>OY728126.1:2067382294-2067902416 GCA_963277665.1 Viscum album | reverse complement strand
GAGATACCTACTTCCATGGAAAGATTAGTAGAAAATAATGATGAGAATATTGAAGACATGGTTTGTGCTACAAGGAACGATCATGACGAAGTAATTTGGGAAAACAATCCATTTGTACATTCCTAATATTATAGGTAACATATGTTTATTTCTTTTTTACATTTATTATTTTAATAAAATGTTAAAAAAATTATTTTAATTTTGTTTAGTTTAGTTTATCTTGTTTACCAGTACATAACATATATATCTATTGATTTTGTTGAATGAAAATCACTTTACCATGTTTACCAGGTTTACCATGTTTACCTTGTTTACCATGTTTACCATAGTTTACAAAAATCTTACCTTTACATAACTTATATATTTATTGAATTTGTTGAATGAAAAGTACACTACCATGTTTACCATCATAACCATTGTTTAACATGTTTACCATATTTACACTATTTACCATGTTGACCATAGTTTAACCTTACTTAACTTATATATTTATTGATTTTTTTTAATAAGTATTACACAACAATATTTAATAAGTCTACCATCTTTACCATTTTTTAACATGCTTACCATATTTACCATGCACTACTACAAATACGACCTTTATCAGTGCTAAAAATGGCCTTTATCAGTGCTAGAAAAAGCGCTGATAAAGCCAGCGAAGATAAGGGGGGGGGGGGGGGGTCCCCTTTATCAGTGCTCCGAAAAGCGCTGATATAGGACCCCTTTATCAGCGCTAAAAAAAGCGCTAATAAAAGTACCCCTTTATAAGCGCTTTTTTTAGCGCTGATAAAGGGGTCCTATATCAGCGCTTCCTTTATCAGCGATTTTGTTTTAGTTCTGATAAATAACAATTTTATCGGCACTTTTAAAAAAGCACTGATAAAAGTTAAAAAAATTAAAAAAAATTAAAAAAGTTTTTAAAAAAAATTAAAAAATACTACGAATCGGGTGGGATTTTATTACCCTTGAGCCCCCCATTTTACAGTGCTTTTGTGCCCCTGTACCATGCACCCCACGCACCCCCTTCACCCTTTAACAGCGCTTTCTGCTATATTCCCCCATGCGCGCGCACCCCTGCCTCCCACAGTATTTGAACTCGAGACCTCCCCCCTGCGTGCCTAAGCCTTTACCACTACTCTATTTTGATTTGTCTTCCAATTCATGATATCTCTATATATATATATATATTTAGTTATATTTATTCATATACTAATATATATTTATATTAATATATATATAGTTATATTGTAATATATATATATAGTTATATTATATTATATATATATAGTTATATTATAATATATATATATAGTTATATTAATATATATATATATATAGTAATATTAATATATATATATAGTTATATTAATATATATCTATATATATATATATAGTTATATTTATTCGTATAGTAATATATATTTATATTAATATATATATATATATATATATATATTAATATATATATATATAGTTATATTAACACATATATAGTTATATGAATATATATATATATAGTTATATAAATATATATATAGTGATATTAATAAATATATTTATAGTAATACTAATATATATATATGTAGTTATATTAATATATATATAGTTATTAGATTAATATATATATATATAGTTAGATTAATATATATATATAGTTAGATTAATATATAGGTATATAAATATTCATATATTTGTATTTTAAATAAAATGGATGTTAGTTATTATTTAGATAAAGCTAATATATTTTATATGTAAATATATTTTATTATTTATATTTATAATTAAATTTTTAGGTGTGAATATATAAAAAATATGAATATATTGTTATATTTTTTATTAAAAATAGCAGTGCATTATAAAAAAGGAGAAAATTTCAAAGAGATAATATCAATATGAATGTAATACCTTGGAATAAATTCAGACCCCGCCAAAAAAATCCAATAATACCCCCTTAAACGAGGGTGAAAATCCACAAAATGTTAAACAATCGGGGTATCCCGACTAAAAACTCAGTTTTGGAGGCATTTTGGGCCTTTTTTGACCTCGAAAATCCCTTGACTGGGGTTTCCCCGGAACACAATGACGTAGAGCTCGTCGCAGGCTTCGATTTGATATGTGGTAGGGCTCAAACGGACACTTGGATCAAAAGTTATGGCCGTTTGAAGTTTGAGTTGCGTTTTCAACATATTTTGGATCTTTTTTTAATTTTTTTAATTTTTTTAGTCGTCAAATTGTTATTAAATGACTATTACTCCATAATGATTATCAAATTATTAATTAAAAATATTTTTTTTAAGAAGCCATTTTCATTAAATATCTTATATATTAAGTATAATAAGTGTAAATGTACATTTATACTTATCTAAAATATATTTAAAAATTATATATTATATTTATATAACAATATAACTATATTAATATATTAATATATTAATATATTTTTAATTTTTTTTAGTCGACCCTTTATCAGCGCTTTTAAAAAAAGCACTCATAAAGGCCCCCCCTTTATCAGCGCTACTAAACAAGCGCTGATAAAGGGGGGCCCTTTATCAGCGCTTTTTCGTTAGCACTGATAAAGGGGGGGCGCTGTGAAAAACTGTTTTTGTGGTAGTGGTGTTTAATATTACGTAACTTAGTTCAGTTCTTATGTTTTTGTTTACATTAGTATTGTAATATTTGAATTTTTGTATTTGTAAACTAAAGTTTACTTATTTTATTTGAAGGATAATGATAGATCAATTGGTTGATCAACCAAATGATTCTAGAGATGAGCATCATGATCATACCTTTATGGAGGAACATTCCCATGCTCCTCTTGATGTTCCCCAATCATCCCCATGTGCTCCCATAATGACAAAGAAGAGTTCGAGAGTTGGTAAACACAACTGTACACATTTACTGAAATTATCACTTTCCCATATCCAGGACCAGAGGATACTCGTTGAGTTTGATGATGATGATATTCCTAGAGTTCCAAATGCAAAATATTTTAAGTGTTTTGTATCAACTCAGGGTAAAAGAAAAGTACGCATTTTTTATGATGATTGGAGAAGTGTGGACAAAGCTATAATATCTCAGTTGTGGGAGATGATTTTGGTATTATATTTTGGTATTGTTTAACTAATCTTTAAATTATTCTAGTATAATATGTTTTACCTCTTTTTTACCATATGACATTTGATATTCCTAACACTGGAGTAGTCAGAAGAAAATGTTTATCGATGGCTGCAAGTATATGGAGGGATTTAAAATCAACCCTCACATCTGATTTCATTTTTGGTCATAGGAATCATGAAAATACATGTCATATATATCCTTTCATAGATGAAGAAATATGGAGACAATTTGTTGAAAGTAGAAGAAAATATTCATTTTTGGTAAGGGAAATGTAATATTTTATAAGATTTCTTATATAAATGATCTTATTAATGTTTTGTTAATAATTTCATATTCTTAATTTACAAAAAACAAGGACATCTCATCAGGAGATCCAATCTAAAAATGTATACCCTCATAGTTTATCTCATGGAGTGTATACATTATTGGAAGAACAAATGATGGAGGAAAAATTACAAAAATAGAGAGTTGAGTATTTAATATTTAGAGAGATTTCCCCTCTATCCCCTCTATCTAGTCATGATAAATGGAAGAGAGATCAGATGGGAAAAAGGGGGTAATATCTTTCAGAATAATCAAGAATCATAGCTGAGAGGATTGTAATATATTTATTTTATTTATTTAAGTTGATTATATTCTTTATATAATTTGAATAATTACAGAAATGTGAAATTAATTAATACAGGATTCTCTTGAAGAGAAAATCTCACAGGGGGTATTTACAGCTGCTAGGAGGCAGGATATTTTATCTGGATCATTGGGAAAGCCTAGACACCCCAGTCGTGTATGAGGATATCTGATAGGTTTATTGGTGAGAAAATTGTTGCCACATTCTTCAATATCTTCCATTGAGGGTGTTTATCAAAAAAAGAATCATTGTAGGCTAAAGTTCATAATATTGATGCAATGATGGTGGAAGAGGTTAGAGTGTTAGTACAGTCTTTGTTTGTAGACTGGAAAAGACAATTTCAGACTACAACTTCCACTCCTCCACCTCCCCCTACAGACTCCATTATTTATCCTTCACCTCCTCCAGCAGCTCCCACTTCCCCACCTCATCCCGCAGACCCCTTCTTTTATCCTACTCCTCCACCACAACTTCCAACTTATTGTGAGTTGTATTTTGATGATCCTCACCATCATATAGTTGCATATGGGCTGGTATATTTTATATGAGATACATTTTATCATCAAATGTTAGAGGTAGAGCATCATAGGGTCATTTTATAGGATATTATAGATAGATCATCTCGAGTACCATTACCTATAGATGAGGTGATGAAAATTGGACATAGTTTCGACCAATTTTTAGTTTGGCCATCCAGACTTCTATGACTCATTACCATAGATTTATATATTTTATATGTTATATTTTCTTTTTTAGTAAATTTTTTTTAATGTTTGAGAACTAATATATTTTTCTAATTATTTTTACTAGAATATTTCAATGGTAAAGAAATACTTTACAGAAAACAACAAAAGAAAATGTCTATGAAATCAGATACAGATTCTAGTAGTCCTGACAGATTGTCAAGATATTCAAATTTTCTGGCAGATAATTATGAGTTTCCAATGGAATCTTATGTTTGTGTTCGTGCAACAAATTTGGGGATTTTGAAAAATGTTATCCTGGAGATTGTTATTATTGATAAGTTGGGCATCAACGTGGTGCATATTTTTTCCATGTAAGTCTTAAAACCTTTCAATGTATTATATTTATTAAAAATGTATACTTATGTATGTTTTGTATTATGTATATTTATAACATGTGTGATAATAACGAATGGATATATGTATATGGTTTCATGGACCGACATTTGATTTCCCCTGAAGCACATGCATTTGATTAGGAACAAAGAACACTTTATATTATTGAAAGATTTGAACAGAATATAATCACGCAGTGAGGTATGATGCATTTTTGTGAGAGGTATGATACATATATATGGAAAAGTGTTCATTATCTTTTAACATAAAAAACCACTAACCTTAAATTTTCTTTTATATCAGTGATCATTGGATGTTAGTTGTTTCTTATCCAAGGGAGAAAACACTTTATTGGATATGCTTTGTCCATGGTAATATGCGGGGAAGTTTTAAGAATATGTTGGAAATGTAAGTTTAAATTTCATAATAGTTTTTTAAATTATAATGAATTTTAAATTTATCCCATTCTTTTTTATTTTCTAATAGGGGAGGGTTTACTTTTGAAAAAACACAAATAAAAAGAGTGCCAAAAACAAATACCTAAAAGTAAAGGTAAATATCCATTTATAATTTTTACTTTTCAACGTATTAAATAAAAATGATATTTTGAATTGAAAATCATTTAGACATAAATTTCATGAGCAAAAATTCATTTTCAAATGTAGATATTATATGTTATTATTTATGAATGAAATAATTACAACTAGAAGACTGGTAAAGTTTGTATAGGTAATACTTCCTTATAAACATTGCCATAATATTTCATTTGATTTATTCATTATACATGTTAACTAATATCCATTTAATTTGTATCTATTTAAGGAACCTAAATCCTATAGTTCTCAAGAGGTAAAACACTTACAAGTGGAATGGTTGAATTATTTTATAGGTTTGATTGGATTTTAGTCTGTTTGTAGTGTAAAATGTAATCTTGAATATTGTAATTATAATTGTGTATTTGATAGTTGTTGTGGTTGGATTTAGGTTTTTTTAGTTGACATTTTATGTTTTGAATGTTATACATGTGAAGGTTTAATTTTCCTCTGGTTATTCTTGTTATGGTCCACTTCTGATGTTTTTATGGTATTGATTCTAGTATGGTTTTGGTCTGGTTCTTGTCTGTTTCATACTTCGGCAGAGCATAGTAATAGTTTTGTGCGGGGGGGGGGGGGGGGGTGTCCATGGGGTGGGGGATTTCCAAGGGGTGGGGGTTTCTAGGGGGTTGGGGTTGTCCAGGGGGTGGGGGCTGTCCATGGGGTGGTGGCTGTCTAGGGGTGGGGGTGTTAAAGGGGTGGGGGTTTCTAGGGGTGGGAGGATTCCTAGGTGTGGGGGCATGTCCAGGGGTTGGGGGATGTCCTGGGGGTGGGAGGGTGTCCAGGGGTGGGGGTGTCCTGGGGGTGGGGGGATATCCAGTGGGGTCATGTGGTGTCTAGGGGTTTGGGGGGCTATCTAGTGGGGTAATAGAGAGGTCCAAGTGGTGGGGGCCATCCAGGGGGTGGGATGGAGACTAGGGGTGTGGATGTCCAGGGGTGGTTGGGTGTCGAGGGGGGTGGGGTGTACAGTGGGTGGGGGGTTGTCCAAGGGGTGGGGTGTCCCGGGGGTGGGAAAATGTCCAAGGGGTGGGGGCCTTTTTAGGGGGAGTGGGGGCTATCCAGGGGGTGGAGTGTGTCCAGGGGGTGGGGGTGTCCAGGGGGTGGGTGGGGGTGCAATCTTTTGGGTGGGGTTATTCTAGGGGGTGGGGTGTCTAGTGGAGTGGGGTGGTGTCTAGGGGGTAGGAGGGAGTCAATGGGGGGTTTTCCAGTGGGGTGTAGCGGTGTATATGGGGTTGGGGGTTATCTAGTTGGGTGGGAGGGATGTACAAGGGTGGGGGATGTCTTGGGGGGAGGGTGTCCAGGGGTTGGGGGCTATCCAAGGGGGTGGGGGTGTCCAGGGGGTGGGAGAGTGTCCCAAGGGTGTTGGGGGGGGGGGGGGGGGGTTGTCCAGTGGGGTGGGGTGGTGTCTAGGGGGTTGGAGGGCTATCTAGGGGGTGGGAGGGAGGTCCAATGGGGTGGGACTGTCTAGGTGGTAGGAAGGTGACCAGGGTTTCAGGGGGTGTCTGGGTGGGTGGTCAGGTGTACATGGGGATGGGGAGGGTGTCCAAAGGGTGGGGGCTGTCTAAGGGGTTGTGGTTTGCAGGGGGTGGGGGTGTCCAGGGGGTGGAAAATATCCAAGGGGTGGGGGCCTGTCTAGGGGGTTAGGGTTGTCCATGGGTGGGGGTGTCCAGGGGGTGGGAGTGTCGAGGGGGTGGGAGAGTGTTCAGGGGGTGGGGGTTGTCTAGGGGGTGTGGGCTGTCCAGGGGGTAGGGGTATCTAGTGGGGTGGGGTGGTGTCAAGGGGTGGGAGGGTGTCCGGGGGGTGTCTAGTGGGGTGGCATGGTGTCTATGGGGTGGGGGATGTTCAGAGGGGTGGGAGGGAGGTCCATGGGGTGGGGGATGTCTTGAGGGTGGTAGGGTGTCGAGGGGGGTGGGGGTGTCCAAGGGGTGGGAGGGTGTCGAGGGGGTGGGGCTGTCCATGGAGTGGGGGTTGTCGAGGGGGTGGGGGGTGTCTAGAGGGTCGTGGTGTCTAGGAGGGTGGGATGATTCCCAAGAGAGTGGGGAATGTCTAGGGGGTGGGGGTGTCTATGGGATGGGAGGGTGTCTAGGGGGTGGGGTTTCTAGGGGGTGGGATGGTGTCCAGGGGGTGGGGGTCGTTTAGTGGGGTGGGGTTGTTCAGGGGTTGGGGGTGTGTCTAGGGGTGGGTGGAAGTCCAATGGGGTGGCGGGCATATCCAGGGGTTGGGGGTGTCTAGGGGTGGGGTGTCCAAGGGGTGGGGGCTATCCAAAGGGGTTGGGTGGGGGTGTCCAGTGGGGCAGGGAGGTGTCTAGGGGGTGGGAGGGGGTCTAGGGGGGTGTCTAGTGGTGTGGGGTGGTGTCTAAGGGGTGATGGATGTCCAGGGTGGGTGGGGAAAAGTTCCAGGGGTTATCTAGGGGAAGGGTGCTAATAGGGTGAGTTTGGGGTGTCCAAGGGGTGGGAGGGTGTCCAAGGAGTGGGGGGGGGGGTGTCCAGGGGGTGGGGGGATGTTCAGGGGGTGGGAGCTGTCCAGGGGGTGGGGGTGTCCTGTAGGGTGGGAGGATGCCCATGGGGATGGCGTCCTATCTAGGGGAGGGGGACTTTCTAGGGGGTGGGAGGGTGTCCAGGGGGTGGGGGTGTCCAGGGAGTGGGAGGGTGTCTAGGGGGTGGGGGGTTTGTCCAGTGGGGTGGGATGGTGTCTAGGGGGTGGGGCTATCCAGGGGTGTTACAGGGGTGGTGGCTTTCCAGGGGGGTGGGAGGGTGATCGGGGGGCGTTTGGGGTGGGGGGGGGGGATGTCTAGGGGTGGACAGATGTCCAAGGGTGTGGGGGCTTGTCTATGGGGTGGGGGTTGTCTAGGGGGGAGGGTGTCCAGGGGTGGGGAGATATCTAGGGGAGCATTTCTAGTGGTGTGTGGTGGTATTTAGGGGTGGGAGGGTCTCTAGGGGGTGTCCAGTGGGGTGGAGTGGTGTCTAGGGGTGGGGGCTACCTAGGGGGTGGGAGGGAGGTCCAAGGGTGTTGGGGTTTTCCATGGGGTGGGGGTGTTCATGGTGGTGGGAGGGTGTCCAGGGTGGTGGGGGTCTATCTAGGGGGTGGGAGACTGTCCAGGGGGTGCAGGTGTCTAGGGGGTGGGGGTGTCCAGGGGGTAGGAGGATGCACATGGGGGTGGGGGCCTATTCAGGGGGGTGGGGGCTGTCGAGGGGTGAGAGGGTGTCCAGGGGGTGGGGTGTCTATGGGGTGGGAGGGTGTCCGGGGGGTAGGGGGGCTGTTTAGTGGGGTGGGGTGTGTCGAGGGGTTGGGGGATGTCCATGTGGGTGGGAGCCATCTAGTGGGGTGGGAGGGTATTCAAGGTTGGGGGTTGTACATGGGAGTGGGGGGCTATCCAGGCTAGTGGGGGGTGTCCATGGGGTGGGAGGGTGTCCAGGGGCTGTCCAGTGGGGTGGGGTGGGGTCCAGTAGGTTGGAGGGTGTCCGGGGGTGGGGGGCTATCCTTAGGGGGTCTTTGGGGGTGGGGGTTGTCCAGTGGGATGGGGGTTGTCCATGAGGGTAGGGTATGTCCAAGGGATTTTAGGTTTTTTAGTTGACACTATAATTTTTCAATGTTATGTATGTGAATGTTTAATTTGTATTTGGTTCATATTATTTTGGTCTAGTTCTGATGTTTTTTTTGGTATATATTATGGCCTGTTTTTGGTTTATTTTCTACTTGTTTCAAGTCTTCTTTGGCAGAGCATAGTAATGGTTGAACAGTTTTGCTAATAAAAAGTTTGTTTTTACATTGGTTATTTTATAACCTATGTAATAAATGCATGGGAATGGTTTTTTATTTCAGTTATTTAATAAACGACGCAGTATATATGTTTTCACGTTAGTTAAAAAATAACCTACGTGAATAATGCTTCACTTACATGTTTTTACGTCGGTTATTTTATAACTGATGTAATAAAAGCATGGTAATGGTTTTTTATGTCAGTTATTTAATAACTGATGGAGTATATATGTTTTCACATCAGTTAAACAATAACCGACTTGATAAATCGCTTCCCAGCCTGGTTTATCATGTCGTTTTTTAATTACTGACGCCAAAAATGAATCGGAGGCGCAATTTATTATATCGGTTATTAAATAACCTATGTAATATATGATATAACACATCGGTTATTTTAAAACTGATTTAATAAATCAGTACTTTGAAGCATTTTTTGCATCATTTTTTTTGGAATTGACATGAAAAACGCTTCATATTTATGTTTTTTACGTTGATTTTAAAAAAACTGATGTAAGAAAAAATAATTATAAAGTCTGCTGTAATAACCTTGGCCAAAAAAAGACATAAAAAAAATAACCACCGTAAAAAATGTTTTCTACACTAGTGCCTGCAAGATCTATATGAAATTTATTGTAAAAAAATAATGTTTAATATGAACAACAAACTAAAATCAAACAACATTTTGGTTTGGAAAATTTTTTTAGGAGAAAATAAAGAGAATTTGATGAAGTTATTAAATAGAATGTTGAATGGAGACCATATGTTGTAAAAATATAATAAAATCATCAAAATTGGTGTTGGAGATCACTGGGTCACCTTTGCAGTCATCATGATTCGTGAGGGATTCATCACGAGCAGGATGGTTTCTTAGATAAAACAATGAGGGTTTACCAATCCCAAAAAATTTTAAAATGTTTTTGGCATTGATTATTACAAATAATGACACTAAAGAGTACGAGAAAAATATATTTCCCATTAGTTTTTTTAAAAAATCGACATGAAATATATATTTTCTATTATTTTTGGCATTGGTTTTTTAAGAAAACCAATTCCCAAAATACAGTCTTCAGTGGTTTTTTGCATTGGTTTTATTATAAACTGACACTAAAAACCATGAATTTTTTTTTACACATGGCTATTTAGTAAATCTGATGCCAAAAATCTCCCGAACATATTTTTTTCATCAGTTTAAAAAAACTGACGTCATTTCTACAACATTAAAAAAACTATTTCCACTAGAGAACCTAGGATTTTTGATTTTATAGATTCATATATAGAAGGATATATCGATTTGAGGAAGTCTACATCAGTTTATTTGATCAATATTGTAGGGGAGTTATATCCTGGCAGTTGAGATTATAGAGATGTGTTTCTTTACCTACCATAGAGTCAGAGGGTAATGTAGCTTTAATGGTTTGAAAATAATTTTTGTGGATGGAAAATTTTATTTGAGAGCTCAATTTTAATCAAGATAGGGTTAGCGGAGATCCCCACTTGAGTTAGAGGGGTAGTTTTTTGGGGTGCCTCTTCAACTGGTGAAACACGTGCTTTTCTAAATATGGATGATTTCTTTTAATGCTAGTCAGAGATGATTTTTAAGGGGTAACAATTCTTCATGTGGATGGGTTTCCTTGTAAAAGGAGGTAGTGGAAAGTCTTTTGGACACACCAACAATATGAGGAGAAAATCCATTTTGGTGATCAACTTTGACCGATGATCATTTTTCTTCTACATCACATGAGAGTTACACTTTTGAGACACCTTCTATTTTTAGGGAGTCTCTACCATGTACTCATTGATTTTAGTGTATCCCTCTTTCATGGACTAGGTCCCATGGTTTCCTTTCTTATGAGGGTTTTCCATGTTAAAATTTTATCGTGTCAAAATTTGTTTTCTACATATATATTTTTTGGTTTTTGTGCATCTAATTTTACTTAAAGAAAAATAATTTATTTCTGATGCACATTCTCTCATTGATTTGATGTTTTCTCTTTTTTTAGGGGATTCTATCATTGTGTCTTTATCTTCTCCTTAAGGAGTTTGGTGTGTACTCATCATATGATGTGGTATAACTAGTCTATTATCCTGAAATAGTGTGACCCTTGGGTGTGATGCTACTTGTGATTTGTTTTATTGGATTTGATATGATATGTGATGAAAGCGTAGATAAATTAGTCCAATTCAGTGGAATAAAATGAATCTTAATACTAAAAACATGAAATCCCACTAATAATTTATTATCATAAATATTTTCTATAATAGATTCTCTCAAGAAGAAAAATGTGAATTCCCTCTCGAAATGAATGTTCTTAGTGTGAAATTAGTTATAATTAAAAAAAATAGAAATTCAAAAAAAAATTATTGAATTTGAAAAACTACAATTTGAATACAACTAGAAGTCCAAAATTCTCTTTACCACTAAGAGAATAGTGTAATAAATCATTACCATCTTTTAGATATTTCTCATATCTCTATTCATATCCCTTATTTTTTGTTGTGTTTTGGTGTTCCCAATGATGGAGAGTGTTGCCAAGGAAAAATGAACTAATGTTTGGGGATGTAAATTTTTTGGAATTTAAGGAGTTATGATATAAATGTGTCAAATAATTTTTGGGGTTATCCCTATTTTTTATGAATATTAGAGATGGGTTGGGTTCTTTTTTTAGATTCTAAATTGTTCACTACCTACAGTGAATTTTAATGTCATGAATTGTTACATTTAATGTATTGGTTTTGAGGATGATGTCATTAATTGGTTCAAGAAATGGAAGGTTTACATGCCATGAATCAAGTTCATGTCACAAAATTATTGAATTCAGGATTTTAAATCCAAGGCCTTACATTTTTGGTTTCTTTTGTTAATTTTCAAAGTCATAATTTTAGGTATCGTTGTTTCTTCCCTTATTATGGGATTAACTCATGGTGTTTTTCTCTTCTCCTTAAGGACCTTGGATTGTACTCATTAGATGATTCAAAGACTATAGATCTCTAGAGAAGGGTCTCGTGAGTGAAGCACCTTCACTTAGTGGATGATTTTATGATGAAGGTAGATGCAAGTCTAATAATAGTGAGAGGTACCATATTTATTTGATCTTTAGTAGAGACTAATTTATTTGATACAGGTCCTTACCACTTTTTTATATATATAAATTTTTTGGATATGATTAAACATTCAATAGAACTCATGTCCTTTATTTTATAGTTAGAAAAACCTCTTAGAAAGAGGAAAGAGATGGGGTTTTAGTGTCCTTTTCATTGTTGATAACTAATGCGGAGTTAGTATGGGATTTCATTATTCCAGATTTGGATATGTTTGATATCATCATGGTGGTGGATTTAATTATTTCACACCTTGATGAGATTGATTTTTTTCATCAGTATTTTTTGTTCGATTGGAGATCTGAGGTGTTTCGGGGAGAGTGGAATCTAAGGTTAGGTTATGCAAGACCTTCCCACCTAGATATTAAGATTTTTTCTACTGTAGTAGTAAATCTAGATGATGTTTCATGCATTTTTGATGTTTTTACTATTTTTTCATCTTTTATTATTTTTCCCCAGATGATTTCATTTGTCTTCCTCCATAGATGGATGTAGAGTTTATGATTTATCTAGTTCCAAGTATGTAGTTGATTTTGATAACATCATATCATATGGAACTAGAGGAGCTAAAAGATCTCAAGATTTAGTTAGATGATCTGATTTCAAAGGGTTTTATTTGTCCTAGTGTTTCACCTTTGGAATCCCCCATTCTCTTTTCCAAGAATGTGGATGGTTGACTCTGATTTTGTGTGGACAATCAAAAATTGTACTGGGTAAAATTTAATAATAAGTATCCATGGCCCCATGTGGATGATTTTTCTTACCAATTATAGGGAAAACGTGGTTTTAAAAGATCAATATTTGATCGGGTTATCATCATCTCATAGTTCAGGTGTTTGATATACTGAAGATGAATTTCAGGAGAAGGTATAGCCATTAGGAATATCTTATGATTCCATAAGGTCTGACTAACTCCCCTGTATATTTTATGGATTTGATGAATAAAATATTCCATGACTATCTCAACACCTTTTGGATAGTGTTTGTAGATGATATTTTGGTTTATTTGATATCTGAGCATCATCATGAGAACCATTTTAGTTTGTTTATGGAAATCATAATGATTCACCATTTTTATGTAAATCTTGGAAAATACAATTTATTGATCTATAATGTGAAGTACTTAGAACATGTGATTTTTGAGCATTGATTTTTAGTTGATCCTGATAAGGTGAAGATTTTCTTTTCATGGGAAGAGTCTCAAAATGTCTTTGAGATTTAGTGATTTGTTGGTCTTTCCAGGTAGTTCTGATGGTTCATCAAGAATTTATTAATGTTGGAATTACCTTTTATTGATTTTACTAGGAAATGGGTGAAATATATATAGAATACAAAGAGATAGTATTCTTTCGAATACCTAAAACCACTCCAAACATCAGTATCTATTCTGATCTTACCTAAGTGTGGTGATGGGTATGTGGTTTTATGTTATGATTATATTGCTATAATGGATTGTGTGCTTATGTAGTATGATCATGCAGTGGCGAACAAATCTTTCCAGCTTTGGCTGCATGTGAATAATTAACCAATTCTTGAATAAAATCTCGTCGTTGTTATTCATGTTATTAAATTTTGGAAACATTATATTTTTAGGGATGTCCATGATCTTTTTTAACCATAAGAGTATGAGCTATATATTTTCCACAAAATAATTGAATCATAGACAAGGATGGTGGATATAATGCCTTTAGATGTTTTACTTTGAAATTTCCTACACCCTTGGAAATGAGAACGTTGTATAGATGCTCTCAGCTAGATATTACTATAATAAGATATTATGAAATCACAATAGGAGTAAGACCTTATTGTAATTATTTATTTATTTTCACCTAGATACTCATGAGGATTTTTATGGTATGATACTGACTAGTTTTAAATTATCAATTTCTATCCTTGAGTCTATTTTGTAGGATCAATAGTTGGATGATGAGTTTAGGGTAATTTTGGAAGTCCTATATGGTGGGGAGACCATTTTTGGTTGGTCCCTCTCTTTATATGACAATCTCTATTTTGGGGATTGGTTTTCCATCCTAGTATATTTTAAGATCTTAGTTTTGTTGGAATTTCATAGTTCTTCATAGTTAGTTCATTCAGTCACTATGAAGATGTATTATGACATCAGATAGTGATTTTGGTGGCCAAGTTTGAATTGTGATATTGAAAATTATGTGTATCACTATTACACTAATTAATGGATAAAATAAAAGAATATGAATCCTTCTTGGATGCACCAGCCTCTTCTGGTGCCAGTTTGGAAATGGGATGATTGCCATAGAATATTTAAGGGAGGAATTCTATCTGAGTTGTGATTTATCTATTGAAAAATTCATCTCAATTCATTTCGATTAGGGACTCAACTAATGTTGAAGATCTGTGTAAACTGTATATAAAGGAGGTTGTGAGGTTTCATGGGATTCCCTCTACCATTGTTTCAAACAGGGATCCTAGGATTACCTCATTGTTCTTCAAGAGTCTCTAAGAGCTGATGGGGAATCGGGTCATGTTGAGTATATCTTACTATCCATATATAGATGGTTATATAGATCATGATTTTTAGGTATTGGAAGATATGCTCTATTACATTGTCTTGTATTTAAGTGGATTATGGGATATCCATCTGGGAGTAGTTGAGTTTTCTTATAACCATAGTTATCTATCATCGATTAGAATATACCCCTTCATGGATTTGTATGGTATCCCATGTAGGACACATACTTATTGGGTAGAGGTCTGTGAGGCCTCTATTATAGCTCCAAGTCTCTTTTAGGATACTTTGATGAGGATAAAAGAAATATGTCATCATCTGGTTATAGTGCAGATTTGGAAAAAATTATATTCAGTTCGTCAACATCATCTTTTAGAGTATTCCATTAGTGACTGAGTTTTCTTGAGAATTTCTCCTCGGTTAGGTCATTTTTTGTTTAGAAAATAGTGTATGTTGGATCTAATATATGTGGGACCATTTGAGGTCACTGAGTGTCTTGGGAAGGTTGCTTATCGGTTGGGATTTACGATTTTTTTGATGAGAAATCATGATATTTTACATATATCTTAGCTCAAGATGTACCATCCTGATCCCAATCATGTTTTTATTTGGGAAGAGATTGAGTTGTAGCTAAATTTTTCTTTTGTGGGTTATCCACTAGATATAATTTACTCTTTGGTAAAGGTATTTCTTGGGACTCTGATTCAATTAGTTAGAATATTAGGGTGAAACATATCAAATTCTCTTAATAATTAAGAGCATTAAGCATTGATTAGGGAGTAGTGGCCTCACCTATTTCCATACATTATTCTTCTACATGTATTCCATGGGAAATAATTTCTTATGGTGGTGTGTTTGTAACATCCCGTTACCTTATTTTAGGTATTTATCATCTATTTATTCATTTCCCTCTTTGTCTGGGTGTGTTTTGGGGTTTCCAAGGATTGAGATAATTGTTGGGTAAAATGACCTAGGGTTCAAGGATGTATGATTTTTTGGAATTAATGAATACTGATTACAAACATGTCAAAGTACTTTCAAGGTAATCCCTAAATTTGGAGAACACCAGAGATGGTTTGGGTTCATTCTTCTGAGTCTGCAATATTCACTTCCTGCTGTGAATTTTCATGTCATGAAGGGTTACACATCATGTATTGGTTTCTAGGAAGATTTCATGAATTGGTTCAAGGAGATAAATGTTTACACAATGTGAATGAGGTTCACATTATGAAATGGTCATCATGATTTGTAATCTGAGGCAATGAATATTTTATAATCTTTTGTTAATTAAGAAATTCACTTCATGAAATTCTTTCCCATAATGAAAAATTCTAGATTTTTAATTCTTAGGGAACTAAATGGATGATTAATCTCCTATTCTGAATGTATATTTTTCTCTCGAGACCTAGGATCTCTCTAAGGCAATTTTTTGGATCTCCGGTCCTTCCAGATCATTTCATTTGGTGATTGGCCTTTATTATGGCTGCACTTCATATATCTGAGTATAAGGTCCCAAATTTTCTTAATGTATGTTTTTATTGATGTTTTTTCTTGAGCCTATTATTTTTGGCAAGATAAGTGTTTTCCCAAGTCCTTGAGAAGTATAGGGGGTGTTTAGGGGGTCTGAGACATGAAATGGGGGGAAAGGGGATTTTTGGCCAATCCGCACAGTTTGCGCACGATTTGAAAAACGTGCAAGAGAAGATTAGTCAGGTAGTAGCAATCTGCATGGTGTTCACATAGTCTAGAAAAATTTGTGAGAGAAGGGCATGCTGGAAGTAGCTTTTGACAGTTTGCGCACGGTTTGGAAAATAGCGCAGGTAAACTGTGCGGTCTAGAAACTTTTAAAAATTTACAAAAATGTCTTCCCAGGATTTTAAATCCCAACTATGTATTTTCCCCCATTCCCCCCATGCAACCCTAGTGATGAGCTTGGGTGAACCAGGCTTCCCAATGGTTGTTCTCCTAGGATTCTCATCCGTTAAGCGCACCGTTGGTTACAGATCGAAGCCCTGGGTACGTCGAATCTCCTCTTTGCTTCCTCTTTTTGATTAAGGTTTTCATATTTCTCCCATATCCTATCAAAGCTCCAAAACCCACTTTTTTGGGTGAGTTTAAGGTTGAGGATTCAAGTAATGTTTGAACCCAGATCCAAGGATACAATTAAGGGTGATTTCATCAACATATTTGAGGTATGTGGTCTACAAGTTGTATCCCATAATTTTTTTATAGATTTCTGCATGTGGGTTGATATTTTTCTTATCTCTTAGAGTGTTTTGGTTACCTTGAGTTTTATTTGGTAAATTTGGCGTCTAAATGTATTCTTTAAACCCTCAGGATCCCCATGGGATGTGTAGAGGAGGACTTGACCATTTTTGGGGTCACCCATGGGGTGCACCGGCCAACCCAGACCTAGAGTGTGCTAGGGTTAAGTGATGGGTTTCCAAATAATAATGTGGAACCCATGTAGAATATGAATTAATGGCTGGTTATGTTGGAAATGAGACGATGATAAATATGCCTCAACTGATAATGGAAAAATGAGTTGTTTTTTATGACATGAAAATGGGTAAATTGGGTTGAAGGGGATTATGTCAACTATTTAAAAAAAATTGGTTAGAAATGCCTAAGAGGATTAGTGCATGTTAAATGGTGAACTTATAATAGGAAGATGAAATGTGAAAGGGGGAGTATGCTAATGGGTGTAATAAGGGAATGGATGAATATGTTGAATAGGTTAATACAGGGGGATTTTCACACAGCTAATGGTTGAATGTAGCAAGTGGTTGGGTAATGAGATATGAGAAATGTACATAAAATTCATAAGTTGGTGAATTATTGTGAATTATAAATGGGGCTAAATGGGTAAAAATATGGTCATTAAAGAATTTGGATAAGGCATAGGGGATGTTGGATAAACTGAAGGGGTTAAAGCATGGAAATGGGAATTTGGCTATTTGACTATGAATTGTAATCGGTAAATTTTCTAATGGGTTATGGAATAACATTGATTCCCATGTTATTTGTTATGATTTTTAATTGATGTTTTCCAATGGAATTGGTTATGTTATGTTGTGTTAGGATATGTGTGTGGTGATTAGATAAATAAGCATGTTCACATGGCTTGTAATAGTAGGGTATTGACTTGTGGTTCTACGCCCAAAGGTCAAGTTAAACTGAGGCTCTAAACTCCACCCCAAAATGTGTGGGTTAGGGAAGGCGAAGGAGGATCTATTCCCTTAGTGGTTGAATTCGACCAATAATGAGGCTTCGAGGTGAGGATAATATATTGATGTGATATATGGATCCCTAGTGAGAAAGGGACTTGATTTATTTCCCCTATGCATCGTGATTTCTTCCCTTAGACCCATGTATAAGCGATGTTCATGCCTAACCTAAAGAGAATGTGTTAAAAGTGGATTATAAAGTGAGAATGGTATAATAAATGGAATTGGGTAAAATTCTAGTCCTGAATTAAATGATCCTTTTTAACTAATGGCAGCAAAACTATTCCTTATCTACATACCATTTATTTTGTACTTGCATGCAAAATCTATTAGACTGGATATTTTGTTGATGCCTTTGGTGGTGGCATATTGACTTTTTTACTCACACACTGTTTAGAATACCATTTGGTACTTGAACAGATCTCTTGGTTGCAGGAAAGGACAAGGGTAGAGGCCCTATGCTGGGATATTGAGTTGGGCTCAGGACGTACATAGAGAAGGACCCAAACTTGGATTCAGGACCTGTTTGGTAAATTGGCCTTTTCTTTTATTTTGGGTTTCATTTACTTTACACTACTAGTATGCCATGGCATGGTTTTATTTGATTTGGGTTTTTCCTTATTTGAGAAACATTTGGTTTTGCATTTTTATTGGTTGTTCATATTATTTTCACTATTTATATGGTGTTTGGTTGTGGCTTACTCTAGTAAAGAAGTTATAGTCTCCCCACATGACTCATTTGACCCTACCCTCTAGTCAGAAAACGATGGCATATGGGGAGGCACACTTGAGGTCATATGACAACTCAACTCGAGGCATCAGTTAGTGGCCTCTGGGTCGGGGACATTACAAAGTGGTATCAGATAAGTTGTTTTCTCTTTCGTACAATCTGGGGATGATAGTAATGAGATTACGAGGTGTTGGGCCTTGGTCATGAGTTCTTTCTTGGGAGTAGCTAACCCATGTATAAGGGAAAAACCAAGTCATCCTGGGTGGGAATTTTTGTTCTTGATGTGTCTTGTTACAGTTGAATGAAATTTCACCATTTCGTGATGCACATGTGTGATTTGACATATTTATGATATTTTTGTCATGTCCATAATGGAATGAGGTTGTACATCCATGCATCATTTTAGTCACCTATGGAAGTAGGTGGCATGCATCATTATGGGCACACACACGAGATGGGTGTGCGAGGCATAGAGATTAGAATTCATTTCACTTCCTTTATGAACATGAAGAAAATGATTCCTAATAAAGGTAATGTAATTGGGTGAATGAGAATAATGAAAATGAATAGTTAAGGGATATCATGTATAATGAAATATTGTGACTGGGTTAAAATTTTGGGTTTTGATAAACTATAATGGTTGATTTGGTATCCAAAATAGAATGATTGCATAATGATGGTAAAACTATTAATGAATTTTTTTTTTCTAAGGAATGGTTTAAATGAGTTAAAATGATTATTTTAACAAGTTGTGCAATTGGAAATGTGCCTAAGAGGAAAGGATTGTGTCGTAAAAGAATAATTGATTTGGAGGGGTGTTTATGGAAGACTTGTGATTAAGTAAATTCGTTACCCCATGTTGACCATGAACCATGGTATGTATGGTAGAGGGTAGTGTTCAATGTCTAGTGATGACCGTTGGGATAGAGTTTGAAGAGTGATTTGTTTAAGGTTGATAGAATGAGACATTTTCCATCTCTGTTTAAATCCTATTTTTCATTCTTCGAAGCATCGAGTGAATGATAAGTTTGAAAATGGGAATGATTGAGTTCAAAGGTGGGTATACCTTGTGTTGTCAGTGGACCATTTTATGTGTAGGTTGGGGTAGTGAGAGTGCCCTATTTTGAGACTTTGGATTGGATTGTGAGGCCTAGCTAGTTGTGATATGGCCTAGGTGGTGTGTTTATGGAATCCTTGGTAGGGTGGTTTCCTTTGGGTTGCAAGGAATTGTTTAGTAATGTGAGTGAAGAAACACTCATAGTTTGTGACTATACGAAGTGTATGATAGACCCTAATTATGGTGGTTGGGTCTTAGAGACCTAGTGAGTAGAGACCTTTTGAGTTGTGTCTTGAATCCTGAAGAGGATGTTTTTCTCATAGTTTAGATGAAAGTGTACACGTTTGTGTGGAACCTAGAGTGGGTAGTTGTTTGGTGCGCTAGACATGGTGTTCTTTAGAATGGGAGTGAGAGTTCTATTCATGAGAATTTATTTTTCCATGTCATATTATGTAGGGTTTGGAGATAGGACCAATGGATTCTCTTGGTTTTGTCTCCATTCAAGGGACTTGGTATCATTCAACATTCAAGGTGACCTATGAGAGTGGTCGGACATGGTTTCAAGTGATTTTGTTTGTCTGTCAAACATATAGTTGTTTTGGAAGTTGATAGTGGGACTCATAGTATTCCATGCTGCAAGATTGGCCGTGAGGGATTAGTGGGAAGGTTGATGGTTGCTCAAGTTATGGTTATGCGATGATAGTTTCAGAAAATAAAGGGTGGACTCGTCGGAGGTTAGGAAAGTGGTGAAAGTAACATTGAATATGAAGAAAGGAAGATGCGTTAGCAGTGGTGTCAATGCATACTGAGTACCATCATGTTTTAGTAAATGTTATAGTTATACCCAATTCTTTCGTAAGGGAAACTAAGTGCTCGTGATAGGATCTAAGGTTTGTTTCAATGGGTTGTATCGTATGAATGCCTGACTCACCTATTTGGGCAAGGATTAATAGATCTCTAAAAGTTTTTTTTGAGCAGAAAATACAATGGAGACAGAAGTGTGGTAATATGATTTAACTCAATGGTTAAACTCATGGTGAGGGTGGTGATGTGGCTGAACTTGTTAGTATGAACGGTTTTTTTTGGGTGATATGTAGAGGCCGCCTTAGGGCTGATGAGGATGAATAACTGAGAGACATGGTTAGGTAAGTAAACAAGCTATGGGATATACACATGTTAAGGTTGTTCTGGTGAGAGACTAATGGGTTGGATGGTGTGGTAGATCATGTTTTATTATTATTGGCTATCAGGGAAACATTGGATAATTCGAGAATTGTGGTTGAAGTAGTGCCACATGAAACATTGTTTTATGGCTGTTTGGTGATTTGGTCATGGAGAGATGGTTAAACATGGTTGGAAATCTCACCTAAGTGGTGGTGGAAAAGTGTTGATGAAATGTGTTTGAAATGGAAGCCTAAAACCCTTGGCAGGTCATGATGTTCAGTAGTTTGACATTAGTTATGGATAAGTTGATGGATGTGTTCTTCAGTGACTTCTTAGCATACCTCAGCAATTGACAAGCATTCCCAACATCTTGACATCGTCCCAAGTATATTGAGAAGCTATGTCTCACACCTAGAGACATGAAGGTGTTTGGTTGGATGAGGGACATTATGAAGATTAAGCTCATGGAAATGGTATATTTGTAGATTGATGGTGGAATGTACACCATCTATGTCTTGGTCTGAGGTCCTTAGGATGGACCGAATGACAACAAGCATCATGTGTTCCATTCACAGAAGCTAAGAATGGGCACTGGGTGACATTAGTTTTCCTGTTTTGAGAGAAATCTAGATATCCATGTTTATGTTTTTGGGGTTTATCTAGTGATTTAGTGAAGAAACGGTGGTTGGAACCCCTCTTGAGAGTAGTGGTAACAACACTCCTACGGTTTGGAGTGATAATTCGGTCCTAGGTGTGGAGAAGAGAATATATATTCGACATAGTGGCACCAGGGTTCCAATGAGAAACCTGTGTGGTGCATTTCAGGTTCCTCAGAGAGCCATGTGGTCCTTGGATGTCATTTCTGATGAGCCAAGTGTTTTACTGAGCTCAGGGTGGTTCCATGTGAGTCTTGTGAGGTCTCTGATGAGTCATAGGAGGTTGAGTTTGGATATGAAAATAGATTGTGGCAGGAGAAGTTGGGGTCCTATAACTCCAACTAAGATTGGGGTTAGACTCCAGTTATTTTCCCTTGTGTGGCATTGTAATTTCATGATGTTTAGTGAACCATAGACATGCGATGTGGTGTCGTGCCAAGGGTGAAGCTCGATGATGGTCTAGAGGGCAGTAATTCTATGATGAAGGAATTATACTGGAATTGAGGGAATGAACTTAGTTGGTGCATGGGATGATAATGATAGGCTTCAAATCAGTAAGTACCTTGGGAAGGTGATAAAGGGGTAGTGTACCATCAGTGGAAGGTGGGTATTCTGGGACAAGCTAGTCGAAGGTGGTCCAGCCTGAGATCGTAAACTTGAATGGGTCTGGTGAGAGTGACCCACCTCTGGGTTCATTTTATAGCATAAAACGCCTCCTGAAATGAAGTTTTACCTGGGTGAGGTCATGTTGATCTTAGTCCCAGAATGGGTCGTGTAGGAATGTCCTCCTGAATGGTTTTTATGGTGTGGCTAGATTCCAATTTAGGGTGATTCTGTATGGATGCTTGGGCCGGGTCAGTTGGAACATGTTAGGCAATGGGAAAGTTGGGCTGAGTAGTAATGGTCTTTCGTCGATGGAGGAGGTTCCATGAAACTAGAAATAGTGGAGATAACCATATTATATAAATGTTTGGTTGATGACATGATCAGAGTTTCAGGTTGGAAGGACTCGAGTTGTCACCACTCTACAGAGTTGGCCCTAGTAGAGAGCTTTGGAACAGTTTAACTGGTTGAGTAGTATAGATTTTTTAATTGCGTTTGGATTTAAATTTTTTGAATAAAATATTCAAAAAAAATTGTTGGAAGGAAAATGTGTTTTCTTTTATGTGATATCAGGTTTGGGTCACCATTGGAGTTTGAAAAATAGATAAAAATGATGCGATGTGATTTGGGTCATGAGTGGTACAGGGGATCAATGTGATGAGGTGTTTATTGTTTTTTCCATGATGATGTGATGATGTGTTTTATGTTTAAATGTGTTGTGAGTTAGTTGTTGTCACCTAATTTTCCCCCATGCACATCTTGTAGTGAGAATGGTTGAAGTGGATGAATGCTTGAGGAGTTTTCAGATCGTGTTGTGGTTGTAGTGAGGAAGGCTTGTGGGGAAAGTTCATTCCCTTGATCATTCTTCAGTAGGAATTGTGATGTTAAACCTGAAACATGGAGGATGAGAATGAATAGGCAGTTATAGAGGAATGGTCTCTAGTTCTGGAAGCATAGTGATGCTTGGAAGAGTGGCTTGAGGACGTTCCATTATAAGGTGGGGAGGTTGTAAGGTCCCAGATTTTTGAAATTATGGTTTTATTTATGTTTTAACTTGGGACTCTATTTTTTTATAGATATTTGTTTTACCAAGTCACTGAGAAGGCTCGGGGGTGTTTTGGGGGTTCAAGACATGAAAAAACTAGAAAAGGGGATTTCTGGGAAATCTGCACGGTTTTTGCATGATTTGGAAAATCATGCGAGGGAAGGGTGTGCGGGCAGTAGCAATTCTTCTGGTTTGTGAAAGGTCTAGAAAACCATGTGAGAAAAGGGTGTGTGAGCATTAGCCTTTTCATGGTTTGTGCACGGTTTGGAATACTGTGTGGGTAAACCGTTCATCCAGGAAACTTTTAAAAAATTTCCAAAATTCCATCAATGTTTCTTAAGCTAGAACTCATGGTATTCATCCATTCCACCCATTGCAACCCTAGTGACTTTCTTGGGTGAACCAAGCTTCCCAAGGGTGGTTTTCCATTGATTATTGTCCCTTTGGAGCATCTTTGGTTGTGGATCGAAGCCCCAGGTATATCTAATCTCCTCATAACTTCCTCTTTTCAATTAGGGTTTTAATCTTTCTTCCATATCCTTACCAAGTTCTAAAACACTCTTTTTAGGTGATTTTTAGGTTGATTCTTAAAGTTATGTTTGAATCGGAATCCATGGCTATAATTAAGAGTGCGTTAATGAACAGATTTGAGGTAGGCAGTCTATAAATTATATCCCATTGTTTTGTTATAGATTTTTTCATGTGTGTTGATATTTTTCCTTTATCTTGTTGTGTATTGGTTACCATGACTATGATTCCATAAATTGGGTGTCTAAATGTTTTCATGAAACCCTCATGATCCATGTGGGATGCATAGAGGAGGACTTTCCCATTTTAGAGTCACCCATGGGGTGCGCCGGCAAACCCATACCTAGAGTGTGGTAGGTTAAAGTGATGGGTTAGAAAATTAGAATGTGGAACCCATGTAGAATATGTATTAATGGTTGATTATGTTGGAAATTAAATGATGATAAATATTTCAATGGTGATAAAAGAAATAAAGGAGTTGTTTTAAATGAACTGAAAATGGGTAAATTTGGTTGAAAGAGATTATGTCAACGGTTAACAAAATTTGTTTATAAATTCCTAAGAGGATTAGTGCATGTTAAATGGTGAACTTATAATTGGATGATGGAATGGTAAAGGGGAAGTATATTAATGGGTGTAATAAGTAAATGGATGAATATGTTAAATATGTTAATGCATGTGGATTTTGGCACACCTAATGGTTGAATATAGTAAGTTGTTGGGTTATGAGATAAGAGAAATGTACTTGAAATGCATAAGTGGGTGAATGCTTGTGAATGATAAATGGGGATAAATGGGTAAATGTATGGCCATTGATGAATTTGGATAAGGCTATGTGTTTTTGGACAGACCTAATAGGTTAAGGCATAAAAATGGGAATTTGGATAATTGACTATGAATTGGAATTGGTAAATGTGTTAATGGTTTATGGAATAGTATTGATTCACATGTTATTTTTTATACATTGTGATTGATGATTTCCAATGGTATTGGTTATGTTATGTTGTGTTATGATATTGTTACAATGATTTGATAAATAATCAAGCTCGTATGGCTTGGAAGAGTGGGGTATTGACTTGAGGTTATACACCCATAGGTTGAGTTAGACTGAGGATCTAAACTCCACTCCAAAATGCATGGGTCAGGGAAGGGGACAAAGGTTCTATTTTCCTAATGGTTGCATTCCACCTGGACTCAACCTTCAAGGTGAAGATAATGTGTTGATATGATATGTGGATCCCATGTGAGATAGGGACTTGATTTATTTCCCCTATGTATAGTGATTGCTTGCCTTAGACCCATCTATAGATGATGGTCATGCCTAACTGAAAGAGAATGTGTTAAAAATGGATTATGTAGTGAAAATGGTATAAAAATGTAATTTGGATAAATGATAGTCATGAATTAAATGAACCTTGTTAAATAATGGCACCTGAACTATTCCATGTCTACTTACCATTTATTTTATACTTGCATGCACTATCTATTAGACAAGATATTTGGTAGACACCGTTGGTGGTGGCCTACAAAGTTTTGTACTCACACCTTGCTCGGGCCACCGTTTGGTACCCAAGCACATCTCTTGGTTGAGGGTTAGGACAAGGTCAGAGGCCCTATTCTAGGATATTGATTTGGGTATGGAATGTACATGGAGAAGCACCTAGATTTGGAGTTAGGACCCATTTGGAAATTGGGAAATTTGTTTTATTTTGGGATTCATTTACTTTGCACCACTAGAATGGAATGGTACGGTTGTATTTGATTTGTGGTTTTTACCCCATTAGATAAACGTTTGGTTATGCATGTTTATTGGTTGATCATATTGTTTTCACTATTTATATGGTGTTCTATTGTGGCTCACTCAGGTAAAGAGGGTATATTATCCCCACGTGACTCATTAGACACTCACAGCTAGTCGAAAACCTTTAGTGTACGGGGAGGCATACATGAGGTCATGTGATGACCTGGCTCGAGGCACCGGTTAGTGGCCTTTGGGTTGGGGACATTACACCAAGTATGTGGTCTTTCTTCTTTTATATTCCCATTAGTCTTAGAAGTTCAATTTCACTAAATTCCTGAATATATTGGTCTTGTGGTGTTGATTCTCTTGATTTTTTCTAGATCTATTGTGCTATCTTCCTATGGAGGCTGACCTTTGTGTTCATTATGGTGTGACATGTGAGTTTCTTGATTCATGTGTTGTATTATCTTATCCTATGAATATTTATCTTGTAGAATTGATTTTGAGATATGAGTATTGATTCTAGGGCCTCTATTTTTTTCTTTGAATTCCTTCACATTGATGGATCCTGTTGTAGGCATGCAATACCCGAGTTTCTGGTAGGTGGTTTCATCTCAAGATTATGTAGGATGAAATGTATTTCCCTAGTTTTAATAATTTTATTATAAAAAATGGAAGGATTTAATTGTGTGTATGGAAAACGGTTTTAAGAAAAATGTATTTACATGATTTTTTGAAAGAAATTTTTTTTCCAAATCATTTTGAAATATATTTATGAAATGGATTTCAAAACCCGATTTTGGTGAAATGATTTGGAAAATGCAGCACATGGGATTCCTTGGGTAATTAAGTTAATTTTTTATCTTAGGGATATCATCAATTTTATTTTTAAGTGGTCCACTCATGGGGTTTTACTATACTCTTGAGGCCCATTGTTATGGGAACTAGATATTAAAAATGTTGGGGGATTCACTCATGGGGTGTCTCTCTACTCCGTAGGCTTGTGTTCTAAGGACTTGGGTGTGAACTAGTCAAATGATTTTATATGAGTAGTTTGATAGCCTAAACTAGTATGATCCTCAAAATGATGTTAAATGTGCTTTTGGTTTGTGTTAGATTTGATGTGATGTTATATACATGTTTTTATTTTACTTATTTGATTTATATGAAATGATTTCATATTATTTTACATAAATTATTTGGAGCTATGGAATAAAGAGGAAAATATTTTACTTTAATTTATTTATAAGAACTATTTAACTGATTATCGTGACATATTTTCTTTAATGTTGAACATGTTTGGATGGTTATATATAGAAATTATATTTAACACCTAGGTGGAATCCTACTAATATAGGGTCAGTGCCTTAAACATTAAATAATCTTGAAATAATTAATGAATTCACACTAAGTATCTTTTCTGGTTTAGAGTATAAGAGAATTATGAAATAACTATTACATAACAACTCAAATTTATACAAAGTGGATAAAACTACAACAGTATCCATTTTTCCACAATATAATACTTTTAAAAGTAAATATGATTTATTTTTCTTGATAAGAATATTCTTGACTTCTTCCTTTCTCTTACCCATCCTTATACCCTGTGAATTTTTTTAAAAAACAGGAGATGGGAACAAAAAGCATAGTAATAGATATATAATAAGGAAATGAAATGTTAGTTTTGGAATATTTATGAACCCATGAAATCATAAGAATCCTGAAAATCATTATAGAAATCAGAAATCATAAAGGTACCTTGTGGAATCTATATCATACTTACATTTTTCTTTTGCAGCTACAAAGGTTGTAACCTTCATAGTTGCATTTGGAATAACCATAAAAGTATATTCCCTAATTCTCTTAGTAGAAAACATATTTTTTAACTCCATATCATTACCCAGTTCATGGGAAAGCTATCATAGGGTCACCCACCCTCTATTTTTTACATAACAACCCATATACATAAAAAATTCCTAATAACCATAACACAATCATAACACATAAAACCTGCATAAAGGGAAAATTTAATTTCCATATTACAATCATAAGATATAATTTCAAGATATTTATTTAATCAATACATTCTCAAAAAAATTTCAATACCAAAATAATTAAAAAGGTAACTTGGTATATACTTTTCTTTTAGAAACATTATGACTTGTTTAAGAATCCAAATACAAAATAATGGTCACTATGGTGGAAAGGTCATTTTTTCTATATATGTTAAAAAACATTCCTTCTATAATTTAGTAAAATGATTCATAAAAAACATATTCCTTTGGAAAATAGTTTAGTTAAATTAAAATTTAAAGGGGTTGATTATACACTATATAAAATAATGTGGTGTATATTATTAAAATATGCCTCAATGAAAGGATATTGAGATGAAGTCACTTACAGTAAGTCTGAATCGTAATATATGATCATTGTTATTTCTAAATAAAAAACATAAAATAATGTATACTTTATAGATAAACTTTTTCAACTTTATTATTTCCTTTATATCACTTATTACCTTATTATAAAAATTCCATAATTATTTAAGTTTATATCAGATGTTTTGTCGATATTATGTACTTATGTCAAAAAAGAACATAGTTTTGATATCACTAGTCCATGTGTTCATAATAACATCATATCTAGAATAATATTCATGAAATTATTATCATATTTATACATAAATTATACCTTTAAATTAATCCATGAAGTGTGGTTTTGAAAAATGAATAACGTTATAATCCTAGAGACGGTAAGTCATACTTGGGCATGAGTAACATTTTACATTTTTAATTGATCATTATGGAAAAAATTTAAGTATTATTTTATATTTAATGAATTATAATAATATAATTAATATAATATTAATCATTTAAATATACTTATATATATCATACAAGTGATATAACAAATAAAAATGAGTCACATCGCTTTGGGGAGGAGATAGTTCACATGTACACAGAAACGACGTTATCAGTTTTATGCACATGGGAAGTAAGAATGTAATTGATATATTATTATCACAGAATAATTAATATGTCATGAATTTCATATATTAATATTAATTCCATTATTATTGCCAGTTTTGAGTGATTGTTATGAAAAACGAATTAGATTTGTCCGTGGATGTGATAGTTTACACATACGAAAAAATGATTAATTACTTTCCTATTTGATGGAAGTGGACATGGGTTTAGTTTATGATATTAAAATAATAACATAAAAGTATATTTATGATACTAGACTTATTATCTCATCATGGTTGTAGTAGACTTGAATGAAGTGGAAAAATAAATAAAATAGGAATACTTAAAGAAAACGATACCTCTTATTCAGTTGATCACCCTTTAATAACACTTTAACACCTCTAAGAAGGGTGTTATTACAAAAATAAAGCTCCAATAACATGGGGAGGAATTTTTGGAAGGTTTTGGATAGATCTTGTTCGAACTAAAGGGTTCTAGATGTGTGAGTATTAGAGAAGAGTGGGTACCTTTTTATAAGAGAGGGGAGGAGAACCATTAAAAACACTGAAAATATTAAATTAATATAAATTATTTTTAAAATCAAAATGACTCAAAATTGATATATTTATTTAGAATAAAAGATAATTTTATTTAGAAATACTCCCATCCAATAATTTTTAGGCATGTATGTATTTTATTTTAAACCTTATCTTTATTGTTTACACTTAATTTTTCTCTTTTAATTTTAATTGTGGTAGAAACATTTTAAATATTAAGAGGCTATACATTTCACTTATATGGGATAAATTTCCCATAATTGTATAATTAATGAAAATTTATACCTTATAATATTCTATTATTGGAATTAAAGGGTTTTTTGGTTTCTTAATAATTTAATAAATTATTATTTTTATAACATATCAATTATATCAATTTTTACACTATACATTTCATTGAATTTAAATAAAATACATAAAGAGAGATGAATTTGAAAAAAACCATTTAATAGACTTATAAAATTTCCTATTAACCTATAAAATTATTATAGGGCATAAATTATATAAAATAATATTTATTTTAATATTTATAATATCATTTATTTGTTTCTTTCATTAATAAATAATTCACTATATCATCATTGTGTCATAATTAAATTTAATTATTTAATGTCTAAAAATTATAAACAAAATACTATAATTTAGGTAATATTTTTATCTTTGTAATTAATATTTATATTCTATAATATCACTTATATAACCCCATCTTAAAATTGTTTTAGTAATAAGAGTCACATTTATGATAATTTTTCCATTACTTTAAATTAAAAGTTATAAATGTCTTAATCACACCCAGGTTTATTAAAAAGGCTTAATTTCCATCCTACGGGTTTATTTGGTCTGAAATATCTCATAAAGTAAGATTAGGACATATTTTGGTGTATTTTTATATAAGTCAAATATTATTATTACCCTTATTTACCTGATTTACCCTTTAACCGTGGTAAATACAAATAATTCATAATGTTACAATTCAAAATGAATAAAAATAAAAGGGACCTATTTACATAATTTGGATCATAAAAATTAAAATATGGAATCTATTTTTACAAATTTAAAACATATAATTGGAAGAAATTTAATAAAAAATTAATCCCGACAACAGAATAAGAACACCATTTTTTTAAGTAAAACCATCAAAAGATTGATATATTTTTATATCCAATTTAAATGTGAAATTATATCAAGTGACCAAAATGTATTAAATTATAAAAAGTAATTCAATTTCACTTTAAAACCAATTCAAAGGATAACATAACTATATAAATAAATTATATGAAAATTTAGTTTTAAACTAAAATGCGGTATTTTCCCTTATTCATTAAAATGTGCTTTTTGTCAAAAAAATACCCAAATTTCTACCAAAGTAAATTTTTATGTCTCAATTATAAATAAGAATTTTATTTTGTAAACTATAACATATAAAATATTGAAAAGAATATTTAAAAAGGGTTCTCCATTAATATGCGGTAAAACAAACTTTAATAAATATTAGAGTATTTTATGCTGAAAATTGGATTTATTCTCATTTTAAGCCTCTAAAATTTATTATAAGAAAGTAAAAACCTTTAATAAATATGTTTAAAGATAATATAGTTAGTTCTATTCATTACTAGTAATACAACGATTATGCGATAACAACCATTTAAAATAATAATAATAATAATGTATTATGTTTTGGTATATCTCAATCTTGTGCGCAAGATAAGATTTCAGAGAAACCCCTTATTGTGTATTGGGTAAGCATTCAAAAAAATTGTAAACATTTATGTAAAATTCATATCTAATTCATAAATATTAATATATATATATATATATATATATATGTATATATATGGAAATTCCTTATTCAATAATTACCTTAGATGTTACAACTAATAAAATTTATCTCACACCCTGCACACCCCTTCGGTGGTGCATAATCATTATTATATATTTCAATGTATGGAAAGACAAGGTTCCACAGTGTATCAGTGAGGTTTTTGTTAGTTTTGTCTAGGTATCTAAGGGTGATATGGTGGGAATTTTTCCACGCTATCACATGGAGTCGCTATTTTGGTTTTAGTTATCCTTTTGTTGGACTTGTATCTTTCATGTTTTTAGCTACTTTTGAGTTGTATATCTTCTGTTCTTTCCTTTTTTATTTGACATATATTTATTATTTTACTCTTAATATATTTCGTGACTTCATATATATATATATGTGTGTGTGTGTGTGTGTGGGTTTTTGTGTGTGTGTGTCATGTTGTTTACTTTAGGTTAGGAAAAATCATTCCATTTGGATATTTTTTATTCCTGGGTACTAGTCACCAACCAATGAAGAATGGGAACTCCCTTCAGGTATGTGACAAATCAGTTTGGGTACCAACACGAGGGGGTATCTAAGTTGGGTTCATCATAAACTAACTTGCATAATTTAAGAATCTATAATAAATACACCCATTTTCGAATGGGGTGAAGTGATAATTTACTTTGGGAATAAATAACATATCTAACAGTTTTTGAAAAAATAATTAAGAGAAAAATAATAAGGTGATCAATATGGATTATGATTTTCACTTCATATTCTATTTGGGTTATTGTCATTTGAGTTAAATCTAAATTAAAAAAAATTCAAAGGAAATAATTTGTGTAAAACCTTTTCCCAATTTTTTACTGAATGAAATTTTCATCAATAGGGTAAGAAAAATTGTTTACCCAATTAAACTTAAAAGGTAATAAATAACAATCTCCTCAATGTAACATCCCTATAATTATTTTTATGGGAATTTATCTCGAACTGAAAAATTCACAAGTGATTCCTAAAAACTATAAATTGTCTAAAAACAATTAAGGGTTTTTGAAGGGTTACGAGTGAATTATTGTTTAGCTCAATTTGGACCCCCACCATATACTCAAAACTCAAAATTTTCCCCAATTTTGAATTCAAGGTATAAGAAACACTTAACACACTTTTTTTCTAACGAATTTTTCAACTCAAAAATTAAAAAGCACTCTCAAGGGTCACAATAATTCAAAAATAATTTTACACATAAAAATATAATTTTATAACTAATTTTGAGGTCACATCCTTTTTGTTAATTAAAATTCAAATATATTTTAAAATAAGATCTGGTTACGTATCATGTTGAGAACTGATTAAACAATAAAGTTAAGTTTAAATTCAATGTAATTTTAGAATGTTATCATAAAAAAATATATTTTATTAAATAAATAGTAAGGGAGTAGAATAAGAACTAATAAATACCTTGATATTGAATATTTATTTCAGTTTTCAAATAATCCAATACACCCCTTCATTTATTTAAAGTATTTCTCTATGTTTGGTTAGCTTCAAGATCCTAAAGATGAAAAAATTAAATATAAAATTATAGAATTATCAATTGAAGTAAAATATAACCAAAGTTTAAAAATTAAGGGGGTTGATCCAAGTGCCTTTAGAATGTAGCTTCTCATGAACCTCTAATATTAAAAAGGTTATACTCTACATATCCTCTAACAGCTCAGTAGTTCAATTTTGGATTCTTCATGGTGAAAAGAAAAAATAATATCTTCATCAAAATTGTAACACTTTATTCTCTAATAAAAAATAAATAAAAAACAAAAAACCAGACACTAAAAACGTTTATTACCTACTTCCACAATTGTTATAAACAAAAAAATCATCAAGGGAAGATAAAATCCAGATTATTTAGTGGTATGCAACTATTAAAAAGAGAAACTTCTCCTCAGGAGGTTCCTTAATATCTTCCTAAAATATCTTAATCCTTTTCCCATTTATACTTAATAGAGCATGCTTTCCAAGACCTATAATCTACACAAAAACTAAGGGGAAATCAAAAGTAATTATAAAATGAACAACACATTTGGAATGACATTTTCATGAGAAGATATTAAGCATGAAATTTTATAACAACACTCTATCTTTAAAATGGTATTCTTTGTTAATTTCATTTTCATAGGAATTGTTCCTAATTTCTTCTAATTCATACACACACAACTTCCTCTCTCTTCTAATTTCAAAAATTTTCAAATTACAAGAATTAACAACTAAAAAAGAAATATTCTATAACTCCATATGAAAAATTAGTCTCTAAAAAACAATCTTGTAGGTTTACATCCCTATTGGAGTTGTATAGGTTTCCTTATACACCCGGAAAAATCCTAAATACTTAAGGTCCAATATTTTCTATTTGGGTTAACTTTTTCTCAAGAATGTGGTTAATATATATATATTTGACACTTCAACCATCCCATTTGTTAATGGATTATAGGATGTAGACACTTTATGACTAATACCATATATCTTCAGTAAAATATCTAATTTCTTATTAGATAAATGTGTTCTCTAGTCTATAAGAATGAACCTTTTCATCCCAAATCTACAAAATAGATTTATCTTGAAAAACTATGACACCCCTCTAGCATAATCATTTCCAGTTGGTATAGATTTAATCCACATTGAAACCCATTACACAACCAATATGATGTAGAAATATTAAGAAGAATTTGGAAAATTGATAATAAAATTCATTCCCTAGACATTAAATACATCACAAAAAAATAAAGGATGTAATGGAATCTCAGGTCATTAAGAAATGTTATGTTATAATTAAAAACATTTATAGGTCCTATAGAAGTCATGAAAATATTTAAATATGGCAGTCTAAAATAATCCTGAATCTAAAAATTTTATAACTATTCCTTATGGACCAAATCCACCTCCAAGCTCAAACTATGGTAGAACGTCATTACTAAATAAATTTTAAAATAAAAGATATATCCCCTAAAAATTTTACCATTTCACATATTTCATAAGGAAGTATCACCCCATAAATATTTCCTTAACTCGCTAATTAGTTGTGAAACTTGCGGTTTGGAAAACATGTGAGGAATAACATAAGTAGCTATAATATCTACTAGGTATGAATACCCTGGTATCGTATCAATAATATAAGAATAAAATATATCCCTAGTAAAATACTATAATGGTTCTCAAAATATGATCTATACTAACATAAATTAGTTTGTATCCTACTCAAATGATCACTCACATTTTTGTCAATTCATTTCCTATCTTAAATCTCTATGTAAAATTACTAAAGTAACAAGATCTATTTAGACAACCTTGGTTTTGACTATTTCTTCATCATGAGAAATCTAATAGTATAATAGTCAGTGAAATCCCAACTTTAGACCCTAAAAAAATCATATATGCTTATCAAGTGAAAATATGACTAACAATACTCCCTCTATTATTGTGTAATTTGACTGCGCAACATCAAGAGTTCAAGAAGCATAAGCAATGATATGGTTTTCCTTTATACTCTCTACTCAAGAATATCCCTTAAAGATAATTCTAAATCATTAGTCGTCATCTTAAAAGGTATGTCCTAACTAGGTGGTTGAGCCATTGGTGAAGATACAAGCTTATGTTTGAGTTCATTAAAGGCTTCCTCACACTTACCATCAAAGAAAAAATCAATATATTTTTATAGAATTTATGATAAAGGTAAAAAAATTGGCCAAAGTATTTTGTAAGCATCCTTTAGAGTTAATCATGCCCAAAAAAGATCAAATACCTTTCACAGTCTTTGGAAAAGTCATTGGAGAGTTAATTCCAACCTTGTAATTATCCACTCAAATTAAATTTCTAGAAACTTCATGACCAAGAACAATTTTACTGTCAACAATAAAATACATTTTTTTATACTTTAAAAAAAGGTTCTTATCAATAAATAGTCTAATGACCAGCCTTAATATTCTCATAAATCATTAAAAATATGGATCATAAACTATAAAATTATCGATAAACACCTCCATGCATTCCTCAGTAAATTCAGAAAAAATTCTAAAAATTAATATTTGAAAGGTGGTAAAGGAATTACACAATCCAAATGGAATTATCCTATTAGAAAAGGTACAAAAATGACATGTCAAATATTTTTTATCCTATTACTCAGGGGATATATGAATATAGAAATATCTATAAAAAACATCCATGATCAAATAATGGGATAGATATACAACATTTCAACTATTTGATAAAGAAAATGAAATAAAATGTGGTCCTTCATAATTACTAAGATCATCCTTTTTTAATCAATGCATACCCTCCACTTATTTGGAAACATAGATGGCACTAATTCTCTAAATTAATTCTTGATAACCATGAAGCCTCCCTTTTTAGGATCAATCTAGACTGGACTTACCCATTGAATATCAAAAATGGGGTAAATTATACCTGTAACCAAAAATGTAGTAAACTATTTTTAACTACTTCAAGAATTGTAGTATTCAATCTCCTTTGGATTTTTATAACAAGTTTCCAACATTCCTCTATAAGTTTCATTTTCATACCCACCAAACAAATAATACAATAAATTTCATCTAAAGACTAGCCTATTGACATCATATTATCAATAAGTACCAATAATATTTGGTTGTCTTATTCAATTGAAAACCGACTGACAATTATGGCTAGAATTTTTTGTTTCTCTCTTAGGTAGGAAAATTTCAAATTTTTAGGAAAGGTATTATTTTTAAAAAAATCTGGGTTGTGCTCTTCAGAAAAAAACAGGTTCTACGTGTTCTTTATTTTCAATTTTAGAAACTAAATAATTCTCTATCCAAGAATTTTTACAACATTCTAAAGTAGCAGTGAAATTATCCTCTGGTAATATGCACAAGTCAACCTCAAAAGATATTTCATAGTTAAGTGAAAAAATTTAGGTGAATCTTAAATGGAATTTTGAGAAGCTTTAAATTTCAAAACAATGGAATCACATTAAAAAATCATAAATAAATAACAATTTTCCATAGATATATCATGTTGAGAAGAATATAAATCAGTTTCATCCATTTTAGGTTCAATTTCACAAGGCAATTTAGAATTTTCAACTACATTACATGTTAAGAAAACTCAAAAACACCCTCATACATTTCAGTGTAATTTTCTACAAAAAACCATATAAGTTCCACTATTTTAATGTTTAAAATTTTTCAAAAAACATATAGTGTTTTTAAACACAAATTTTATTTATAAATAACTATATCATATTTTAGGGTTCTTAGTTTTAACAGACTCATCTTCTAGAAAAGTTTCATTTCCCAAATAATTTAATGAATGGTTATTTTGAATAAAATCAGGGAATAAATAAATAAATGAATAAATATATATATATATAACAAATCAATCATATTAACTTGTTGTTCATAATTATCTTCCATGTTGTGTTTAATTTATTCAAAGATATAAAAATAAACTATTTATCCTCTAAACTCTAAACACAAATCCCCTTTGTGAATATTAATTATAGACATAGTAGTTTGAAAAAATTTCCTCCCTAATATTAAAGGGGAATCTGTACTAAACCTTATATCATCCATATCCAGCACAAAAAAATCATCAAGGGAAAAACGATCACTTACCCTTAACAAAAAATCTTAAATGACTCTAGTTTGATTTGATAAAATTTTATTATCTAGCTGGATTACAATTCCAAAATTCTTGAGATCTCCAACCTATATAGATGAAAATGCAGAATAATTCTTAACATTTATAGAGGTTGAAAAAACTAACATGGTCTTCTTGAACTGATATCCTATATTAACATATGGAATAGAAATTGTACATGGGTCCTTACATTTTATAGGGAGAGTGTTGGATCATGGAAGAGACATTCCTCCCCAAATTGACTTTATCCCCTCCCCTCAACTTCTTTTTATGGTTGCACATGTACTTAAATAATTTATCATAACTATAGATTTTTTTTATAACATCTAAAAGGTAATGTGGACTTGGACTTTCCTAAATGTTTGAAGAACTTACCTATCCACTGTAGTTTCAACATTATTCTTAACTATAGGACTACATATAGGGGAGATAAGTGGTTATATATATATATATATATTTAGGACTTTTCCAAAAAATTTATTCCCATTGTAAGATCATATTAAATTTATAAAATCCATATAACTTCATAGAAGTTGGATTTCTTTCTTTTTATTTGGTTTTTATTATTCTGCAGGTTTTTTGAAAATAGATTCATGAGTAGATTCAATACATTCAAAAACTAGTTAGCAAGTGGTTTTTGTGACGTATTCATTTGGTTCTACATTTTTTCAAAAAAGGGAACTCTTCTTTTTAGGTACTTTTCATTAATTTCATCATGTGTTTTTTTTAATTTTAGTTAAACTTATTAAAATTATGTCACTAAAATTCTCTCTTCCTCTTCGGTTTACATTACCTTGTGATGGAAAACTATTACTTCTTTTATTTTCAGACCACTTATTTCAGTTTCCATTTGACCCATTTGATTTACCAAATAATTTAACAAAAAAAATTATTTTTGAGAAATTTATGGTTGTTTCTCAACCATCTCTTAAAGGTTTGATTCATTTATTTTATTACATTGATTTTTGGTTATCTTGATTATGAAAGGATGTGAAATTATTTTCATTTTGATTACCAAATTAATCTTGATTGTACCTAAGATGTTGATTAGAATTTTGGGGATGTGAATACCTATTTAATTTTTCATGTTTTCAAAAACTATTGTTCTATTGATAATTCTATACTTTCTTGAAATTATTATTGTCTTGAAAGAGCCCAGATTGGTTATTTTTATTGGGAAATTGATTTCTTGTGTTATCCTGGAAATGGATTCCAAGGAAGATACCATTACAGGATTTAGGTGATACTTACAATTGAGGTCTTTGATCATTGAAATTATCTGTAGTAGAACAAATGCTATAGTGTATCTAGACTATGAAGACATGTACAGATTGAGTTTATGAAGGGAAAAAAATTGATAGCATATGTCTCATCAAGTTGGTTTTATCACCCAATATTCTTTCAATTCATCCACTTTAAAAACCAAAAGTAGAAACTTCCTTAGTAGGTTTGACATGGATTAATATCCTAATACCAATCTTCTATGAATTTTGGGCCATATCTGATAAAATATTTCTTGCATCAAGATGGTTCTTGTCCACAAATCTTATCCAGCAGAAAAATCTATCGTACTCCTATCCTTAAAGAATAAATATTGATATAAATATTGAACTAAAAAATGATTAGAAAATTTATGGTGAGTGTAGCTAGAAACAAATTTTATAAACCACTCCCAATACTCATGAAGACCCCCCTTATAACTACCAAATACCATACATATCTTTTCTAAGTGAGAATGACCCAGAGGCTGTGACAAATTTCTCACAGAATATTTTCTGATGTTTTTATCAACTCTCTATAAAAGTGTATTTGGAGTAGTATAACTACTCCTTGGTCACACCATCCAACTATGATCTCACCTATTGATCTCTTTTAAATAAGAGTTGATCAATTCTCTCAATTATTATTTGAGTATAATTGCACAATCAACTTTCAATGTACTCACAATTCCAAATTGAGGATTGGGAAATTTAAACAAAGATTATTGACTTCAAACTTATAATAAATTTGAACACAGAAGACACATTAAAACATCAACACACACAAATTGGTGATGCTTCAATATTAGAATAGAAAAAAAAGTTTAACGAATTGATAGAAGAATAAAAAATCAATTAGTGATTGGGTTTTAATGTTCAAAAATATTCATAAAATTACCATTATAAAGTAAAAGTAATGAAAACACAAAAAAAATTTTCCAATAAAATCCACTCGTATTACCCACTAAAAATATATCGATAACTGATTGAAGAGAAGGGGTGAATTCCAATAATCTTTTTATCAAAATGATCAACAATAGATCCTCTTTGAGTTCACTATAAAATATTTTGGTTCTTCTCTCATTAATATCTTCCAACTACCTATTCTCTAATATATCTGATGTTAAATCTATATTATAGATCATATAAGACCTTTTTAAAAAGAAACCATTGAGAATAAAAATATTCAACAATCACTTACTTATAGTCTGATTGACTAGGTGACATTCTCTGATTGGTCATTCAACTCTATTTCTATCATGGTCACATGATGATAATTTTCCCATTAAAATCGATGATTAAGAAGAATGTTTAATTTATTTAGTCATAATATAAGATTATTCTAGATATAATCCCTACTAGATTCTATCATCATCAGTAACTGGGATTCATTCCAGAGGATTCACCAAGAAAACATAAGATCATCACTTCTATTCTAGCTATCTCCCTCTGTTTCTTGATCCCATGCATGAATAGATCCCATTGTTCCATAAACATCCACATTTTAGGGTTTATGATTCCAAAACATCATTGAATTCATGCTAATGCAGAGTTACCACATCAACTTTGAGAGAAAACATTGGTAGAAATCCCTTATTCTCAAGCCACTATTCATCACTCATGTGAGTTAGGAACACAAAATTTGAAACCCTAAGATTATACAATGTGGGTTTCATAATCAAAATTTGGGGATAAACTTCACCAACATGGATTTCAACAACATGGGGTTCATCCTACAAATGTTATGTTCTTGAACCTAATGATTCATTTAAACACAAGGTTCATTTTACAAACATGGTGTTCATCTTATAAACATTATGTTTATAAACCAAATGTTCCACTTAAACACGGGGACAAACTTATATAAAATATTCCCATGGGGGTATGTTAACTTAGAACCCTTTTCAAATATTCAACAATAAAACTAACACATATGAATTTTTTAAAAATATTATGCATGGATCAACCAATACTCGAAGAAATCTCAAATTAAATACATTATCCTTTACAATAAAAGTTAATAATTAAATTAAAAGAAAAAAAAGGAATTAAATATTCAAATAAAAGAAAATTATATAATAAAATACAAAAACTAATTATCAATATAAAATAATCATGAAAATTATAATTTACAATAATTTAAAATTATATAAATTAACTAGAAACTATAGATAAACATTTAAATACTATTTCAATAATTTAAAACAAGTAAAATACAATAAAAATGATATAAAAAACATCAAAAATATCCCACATCAGTTTCATAGGGTAATAAATATTTTTATGGATTTTTTAATAATTATATTTTTGATATTATAATAACCATTTTGGTTTTAGTGTTTGGTTGAAACATGATCACAAAAATGAAGAGGATATATGTATGAATATAGAAATAAGTATTTCTTATCACCGAATATGGGAGAAAAATAAAATAGTTTAATTTTTTTTATATTCCTATTATGATAGAAAATGTGAGTTTCCTACTCTTACCAAAGATAGTAATATTGATATCTTAATAAAAATTAAACATTTATACTCTTAGTTATTTTCATTACTAAGTCATATTCATCAATGATATTCTAGTATATTCTAAAATATTTGAGGATTATGTGAAACATATAAGGATATTTATTCTGTAGTTTTACTTTAAATGTTTGGAAACATAAAATAAATTCTATTAATAACCTTGAAAATTGATTTTATCACATGGTTATATTAATGGGGATAAATATTGAAGAACACATGATTTAGGTACAGATGACTCTTAGGTTTAATATATAATTGATTTAGAGATAATAAAGGGTTGATTTATTTTGAAAAAGAGTAAGTTAAATGACATTGGTAACCTTTTTATTGATAATTGTTTCATGAAATTTTTTCTGAAGTTCATTAAATTTTTGTGATTGTGGTATATATTAACTAGTGTGTGATTTTATGTCATAGTGAGTAATATAATTTATTTATTAAAGATAATGTAAATTTATAGAAGAATATATGTTTTCAATATGGTTTAATGTCTTAGATATTTAGATGGTTTATGAATGGTATATTTTAAATAATGTATGATTATGGTATATACATACTTGGGTATATGATTACATGAATGATTAATCATGTTTGAGAATAGATAAGTAACTTAATATAACCTAAGAGAGTAAGGTGGATTTCATATTAAAATTTAAATTTTGAGTGATGAATATGTTATCAATTCCCTCACCTGATTACATCAATAAGTAATAATTAAAAATTGTGAGGATGTAATTAATTTAAGGGGATTAGAATGTAACGACACGAGCTTTTGGAATATATTATTTTATCTTAATTAATACTATGTTAGATAGATTGTTTCAAATGAAAAACAAAACTAAAATGAGACCTATCAATTATATGAATATTATTAAGAAAATTTAAGGAAAATAAATCATATAGTGAATAAAAATATTTTAATCAATTATAAATTCTTATAAAATAGGATTATGAATTATTAATGTTTATGAGGGTATTTGGAAATAAAAAAAATATTATTTATATATTATAATTTTATAAAAATAAAACTATTAAATTTATAATTTTAATATTATAAAATGATCTTATATTTTGAATTTATTACGTCGAAATTATATTAGGGTGAATTTTTGAGGTTTTTCTAAAATAGGTGGCTATTATGTGAATAGTGAAATAAGTTATTTTAAAAAATACTGTACTATTTATAATATAATGTCAATTACATAAAACAATATGAGAAAAAACTCAATGAATAAAAACTGTATTAAACATGCATGTCTGGGGACATGACCATGCGACCTTGCTGTCACCCCAAACCCAAACTACCACACCACCAACGGTGAGGAAAAATTATAACATTATCATTAATTAAGTATTTATTAAAAACATATAATTTTTTAATTGACCTAAAAAATATATAAGTAGTAAAATTATTCATTTCAAAATTCTATGTTTGATTTGTAACACCTATGTTTAATTTTTTATAAACTTAATATATTTTAGCCTAAAACTATTTTTGTTATCTTATATTAAAAAATACTTTTCATCACTTATGAAAATTAAATAAAACAGAATGGATTTACTATTTTATATTATTATTTTCATATTATGTGATAATTACAATTTTATTTCTATCCATTCAAAATGAGATTACTAAGATTAATTTTAATTAAAATGATAATGGTGAAACAATTATTTTCAAAAAGTTGTTTTATTAATATTATGTATATTTTTTCTAATTAATATAGTTAATTTATTTAAATAATGAATATAATATGATGTTTAAACAAATATATAATTATATTAAAAGTCATTTAATTATAAATCAACTCTAAATAATATTAAGAACACGAAATGATTAAAACTTAATTTTTCTTCAAAAACAGTTTTTCTATATAAAAAGTGTTTTTACTTAAAAGATAATTTTATGTTATTTGGAAGCTAAATTTTATTAAACAAATAATAAATTTAGTTTCATCACACAAGTAGTTTTATATAGAGGTGTTTTTATATCTTTAGTAAAACATATGTTACTTAGTTAAAAATTATTTACCTTGGTAAAAAAGAAAAGTTAAAAGTAAAAATATAAGTATAAATGACTTTAAAATTACATATAAATACTTTTTATGTTTTTTTAACCAAATATCACCCAAAAATACATTATTTAAGACTTTTTGAGTCATATCACCTTGAATAGTTTAATGGTATCATTGAAAAATAAGGGGTGCTCACAAAAGATCCATTTTCTTCACTTAAAAATCGGTAACACTTCCATCCCTTCATGCCACCATTCTTACCTCAATTTTCATAAAAAACCAATTTTATACTCATAATCCCCTCTATTAATTTTGTAAGACTCTGGTATGAATTAGTTATCATAATACCTTCATTTCCAAGAATACTTCCAAGAGAAATCTCATGTTCTCAAAGTTATTATTTCACACTTTACTCATTTATTTTTAACTTCCTCTTCCAAAATAATTATATAAAAACAAATATAATGAAAGTAGTACTATTAATATAATATATTGTTGTTATTTTAATGTATTAAAAATAATTAAATCCTTTCAATCAAGTAATAAAAATAATGCAACATCAATATTGTGTACGTATAAACTACCACCACCATAAAACGATGTGATTCATTTTTCATCACCGCCTTTAATGGTTGGTAAAAATGATTACTTTTATGAATTAATGTTATTAATATTTAAAAACTATAATTATTACTAGATAATTTATCATATACCTTTATTCTGTATCACTCATTGTGAAATGGAATCATTGATCATTAGTAGGATAAACTACCTTCTCCAAGAATAATGAATTTAGTTTTTTATCATCACGATTGACAGATGATTATAATAATATATTAAATTAATTATATCGTATTTGTGAAATTTTTATTATTTTTTAATAGTTATGTTAACAATATATACAAACATATAATTTCTCATGAAATCATTATTACACGCTCTAATTTGGGTCAGTTCTTACCACATACATGAACAATGTTAAAATGTTTAAATCGTGAATGAAATAGGTATGTTATACAATGTAAATATAATTTAACAATATTATATTAAATATGTATTAATTATTCATTAAAATTGTTATTAATATTTACTATTTTTATTAATATATGACTTTTTGATCATTAAAAATTCCAGAAGTGGTTCATTGAAATTTCCTTGTTGGAATTTTTTTTTCATTTCTTTCACTTAAGTAAATTGAAAATAACAAAAAATAAAAAAAATATTATTATATCATGAATAATTTGTTAGTTATTAACATTATGATAATAATAAATATTAACATTTCTTTTGAAAAACTAGAACAAATTGATCATGATTACTCACCCAGATATCAAAAATAAATAATAATTAACTAATATACATATAGATAATAATTATAGATTTTGTTAATATATGGTTTTATTTTTTATTAATATTTATTAATAATTTATTAATATAGTTATGTTTATTAAAAATGAGGTTAGAGTGCGTTCAAGTAAGAGGGAATACAAGGTAATGGTGTTTCATCCCAATTTCCTTTCTTTGAGACATGTTTTGATTATGCACCAAATTTTAATGTAATATTTTGTATTCTACATACAAAATATATCATATTATGAATTACAATATATTCAAGGTATTTTAAGTTCAATTTTAATCCCTCTCTTTCAAGGTGTTTTTGTTAAAAAATTATTATGTTGTAAAGGATATTGTGAACTTAAATGTTCTTTCTTTGAGTTATAATGTTTCATCATGATATTCTTTCTTATATGATTGGTTTCTTCTAAACTAAGATTTTATATTGATATTTATTCTTATATTTGTGTAAAATGAAACTTTTTATTCAAATCTTCCACCATGATGAATTTCATCCCCATAACAGTATGACATTGTTGAGAATAATTTTCATTCTCTTTAATGATGATTTTTATTCCATGCCCATTTTTTCCCTTCCCATAATTAATCTAATTTATAATTGGAAACATAAAAAAGTGATAACTCATGTGAGATTTATTTTTCCCTTATCCTCTTTTCAAAAATAATATACATTAACCCTTTTTATGATGTGGGTTTTCTACAAAGGTATTTTAAAATTTTCAAAAGGGTTTCCATCAATTTAAAATCAAATGTTTTATCTTGCACTCCACATTATATTTAGAAATCATTTATCTATGTCTAAAGATCTGTTATTGAAGATTATTTTCAATGTAAATACTTTTCAATTTTTTCACTTTTGCTGTTTTGAAAATTTATTTTCAAAGTTATAATGACTTCTTCTTTATGCAAATGATAGGAGTTTTTTACAAAAAAAAAAAAATTATAGGTTCTCTCGTCATATGAGCATTATTATATAAAAATATTACTTTAAATGTTTTAAATTTTATTTCAAATGATTTTAACAATTTATGATCTTGAAATGGAAAAAAATAACCTTATATTTTAAAAAAGTAAATTTTTTATATTTTAAAAGAATTATTTATTTTTAAAAAGAAATTGTTATGGTCTGTGATTTTAATAAATAATTCTTCAATGTCTTTTAGAAAACCTTTATTTTAAAAAATTTATTTTTTGAAAATAATTTTTGGTTTCAAATGTTAATTTTCTAAATATTTTAGCAGGATAAAAATATTTTGTTTTAATAAAATAACTATGAGGAGTTTTCAATCATTTCCAAAAGGGATTTTTCTTTGTTTGTCAATTTTATTTATCCAATAACCTAAAAAGTGTGTTTTTCATGTATGTAAAAATTATTTGATATCAATTTTTTTAAATTGGGGATATTGTTTTTATGAAACCATGTATATTATTTATTTTTATGTATTATGGAATGTTTTAGTGATGTTTTCCCTAAAGGGCATCTCATTTAGAAGAGTTAATTAAGTGATGTTTGGTATATGAATGATTGATTTCAAGAGGCACACATATTTATGGATGATTGACTAGTGGGATCCTATATATAACTCTAAATAATTTTTTGAGGATTTATATATTAGGATATAATTATGTTATGAATGAAAAATATTTTGTTCATAATATAATGAATTGACATTTTTTTGTTCATAATAGGCAACATGAGAATTTTCTTTTTTTATAACAAAAATATTGAAAATTATATTTGTTCAAAATTTTATAACTTCCATATGATTATTTTTTTTCAAAGTTATTAATTATTCTATGTTTTAATGTATTTTTGTATTCATATATCATATATCTATGACTATTCTCCAAGGGCCATGTTTGTTATCTCATTATTCAGAATGATTTTTCAATTTAAAAATCCTTTCATTTTCATAGGAATTGTTCCTAATTTATTTTAATTCATACACACACAACTTCCTCTATCTTCTAATTTAAAAATTTTTCAAATTACATGAATTAACAACTCAAAAAGATATATTCTATAACTCCATATGAAAATATAGGCTCTAAAAAACAATCTCGTATGTTTACATCCCTATTGGAGTTGTATAAGTTGTCTTATACTCCCGGAAACATCCTAAATCCATAAGATCCAATATTTTATATTTGGGTTAACTATTTTCTCAAGAATTTGTTTAATATATATATATTTTACACTTCAACCATCCCATTGGTTTATGGATTATAGGGTGTAGACACTTTATGACTAATACCATATATTTTCAGTAAAATATATAATTTCTTATTAGAGAAATGTGTTCTCTAGTCTATAAGAATGAAACTTGTCATCCCAAATCTACAAAATAGATTTATCTTGAGAAACTAGGACACCACTCTAGCATCATCATTTCCAGTTGGTATAGATTTAATCCATATTGAAACCCATTACACAACCAATATGATGTATAAATATTAAAAAGAATTTGGAAAATTGATAATAAAATTCATTCCCCAGGCATTAAATATGTCACAAAAAAAAGATGTTATGGAATCTTAGGTCATTAAGAAATGTTACATTATAATTGAATACATTTATAGGTCCTATAGAAGTCATGAAAATATTTAAATATGGTAGTACAAAATAAGCCTGAATCTAAAAATTTTATAACTATTCCTTATGGGGCAAAGCCACCTCCAAGCTCAAAATATGGTAGAATGTCATTACTAAATAAATTTTAAAATAAAAGATACATCCCCTAAAACATTTATCACTTCAAATATTTCATAAGGAAGTATCACCCTATAAATATTTCCTTAACTCGCTAATTAGTTGTGAAACTTGCTGTTTGGAAAATAGGTGAGGAATAACATAAGTATCTATAATATCTAATAGGTCTGAATACCATGGTATCTTATCAATAATATAAGAATAAAATCTATCCCTAGTAAAATAATATAATGTTTCTCAAAATATGATCTATACTAACATAAATTAGTTTTTATCCTACTCAAATGATCACTCACATTGTTCTCAATTCATTTCTTATCTTAGATCTCTATGTAAAATTCCTAAAGTAACAAGATCTATTTAGACAACCTTGGTTTTGACTATTTATTTATCATGAGAAATCTAATAGTATAATAGTCAGTGAAATCACAACTTTAGACCCTAAAATAAATCATATATGCTTATCAAGTGAAAATATGACTAACAATACTCCCTCTATGGTTGTGTAATTTGACTGCGCAACATCAAGAGTTCAATAAGCATAAGCAATGATATAATTTTACTCTATACTCTCTACTCAAGAATATCCCTTAAAGATAATTCTAAATCATTAGTCGTCATCTTAAAAGGTATGTCCTAACTAGGTGGTTGAGCCATTTTTGAAGATACAAGCTTATGATTGGGTTTATTAAAGGCTTCCTCACACGTACCATCAAAGAAAAAATCAATATATTTTTATAGAACTTATGAAAAAGGTAAAAAAAGTGGCCAAAGTATTTTATAAGCATCCTTTAGAGTTAATAATGCCCAAAATAGATCAAATACCTTTCAAAGTCTTGGGAAAAGGCATTGGAGAGTTAATTTTAGCCTTGGAATTATCCACTCAAATTAAATTTCTAGAAACTTCATGACCAAGAACAATTTTACTGTCAACCCTAAAATACATTTTTGTATACTTTAAAACAAGGTTCTTTTCAATAAATAGTATAATAACGACCCTTAATATTCTCATAAATCATTAAAAATATAGATCATACACTATAAAATTATCCATAAACACCTCCATACATTCCTTAGGGAATTTAGAAAAAATTCTAAACATGAATATTTGAAAGGTGGTAAAGGAATTACACATTCAAAGTGGAATTATCCTATAAGAAAAGGTATAAAAATGACATGTAAAAGATTTTTTATCCTATTAATCATGGGATATATGAATATAGAAATATATATTAAAAACATCCATTATTAAATAATGGAATAGATAGACAACATTTCAACTATTTGATCAAGAAAATGAAAGAAAATGTGGTCCTTCATAATCACTAAGATCAGCCTCCTATAATTAATGCATACCCTCCACTTATTTGGAAACCTAGAAGGCACTAATTCTCTAAATTCATTCTTGATAACCATGAAGCCTCCCTTTTTAGGATCAATATAGACTGGACTTACCCATTTAATATCATAAATAGGTTAAATTATACCTATAACGAAAAAGGTAGTAAAATATTTTTAACTACTTCAAGAATTGTAGGATTCAATCTCCTTTGGAATTGTATAAAAAGTTTCCAAAATTACTCTATAAGTTTCATTTTCATACCCACCAAACAAATAATACAATAAACTTCATCTAAATACTAGCCTATTGACTTCATATTATCAATAATTACCTATAATATTTGGTTCTCTTGTTCAATTGTAAACTGACTGAAAATTATGGATATAATTTTTTGTTTCTCTCCTACGTAAGAAAATTTCAAATTTTTAGGAAAGGTATTAATTTTAAAAAAAGCTGGGTTGTCCTCTTTAGAAAAAAACATGTTCTACGTGTTCTTTAATTTCAATTTTAGCCACTAAATAATTCTCTATCCAATAATTTTTACAACATTCTAAAGTAGCAGTGAAATTATCCTCCGGTAATATGCACAAGTCAACCTCAAAAGATATTTCATAGTGAAGTGAAAAAATTTAGGTGAATCTTCAATGGAATTTTGAGAAGATTTATATTTCAAAACAATGGAATCACATGAAAAAATCTTAAATAAATAACAATTTTCTATAGATATATCATGTTAATAAGAATATAAATCCGTTTCATCCATTTTAGGGTCAATTTCACATGGAAATTTAGAATTTTCAACTACATTACATTTTAAGAAAACTCAAAAACACCCTCATACATTTTAGGGTAATTTTCTACAAAAAACCATATAAGATCCACTATTTTAATGTTTAAAAATTTCTAAACAACAAATGGTGTCTTTAAACACAAATTTTATTCATAAATCACTGTATCATATTTTAGGGTTCTTAGTTTTAATAGACTCATCTTCTAGAAAAATTTCATTTCCAAAATAATTTAATGAATGGTTATTTTGAATAAAATCAAGGACAAAATAAATAAATATATATATATATATAAATAATAAATCAATCATATTAACTTATTGTTCATAATTATCTTCCATGTTGTGTTTAATTTATTCAAAGATATAAAAATAAATTATTTATCCTCTAAAATCTAAACACAAATCCCCTTTGTGAATATTAATTATAGACATAGCAGTCTGAAAAAATTGTCTCCCTAATATTAAAGGGTCATGTGTACTAAACCTTATATCATCCATATCCATCACATAAAAATCATCAAGGGAAAAAACTATCACTTACCCTTAACAAAACATCTTAAATGACTCTAGTTTGATTTGATAAACTTTTATTGTCTAGCTGGATTACAATTCTAAAATTCTTGGGATCTCCATCATATATAGATGAAAATACAAAATAATTCTTAACATTTATAGAGGTTGAAAAATCTAACATGGTCTTCTTGAACTGATATCCTATATTAACATATGGAATAGAACATTTACATGGGTCCTTACATTTTATAGGGAGAGAGTGTTGTATCATGGAGGAGACATTCCTCCCCAAATTGACTTTATCCCCACCCCTCAACTTCTTTTTATGGTTTCACATGTACTTAAATAATTTATCATAACTATAGGTTTTTTATAACATCTAATAAGGTAATGTTAAATTGGACTTTTCAAAAAAAATTCAAGAACTTACCTATCCACTGTAGTTTAAACGTTATTATTAACTAGAGGACTACATAGAGGGTAGAGAAGTGGTTATATATATATATTTAGGTCTTTTTCAAATTTTTTATTCCCATTGTATGATCATATTAAATTTATAAAATCCAAATAACTTTGTAGAAGTTAGATTTCTTCCTTTTTATTTGGTTTTTCTTATTCTGCAGGTTTGTTGAAAATAGATTCCTGAATAGATTCAATACATTCAAAAACTAGGTAGCAAGTGGTTTTTGTGACGTCTTCATTTGGTTCTACATTTTTTTAAAAAAAAGGAACTCTTCTTTTTAGGTACTTTTCATTAATTTCATCATGTGTTTTTTTTAATTTCAGTTAAACTTCTTAAAATTATGTCACTAACATTGTCTCTTCCTCTTCAGTTTACATTACCATGTGATGGAAAACTATTACTTCTTTGATTTTCAGACCACTAATTTCAGTTTCCATTTGACCCATTTGAGTTACCAAACAATTTAACAAAAAATTTATTTTTGAGAAATTTATGGTTGTGTCTCAACCACCTATTAAAGGTGTGATTCATTTATTTTATTGCATTGATTTTTGGTTATCTTGATTATGAAAGGATGTGAAATTATTTTAATTTTGATTACCAAATTAGTCTTGATTGAACCTATGATGTTGATTATAATTTTTGGGTTGTGAATACCTATTTATTTTTTCATGTTTTCAAAACATATTGTTCTATTGATAATTCTATACTTTCTTGAAATTATTATTGTCTTGAAAGAGCCCATATTGGTTATTTTTATTAGGAAATTTATTGCTTGTGTTATCCTGGAAATGGATTCCAAGGAAGATACCATTATAGGATTTAGGTGATTCTTACAATTGAGGACATTGATCATTGAAATTATCTTTATTAGAACAAATGATATAGTGTATATAGACTATAAAACATGTCCAGATTGAGTTTATGAAGGGAAAAAGTTTGATAGTATATGTCTCATCAAGTTGGGTTGATCACTCAATATTCTTTCAATCCATCCACTTTATAAACCATAAGTAGAAACTTCCTTAGTGGGTTTGACATGGATTAATATCCTAATACCAAACATCTATGAATTTTGGGCCATATCTGATTATATATTTCTTGCATCAAGATGGTTCTTGTCCATAAATCTCATCCTGCAACGACATCTATCATACTCCTATCCTTAAAGAATAAATATTGATATAAATATTGAACTAAAAAATGATTAGAGAATTTATGGGGAGTGTAGCTAGAAAAAAATTTCATAAACCACTCCCAATACTAATGAAGACCCCCTTATAAGTACCAAATTCCATACATATCTTTTCAAAGTGAGAAAGACCCAGAGGCTGTGAAAAATTTCTCACAGAATATTTTTTGATTTTTGTATCCACTCTCTATAAAAGTGTATTTGCAGTAGTATAACTACTCCTTGGTCACACCATCTAAGTAAAGTGAGAATGATAACATCTTAATTTGACCAGCGCAAAGTGTCTAGGATTTTTTAGTTGTGCACACCATGTGGGATATTATAATTTATTGTGTGGGACCTCTTCTAAAAACCCATGATATTTTGGTAAATTATATATCAATACTAATACATGTTCAAAACCTAGGGATATTTTATTGTATATTAAACAATTTTTTTGGTTTTCAATTCCATGAGTAGTGAGCCCCTTCATTTTTTTCATCCATTTTTTCATGTTTGGAATGTGTTCTATTTTTAGGAAATGTTTTTTGGGTTATTCATTTTGTGAGGTTTCATATTTTTAGAGAGTTTAAAATTCAAAAAATTATTAATTTTTCTATTTTTGAACTATATTAAATCTCATATTATAATAATTTATAAATTTAGGATTTTCATGGTTATTATCTAACCTAAAAGAAAGAAAATTAAAATTTTAGGAAATCAGATTATATTTTTTAGAATTTTTAAACTACGTAGTAGTATCCATGAAATTGGAACCAATTGAAGAACTAGGTTTTTAGTCATTATAAAATCATACTTCAGGATTTTTTTCTTAAGTTATATATTAAAGTAGATCCTAGAGTTGTCTATAGTGATGATTCATTTATACAGTTTCTTACTACCATGAATTATAATATTTATTACATTAATATTTGTGGGGTTGATTTCTTAACAAATATAATTTTATAATCTAATAAAGATAAAAATAGTATTGAATAATAAAAAAATTAATTCAATAAAACGATGGAATAGTGTGAGTAGTTATTTTAAAAAAATAATGAAGTAGTGTCCAGGACTAGCAATTCTCATGGATCAATCTCTCCTCATCATTTGATTGTAATTTTATAATTATGATGCCCTTAGTGCATATATTGAAATATAAAATAATTCATTTAATTATTTTTTTAATTGAGGTAAACAACTATGATCTCACCTATTGATCTCTTTTAAATAAGAGTTAATCAATTCTCAAAATTATTATTTGAGTATAATTGCACAATCAACTCCCACTGTACTCACAATTCCACATTGAGGATTGGGAAATTTAAAAAAAAGATGATTGACTTAAAACATCTAATAAATTTGAACATAGAAGACACATTAAAAGATCAACACAAAAAAATTAGTGATTCTTCAATATTATAATAGAAAAAAAGTTTAATGAACTAATAGCAGAATCAAACATCAAATAGTGATTGGGTTTTAATGTTCAAAAATCTTCATAGAATTACCATTACGAAGTAAAATAAATGAAAACACAAAAAGAAAATTAAAATAAAATCCACTCGTATCACCCACTAAAAATATATCAATACCTGATTGAAGAGAAGGGGTGAATTCCAATCATCTTCTTTGTCAAAATGATCACCAATGGATCCTCTTTGAGTCCACTATAAAATATCTTGGTTCTTCTCTCAATAATCTCTTCCAGCTACCTATTCTCTAATATATATTATTTTAAATCTATATTGTAGATCATATAAACGCTTTTTAAAAAGAAACCATTTAGAATAAAAATATTTAGTAATCACTTACTTTTAGTCTGATTGACCAGGTGACATTCTTTGATTGGTCATTCAACTCTGTTTCTATCATGGTCACATGATGATAATTTTCCCATTAAAATCGATGATTAAGAAGAATTTTTAATTTATTTAGTCATAATCTAATATTATTCTAGATATAATCCCTACTAGATTATATCTTCATCAGTAACTGGGATTAATTCAAGAGGATTCACCAAGAAAACATAAGATCATCACTTCTATTCTAGCTATCTCCATCTGTTTCTTGATCCCATGAATGAATAGATCCCATTGTTCCATAAACATCCACATTTTATGCTTTATGATCCCAAAACATCACTGAATTCAGGCTAATGTAGAGTTACCACATCAACTTTGAGAGAAAACATTGGTAGAAATCCCTTCTTCTCAAGACACTATTCATCACTCATGTGAGTTAGGAACACAAAATTTGAAACTCTAAGATTATAGAATGTGGTTTTCATATTCTAAATTTGGGGATAAAATTCACCAACATGGATTTCAACAACATGGGGTTCATCCTACAAATGTTATGTTCTTGAACCTAATGATTCATTTAAACACAGGTTTCATTTTACAAACATTGGGTTCATCTTATAAAAATTATGTTTCTAAACCAAATGTTCCACTTAAACATAGGGATAAACTTATATAAAATATTACCATGGGGGTATGTTAACTTATAACCCTTTTCAAATCTTCAACAGTAAAAAGAACAAATATGATTTTTTTTAAAATATTATGCAGGGATCATCCAATCCTCGAAGAAATCACAAATTAAATACATTATCCTTTAAAAGAAAAGTTAATAATTAAACTAAAAGAAAAAAAGTAATTAAATATTCAAATAAAAGAAAAATATATAATAAAATACAAAATGTAATTATCAATATAAAATAAACATGAAAATTATAATTCATAATAATTTAACATTATATAAATTAACTAGAAACTATAGCTAAACATTTAAATACTATTTCAAGAATTTAAAACAAATAAAATAAAATGAAAATGATATAAAAGACATCCAAAATATCCCACATCAGTTTCATAAGGTAATAAATATTTTTATGGATTTTTTAATAATTATATTTTTGATATAATAATAACCATTTTGGTTTTAGTGTTTGGTTGAAACATGATCACAAAAATGAAGAGGATATATGTATAAATATAGAAATACGTATTTCTTATCACCGAATATGGGAGAAAAATTAAATAGTTTAAAATATTTTTATATTCCTATTATGATAGAAAATGTGAGTTTCCTACTCTTACCAAAGATAGTAATGTTGATATCTTAATAAAAATTAAACCTTTATACTCTTAGTTATTTGCATTACTAAGTGATATTTATCAATGATATTCTTGTATATTCTAAAATATTTGAGGATTATGTGAAACATATAAGGATATTTATTCTGTAGTTTTACTTTAAATGTTTGGAAACATAAAATAAATTCTATTAATAACCTTGAAAATTTATTTTATCACATGGTTATATATTTGGGTATAACTATTGAAGAACACATGATTTAGGTATAGATGACTCTTAGGTTTAATATATAATTGATTTAGAGATAATAGAGGGTTGATTTATTTTGAAAAAAAGTAAGTTAAATGAAATTAGTAACCTTTTTATTGATAATTGTTTCATGAAATTTTTTCTGAAGTTCATTACATTTTTGTTAGTGTGGTATATATTAACTAGTGTGTGATTTTATGTCGTAGTGAGTAATATCGTTTATGGATTAAAGATAGTGTAAATTTATAGAAGAATATATGTTTTCAATATGGTTTAATGTCTTATATATTTATATGGTTTATGAATGATATATTTTAGAGAATTTATGAATATGGTATATACATACTTGCGTATATGATTATATGAATGATTAATCATGTTTGGGAACAGATAACTAACTTAATATAACCTAAGAGAGTAAGGTGGATTTCATATTAAAATTTAAATTTTGAGTGATGAATATGTTATCAATACCCTCACCTACTTACATCAATAAGTAATAATTAAAAATGATGAGGATGTAATTAATTTAAGGGGATTAGAATGTAATGACATGAGCTTTTGGAATATATTATTTTATCTTAATTTATGCTATGTTCAATAGATTGGTTCATATAAAAAGAAAACTAAAATGAGACCCATCATATTGGATGAATATTATTAAGAAAATTTAAGGAAAATAAATCATATAGTGAATAAAAATATTTTAATCAATTATAAATTCTTATAAAATAGGATTATGAATTATTAATGTTTAAGAGGGTATTTGACAATAAAAAATCTTATTTATATATTATAATTTTATAAAAATAAAAATTATTAAATTTATAATTTTAATATTATAAAATGATCTTATATATTGAATTTATTACATTGAAATTATATTAGGGTGAATTTTTGAGGTTTTTCTAAAATAAGTGACTGTTAGGTGAATAGTGAAAAAAGATATTTTAAAAAATATTGTACTATTTATAATATAATGTCAATTATTTAAAACACTATGAGAAAAAACTCAATGAATGAAAAATGTAGTAAACATGCATGTCTGGGGACTTGACTATGCAGCCTTGCTATCACCCCAAACCCAAACTACCACACCACCAACGGTGAGGAAAAATTATAACATTATCATTAATTAAGTATTTTTTAAAAACATATAATTTTTTTATTGAACCAAAAAATATATAAGTAGTAAAATTATTCATTTCAAAATTCTATGTTTAATTTATAACACCTATGTTTAATGTTTTATAAACATAATATATTTTATCCTAAAAACTATTTTTATTATCTTATATTAAAGAAGAGTTTTCATCAATTATGAAAATTAAATAAAACAGAATGGATTTACTATTTTATATTATTATTTTCATATTATGTGATAATTACAATTTTATTTCTATGCATACAAAATGAGATTACTGAGATTAATGTTAATTAAAACGATAATGGTGAAACTATTACTTTAAAAATGTTGTTTTATTAATATTATATATATTTTTTCTAATTAATATAGTTAATGTATTTAAATAATGAATATAATATGATGTTTAAACACATATATAATTATATTAATATTAATTTAATTATAAATCAACTCCAAATAATATTAAGAACACAAAATGATTAAAACCTAATTTTTCTTCAAAAACAGTTTTTCAATATAAAAATGTTTCTACTTAAAAGATAATTTTTATGTTATTTGGAAGCTAAATTTTATTAAACAAAGATTAAATTTAGTTTCATCATACAAATGGTTTTATATAGGGGTGTTTTTACATCTTTAGTAAAACATATGTTACATAGTTAAAAATTAGTTACCTTGGTAAAAAAGACAAGGTAAAAGTAAAAATATAAGTATAAATGACTTTAAAATTACATATAAATACTTTTTATGTTTTTTTAACCAAATATCACACAAAAATCCATTATTTAAGACTATTTGAGTCATATCCCCTTGAATATTTTAATGGTATCATTGAAAAATAATGGGTGTTCACAAAATATCCCTTTCCTTAACATAAAAATGGGGAACACTTCCATCGCTTCATGCCACCATTATTACCTCAATTTTCATAAAAAAACCAATTTTTTACTCCTATGCCCCTCTCTTAATTTTTTAAGACTCTGGTATGAATTATTTATCATAATCCCATCATTTCCAATGATACTTCCAAGAGAAATCTCAATTTCTAAAAGTTTTTATTTCACTCTTTACTCATTTATTTTTAACTTCCTCATCCAAAATACTTATATAAAAACTAATATAATGAAATTAGTATTATTAATATAATATATTGTTTTTATTTTAATGTATTAAATATAATTAAATCCTTTCAATCAAGTAATAAAAATAATGCAACATCAATCTAGTGTACGTATGAACTACCACCACAATGAAATGATGTGATTCATTTTTCATCACCTCCTTTAATTTTTGGTAAAAAGGATGGATTTTATGAATTAATATTATTAATATTTAAAAACAATAATTATTAATGGATAATTTATCATATACCTTTATTTTGTATCACTCATTGTGAAATGGAATTGTTAATCATGCGTACGATAGACTACCTTCTCCAAGAAAAATCAATTTAGTTTGTTATCATCACAACTAATAGATGATTATAATAATATATTCAATTAATTATATCATATTTGTGAAATTTTTATTATTTTTTAATAGTTATGTTAACAATATATACAAACATATCCTTTCTCATGAAATCATTATTACATGCTCTCATTTGGGTCAGTTATTACCACATACATGAACAATGTTACAATGTTTAAACCATGATTTACTTAGGTATGTTATAAAATGTAAATATAATTTTACAATATTATTTTACATAGGTATTAATTATTCTTTAAATTTGTTATTAATATTTACTATTTTTATTAATATATGACTTTTTGATCATTAAAAATTGCATAAGTGGTTCATTGAAATTTCCTTGTTAGAAATTTTTTTCATGTATTTCACTTAAGTAAATTGAACATAACAAAACATCAAAAAAATATTATTATATCTTGAATAATTTGTTAGTTATTAACGTTAGGATAATAATTAATATTAATATTTCTTTAGAAAAACAAGATCAAATTGATCAGGATTACTCACCCTGATATCAAAAATAGATAATAATTAACTAATATACATAAAGATAATAATTATAAATGTTGTTAACATATGGTTTTATATGTTAATAATATTTAATAATAAGTTATTAATATAGTTATGTTTATTAAACATGAGGTTAGAGTGCGTTCATGTAAGAGGGAATACAAGGTAATGGTGTTTCATCCCAATTTCCTTTCTTTGAGACATGTTTCGTTTATGCACCAAATTTTAATGTAATATTTTGTATACTACCTAAAAAATATATCATATTATTAATTACTATATAGTCAGGGTATTTTAAGTTCAATTTTAATCCCTCTCTTTCAAGGTGTTTTTGTTAAAAAATTCTTAAGATGTAAAGGATATTGTGAACTTAAATGTTCTTTCTTTGAGTTATAATGTTTCATCATTATATTCTTACTTATACGATTGGTTTCTTCCAAACTAAGATTTTATATTTATATTTATTCTTATATTTGTGTAAAATGAAACTTTTGATTCAAATCTTCCACCATGATGAATTTCATCCCCATAACAGTATGAAATTGTTGAGAATAATGTAGATTCTCTTTAACGATGATTTTTATTCTATGTCCATTTTTCCCTTCCCACCATTAATTTAATTTATAATTGGAAACATAAAAAAGTGACAACTCATGTGAGATTTATATTTTACTTATCCTCTTTTGGAAAAATAATATACATTAACCCTTTTTACGAAGTGGGTTTTCTACAAAGGTATTTTAAAATATTCAAAAGGTTTTCCATCAATTTAAAATCAAATGTTTTATCTTCCACTCCACATTATATTTAGAAATCATTTATCTATGACTAAAGATATGCTATTGAAGATTATTTTCAATGTAAATACTTTTCAATGTTTTCAATTTTCCTTTTTTGGAAATTTATTTTCAAAGTGTCAATGACTTCTTCTTTTATGCAAATTATAGAAGTTTTTAAAAAAAAATATTTTATAGGTTCTCTCACCATATAGGCATTATTATATAAAAATATTAATTTAAATGTTTTAAAAGTTATTTCAATTTTTTTTAACAATTTATGATCTTGAAAAGGAAAACAAATATTCTTATATTATCAAAAAGTAAATCTTTTTTATTTTAAAAGAATTATTGATTTTTAAAAAGGGGTTGTTATGGTCTATGTTTTTAATAAATAATTCTTCAATGTATTTTAAAGAACCTTTATTTTAAAAAATTTATATTTTGAAAATAAGTTTTTGTTTAAAATGTTAATTTTACAAATATTTTATCAGTATAAAAATAATTTGTTTTAATAAAAAAAACTATGATGAGTTTTCAATCATTTCCAAAAGGGATTGTTCTTTGTTTGTCAATTTTATTTATCCAATAACCTTAAAAGTGTGTTTTTCATGTATGTAAAAATTCTTTGATACCAATTTTTTTAAATTGGGATATTGTTTTTATGAAACCATGCATATTATTAATTTTTATGTATTATGGAATGTTTTAGGGATTTTTTCCCTGGAGGACATCTCATTTAGAAGATTTAATTAAGTGATGTTTGGTATATGAATGATTGATTTCAAGAGGGACACATATGTATGGATGATTGACTATTGGGGTCCTATATATAACTCTAAATAATTTTTTGAGGATTTATATATTAGGATATAATTATGTTATGAATGAAAAATATTTTGTTCATAATAGAAAGAATTGACATTTTTTGTTCACAATAGGCAACATGAGCATTTTCTTTTTTCATAAAAAAATATTGAAAATTATATTCTTTCAAAATGTTATAACCTTCATATGATATTTTTTTTTCAAATTTATTAATTATTCTATGTTTTAATGCATTTTTGTATTTATATATCATATATCTATGACTATACTCCAAGGGCCATGTTTGTTATCTCATTATTCCGAATGATTTTTTCATGATATATTTTGATCACTTGAGAATACAGGACCATATAACATGATTTATGAACAAAACCTATTGTTTTTTATTCCTTTTAACAAGAAATTTCTCACCTAACCATGCTTTCTCAATTTAGTATGATATAATACTTATGTTATATTGATATGTTTTCCATTACTAAGTGTTTTAAATCACTGGTTTCTTATGTTTCCTTTACCCATGTTATAAAGATAAGTATAACTTGTTAGAATTCTAGAAGTGAGTCTAGATGGGTTCAATTATAGAGAAATTTTCACCTATTTTATAAAATAAATTTCTTATGTGGCTATTCCTTAGGGAAACATAACCAAAAGGTTCTTCGGGCTGTGTAGGATTTTTAGGAGATTTCATACTAATGTGAACTTTTTGCATGATTAAATTAGATAATCTGAATTAGTATTAAAGTTAATTTATTAAAGTACGTGTTTTTTAAACTATACTATGGAGTGAAATTATGGGGTATGTCCAAGGTAGATTTTAATACTTAATCTCTCATGATGAAAGTAATTTATAGAGACCTTTTATAGGTGTTTGATGTAACAGTAGTCTTACAGTATTTGGTAGAGACTCAGTACTTGAGAAAGACATATATTGGTTAATAAACAGTGTTTCCATTGTTTTTAATCCTTTTTATATAATAAATTTTATATGTTAAAGAAACAAATATAACCATGATACATTATTTCATGAAATTTAATTACATGAAGTGATTGTTATGTTACTATATTTTATTTATTATAGTGGTTGTAATACACTCTTATTCCATATGGGTTATTCCATTACTATATTATTTTTCATCAATTATTTCTTGTTATTGATGGTACTTAGAGTGGTCAATAAAGTTGAAATTTCTCCTTATAGATTAAATTTGTAACACTTAATATTAGTCCCTAACATTTGGTAATCAGAGAGTATACATAATATCACACAACGTTCTAGCTTAGTTTTTGATTTTTTCTACCAACTAAGTCCTTACAAATGGAATTAGAGATTTTTTATTTGATTAAGTAATTTTAGGTTTTTTTTATATAAATACGATTATGTTTTAATTTGGGATGGAATCTTTAATTATTCATGGAAAACATATTTATAAATAAATTATAATCTATATGGGGGTATACAATGTAATTATTAGTTTTTTATTGTGAGTTGATTCATTACAATGGTGGTCAATTCTATATAATTTTTATATTTCTTAATAATCCCACTTTATAACTTTGTTGAGAGGGAGCACTTACATGGCCCAAATTCCCATAGGCACGAATGATTTATAATTACATGGATTGAAGGCCCAAATGTAAAAATTCAATACAAGTTTATTAGAACCAACTACATTTAAACAATCCCTCCATAGTACCATTTCCAGGTATGCCCCTATCTAACTATATATTGTTGTTGTTATCTTACAATGCCTTGTATATAGTTGCACATGATAATGGAATTCTACCATATCCCTCCTTCATTACATGGTCCAGTTAGCTCTTCCATGTGACTACTACTATTCTGATCTGACATGTTGTTGTTTTTACAGTATAGCTAAACCTCAACTACACCATGGCCTATATGCCCTATGACATGAAAGCGTGTGATTTCTCAAAGGACCTATGGCCTAAATACCCATTTTTGTTGCCTGAAATCCCATTCAAGATGAATATTATTTCTGTTATAGTACCCTAATACATTTCCTGATATAGAATCAATGAAAATCACTCCCACCTAGTTTTACAATCACACATTTTCATGTAAATATCATGGGAGATAACATACCAAGTAAGATGAATGTACACACACTCTCTTCCTAATATAACCAAGAATAAATACAAAAATACATAAATCATAAAACATCATACTCATTTTAATTAATTATGATGTTTTAGGATTTATGTATTTTGATAATTTACTCTTGGTTAGGTTAGTAAGAGGGTGTGTGTATATTCATATTACTTGGAATGTAATATTACCAGAAATGTACAAGAAAATTTGTGATTGTAAATTTGTGGATGAAAGATTTAACTACTCATGTTTCATAAACAATTTATTAATTTCATTATTAATTAAATAATTAGTGGTAGGTTAATTATTTTAAAAATATGAAACTCCATGTCGTTCTATATTAAATATAATTTTCATGGGAAGTGGTAAATTTTTGGAGGATATAATTCTTCTGATGGGATGGTAGATAGATATGAAATCCATATACATGATTTGGGAAAAATCTTGGATTGATTCTTTGCATAAGGGTTGATATTCACAAGGAGGTATGGTTAGGTTGGGAATATAACTCCCAGGTATTATGAGTTATGAAGCTTATGAAAAAGACTAATAAAGGGGAATGTGGTGTTATGGGAAGAATATAATTATTTTTTTTGATATAGTGTCTTTATATTGTTATATTTAAATCAATTTTATAACAGTTCTTCTACATTTTGGATTATGTAAAGACACGTATTTTAGAGGGACAGAAAAATTGGAAGGTGTTTCATTCTCCTTTAGTGAAATCCTCACATATATTAATGAATGATTATATAAATATGAGTTTTTTTTGGGTGTCTTGTGTAGTGGATAGATTAAATTTAATAAGAAATTACACTCTAGATATCATCAATAAGTAGTTATAAATCAAATATATATATGAATCTTTTAGGGGAACATTAGACTGTGCGGATTGGATAAGTGGATCATAATGATTGAATATTCGGTATGATTGGTACACTGAATGAATAAAATATATTTCTTGTGACATATATTCTATAAGTATTAGTGTGAAACTTCTTTAATATCTTGATTATTACAAATAAATAATAGGACCTACATAGGATGGACTCTTGATGTTCTAATTTGGGTAGTTTTTTTCAGGGAATCTAAGGATAGATAAGGCCAAAGAGTCCATCGAACAATATTAGGGGGATTCATTAGTGATGGACCAGAAGAAATTGTTCATGGACCAGTTATATTTTGAACTAGTACTGGAAGGTAACACGTCCATGAAGACTCATTGTTTTAAGTTTATGTTGTGATTTATTATTTTCAACCAGGTGAGTTTCTTTACCCAAAAAAATATAAAAGGATGAATTAGGATTTCATGGATAATAAGGTAATGGTAGAGGTTCTATAAAAAAACTAATATATTTCATTAGGAAATTGAGGAGTGTATCTTTCAACGGTCAAAATACTATATTGGACTATGTGTTCCAAGGATTTGGTCAATGAGGGGACTATGTAGAATGTTCTTCCTTTCCTCATCCTCTAGGAAGGGGATTGTTATGACCCCCTCCCTTAGAAGGCATCCATCATGGGGTAGTAATAAAGGCAGATAGATAATTATCCATGAGTCCAAACTTCAATAGGACCAGGTTTGGCTCTTAGCAACAAGGGTATAAAAAATTCCACACATGAAATACATTTACCTACATAATGAATAAAGGAAAAGGGGAAACAATAATGAAGCACAAAACAATCTACCATATAATATGAAAATATAAACCAAACCATCCGATAATGCATGAACTACCACAAAACATACCGTAAAAGTCTCTATGTGAGTACCAAAAAGAAAATTCTGATAATAGAAACTTGGTAGTATCTCTAATATCCAAGCTAGTAATGTCCAAATAAGTCCCCAAAGTCCTCCTAGAAATCTGAAAAGTATATTCACATATGTAGGGTGATCATAACATGTATACATTGTTGGATAATACCCAATGTCTCTTATTCACTTGTGAAAAGAGAATACTAATGCACTAGTTATAAAATATCAGAACCAACATACACCTAAAGAAAGTATTTATCCATCACAACCTCACTATGGAACTTTAATAATATAACCCAACCATGTTTAATATAATATCATCAACATAATAAAATATAAAGACCCCAAATACAGTTCCCCTCTAATTTTATTCTCTCATGTCCCAACATAAAACATCATGTACTACCATCCCATTCATGCATATCACATCACATACCCATCCATATGTGAAGTTGGTCAAGATTCATCCTTACCTACCCCAGCCTCTCACAGGACCCAACAACTCATGTTGGAATCATTATATATGATAGCCTCATCTACATAACTGGGTTAATAGAATATTATGAACATGAAGGAAGTTTACCTCGTTCCCTCGTCCTTCCACTCATGACCCCACTATATATCCCAAAATTAACACTAAGTGATCTACAAAACTAAACCATTATGTCTGGGTAATATTAAACCCTAACCCATCATCACATGTTAATTTAAAACACTAACCAAGTATTATTGGGTAATCTCCAACACGAAACCACCATCATCACAATAGATGAAGAGCATGGAAGAGGGGGTAGCCATCAATCCAATTCACCACCCACCCATATGGTATAAAAAATACCTGGAACCCAAAACATTAGGTAATTGGTAAGGTTATCCAACTCCAATGGGGAGATTAAAGAAACAAAATAAAATACATGATAGATATATTGCACAAAATAACTAACATATGGATTTATAACAAGAGAGCCAGTGTGTCTCACAATATCAGTACAATTTCTTAAAACCGTCACTATTATCTACCACCACCACCAATGAATTACACCACACAACCACTACACACAATCTTGATAAAATTTTACATTTTAAATTACATGTTCTACCATTTATAGGATTATTATTTTAAACCAAACAACCATTTATTATAAAACTTTAATTATTTTAATCTAATTAACACACATAATTTTCATCCCATGCTTAGTTAAATATATCCCATGATATTTAAATTTTTTCACTTAAATTTCATTCCATATCAATGATGGGTATAAACATTAGTTCCACATCATCTTCCACCATGAATGGTGGATCACATATAATCCTAGATAATAAATTCCTCCCATAAACCATGGGTTTTATGATAAAACCCCATAACTGCCTATTTGTCAGCCCTGGAAGACCTAGGGCTAGAGGAAATGGATCCTGACAAGTGTTATCCGAGTTATGGTGTAGTAGAGGTTTGATGTAGGTTGGTGTATTTCCAAAACTGATCTTACAATGATAGCAGCTTCTAATTTGAAGCATATGAATCCATGGTTCCTTGTGTCTAAAGTCTTCCTGAGAGTAGTGGTCATACAAAGTGTCCAAGTGATGATAAAAGTAGTGATGTATTATGGCTGGATATAATTCATTATCATTGGAGGGGGGATCAATTGAGTGTTATTTGGTATAATGGTGGGGGGATTTTTGGGCCCATCCCAAGTACCACATCGTTTCCCACCAAGGATAGAGGCTCACATATATGCATGGATGGGAAATCCCTCCCATCACCCAAGGGTTTTAGGATGAAACACCAATAGGGCTTATGTTTTGGGCTAGTAATCCATAGGGATGGAGGAAATGGATCCTGACAAGATATTGTTGGTATTCATCACATTTATTGAGGTGAGAGAAATTAATTAATAGGGGGGATTTTTATCAACATTAATAGGGGAGTTTATCTCAAAATTAATGGAGAGTTAATTCTTAATATTAATGGATGGGAAATTTAATTTTGATTGCATTAGTATGAGATATGTACATGGTGTCTATATAAAAAGATGTGGTAAGAGATTTTGGAATGGTGTGCCATTACGATGTATCTGGTGGTAGTGAATTGTGATTGGTTTGCCACATTTGCGGTAGCTAGTGCAAAGTGATGATGATGAGAATGAAGAAAAAAATATTGATTATGTCAATGATGGAATGTCAATGGTGATGATTGAAAGAATCGAAGATGGTGAAGTAGTGATGATATATGATGACAGTTCCATCTATCAAAAGTCCTCTTAGTTGTGGATATCAAGAGGTGTGTCATGGTTATGATGATTAGTGGTACAAAAAAATGTTATGTTCATTGGTGTGATAAAAATTTCTTTGGGTGTTGAGTGAAAAATCCAATGGGTGCATTGTAAAAATAATTTGGTCGATCTATAAAATTCTTTCTGGTGATAAAATTTTTTCGGGTGATAAAAGGCCAGTGGGTGAATCTTCTAGTGAGTTTTGTGACTGCTTCAATAATGGAATTGTGCCCCACCCCAATAGCCTAACTAGGGAATAAACACAAGAAAAAAATATCATACCTCATATAACCCACATCAATTGGTGATGCATCACAAAATCTTCCAATACATCTCCATAACCCAACCATCTCACTATAGAAACCACATAAAATAAATGCTTCATATCAACTCACATCGCTTCCCATGGACAATGCAAAACAAACATATCCTCTCTATCACCACACATTGCCTCAAACCTTGTCACCACCATCACTTGAACAGTCCTCATCCTTAATAATCAAAACTAAACACATAATAAGGAAAAAGGTGTCTGGATGATGACTTTATGAGATAACACTCAGGGATATCTTTACAATTGAAACACTTCCACAATTAAAGGAAACCAAGAAATAGTAGAAAAACATATCATAATATAGAAAAATTTAATAATTAAATCATCAAGGTAAATTAAATAATTAAATATAGAAAATATTTCAAAAAAGCTCCGGATACTGGGAACACATTTCCATATCATCATCCCAGGTACTATCTTCTATGTCAGCATGATTTTATAGAACATGAACCAATGTAATTTTTTCCCTAAAACACCATATCTCAAATATCATGGAACTGTAATAGTTTATCCATAAATGTTTCATCATCCCTACTATCCAACTCTCTCCAGTCGGTGACATGGGAGTCATCATGAAGATACTGATAAAAATGAGGCACGTGGAAGATGTCATGGATCCTATCTAACCATGGTGGGAGTTCCAAAAAATATTCCACATTTCCAACACAACCCAACCCCTCAAAAGGCCTAATTAACCTAGGATAAATCTTACTCCACCAACCAAACCTCCACTACCCCCAATGTAGGGAAACCTTCAAGAACTCAAGGTCTCTAACTTGAACCTATAAGGGCCTCTACCTATGATCATAATAGGATTTCTAGTAGTCCTATTCAACATATATCTTCTCTAAAACCATTTGAATCTTAGAAATTTTACTCTACAACTCATCAGGTCCAAGAAATGGAGACTCCCCAAGTTTAATACAACATAACATTAAACGACATGGTCATCCATATAATGACTCAAACAGAGCCATGTTGATGGATATTTGATATCTTTTTTTATATGTGAACTAAAACAAAGGTAGGTTATTAACCCATGATCTTTTAAAATATAGAATGTAATCCAATAACATATCCTACAATTTTTAGATAGCTCACTCCACATGAACATATATCTAGGTATATAAATTAGTACTAAGGCACAAATGGGATCCAAAATAATTCTATAATAGTCTACATAATTTCATGGAAAAAAATCCTAAAAATAAATTATGGTCTTAGAAACCCTTTGATGTCTAACCAAATCAACCATATACCACCATGTAGGATCATCCATGAAACATGACTCCCTAGTTTCCAAAAATGATCCAACTTTTTAAATGGTCCACAATCACCTCACAAATATCAGATACTCCCTGGTATTAGGGTATCATATTAAATAATTCCATTTAAATTTTATCACACTTCCACAAGGGTACATCCAAGGGATGAAACAAACATCTAGGGATATAGTTTTCAAATTTCACCTACAGAAAAACCACACACCATTCCATAACCTCAACCACTGACCACTTCATACTCAAAACCCAATGTTGGATTCTCAAGATATGATACATCTTATAACATATTCCGTATACCACTAAATGTGATCTATGAAACTCATTGAGGAATACATAACACATCACCAAAAGAATGAATAGACTCACCTAAAACATCATCTGGTTTTGAATATGCTCAAACAAACCCTTTAGATCCTCATGATTTCCATCAAGGTCTCACATCACATCCACCTCTGAGTACCCCCACTGAGATTCCACCACCTTCTGTATCAAACGTAATTTAAAAGTCATCTGAAAAAGTCATTAATTATCACTAACCACCCTAGTTTCAATATTAATTATTATAAATATTCCAACCCTCTCAAATCATCGCTGGACTCTTGAATATCATCTCCTCACAAATTCCTACTCAATGAATAAACTACAATGTTTCTTTTCCCTGGGGTTTAGAAGATCTTGAATTCATAATCCGAAATAAACTCCCTCCACCACTAATACCAAATATTCATATTCTACTATGGGAAGACATACATTATTATATTATGATCCATGAATAAAATAAAATAATTTCCAATGAGGTAATGTCACCCCAAAATTAGGGGACACACTACCACCACTAACTCTAGATCATGGGATCCATAATTATGCTAATGGGGAAAAAATTACTAAAACCATTTGGGATCACATTAATTTATTGAATTAGGAAACATATCAATCCTAGATAGGAAGCATCAATAAAAACCTCAAATATCACCCTTTCCTTAGGAAAATAATGCACTGGAGCACTAACCAAGCACTCCTTCAGGTAGTCAAAATCCACCTGAAACTAGTAACTCAAAATGGAATCTTGGCCATTCATGGTAAAAATGATTAAAAATGATAAAATATAATATAAATCATGCAAAAAACTATATTAATAGACCATATGATCAAGAAAACTACGAACCAACGCCACATTACTGGGTGCTTCCCTGCAAAGAAGTTCCACTACCATTGATGGTTACAGGTCAAACCATATTGATACAACACATGTCCAAGGAAATGCACTTATCATGTCTAAAATTTTAAATAATATAGATTTTAATTGATTTGGTGGTGTTGGAGAACCTACATAGAAACTATGGGATTCATGACCTATTACTCTTTTGACCTCCAGTAGATAAGGATTTCATCAATAAACATGATAAAAAAATAGTTAAAAACTCATGGAACACAATTTTCATTAGTCCAATGAATACTACTAGTGCATTCGTGATGTTGAAATACACGACTGTGAACTCAAAGTGCTTATGAATTAATCTAAAGGCATTCTTCAAGATAAACTTATCCCTTACCCTAATTGGATGATATCCAGACCATAATTCAATCTTCAAATACTACCTAAATCCCTTCAGTTGATAAGATAGATCGTATATCCTTAGAATATTGTAAAATTTATTTACTATATCTTGGTTCAAGCTACGGTATTCTATGAACAACATTATACTAGTATCCAACTTTTTGGAGAACAACACCAGATCACCCAAAGGGGATACACTGATTCGGAGGAAACCCATATGTTTTAAATAGTTAGCCTAAATTATTTACTCTAAATAACTATGTGGGTATCATCCAATAAGGGGACATCTAAATAAAATAAATCCTCAACATTAAATATATCCCAAAATCAACATCATGCTGATGGGGATATAAAATAACCTCATCCAATAAGACATCCAGTAACTATTCTATGACTCTAGGAACATCCACCACCTGAGATCCCACTGACAGCTCCATAAACTGAGATAAAATATGTTCCACACACCTACATACCCTTTGGTAGATTCATGATCCAATTATCACCATTCACTAGGCTTCCACATTAGCTAATTTAACTATCTTATGAGAGTAATCCATGATTTCATCCATAGATTACATAAAAATACATAATAAGGATAACATCATATAGTTTTATCTAAAATAAGAAGAATTCCTCCATCAATTGGTACTTCCCCAATAAAAATCAACATTCCTAGAACACACTAAACATGAAATACAAACCTCCAACTAGTGTAGATAACACTAAGGTAACTAAAAGAATTTCCCCCTCCAGTTATAACACGTAGAAAATACTAAGAGAATAAAATGTGTGAAGAAATCTAGAATTAAACAAGGAAGAATCCAGGTTAGATGATAAGTTGATCATATATCGAACATTCCATAGCCCCTATGGAACTGTAACCTCTATCAAATGTGTTTATCCACGCCCAGTTACTATTCCTTTCTAGTTTTCGTTACCAAGGAACAAAATGAAAGCCGATGGGCTATGGATTTAAAAATTTTCATCATCAGAGTGATGAAACATCACCATCTTTAGAGATTTGATCACCAGTAGAGGTATGAGGATCTCACATGAATTATCAAAGCATAATAATTTACACTGGACTGCTACCTTTCTTAAATCGAAGTGTGCTCTATAGCACCTCATCTCTAGTGACTGTTTCTTGAAGGATTTAAGAAAAAACCCTTCTAGATAATCCAAACACACTTCAATAATTTTTTCATTTTCTATTCATCAAATTCTAGGTTCTAGCGTGAATCTGTAATGATTCCTTTGATTTCGTGAAGATCACCTTGATCTCGTACCTTTGATCAGTGAAGTCATTATTACACCAATCGTTTAGATAGAGACTCTTCCTATATAGGACATGGGAGGATGGATGATATATCAATATATTAGAATGAATAGTATAGAGAAAATGATCTCATATAGGATTATATTGTGGATTTCCAGAATACCCTGATAGGGTTCCCTTACCCATGTATATTTAACATCCACTAAATAAAAAATAAATGAATAGTTTTTAAGAACCAAATATGCCATAAACATAATTTATATTTTATCTCGTACTTATAATATATAATAAATATATTACATGAAAATCTTAATTCATTAACTTGATTTGTAATTCCCACTAATATTAAATGAACCTTTAATATTTTACAAAAATTTGTTCATATTGTATTATTCCTTGTATTCACTTATTACCTTGTGAATATTTTTAATAAATAAATTCAACCCAATTAATCTATACTCAAATTATAATTAAATTATTTATCATTCAATAATCATTAAGAATTTAAAAACCCTCAGACTCCATGGTGGAATCCACAATTTCTTATATACCTATTCACTATAATATGGAAGAGTATTGTATACGCTATTGTGTGTGACCCACTAGAACCTTATCTCGATAATAGTGAATAGTATTCACAGACCAAGAGCTGAGTGTAGAAACCCATCAAGGTCCCTAAATAGATAAGGAATATTCATATAAATTATAACTATCCTATGAATACTCGCTATTTAATATAATCTCTTCATCTTGAAATGTCTCGGAAAGTTGGATGCACAACTTAGGTCATCATCCATTCATGGTTAATTCTTAGTTGATATAATTGTATAAACTTATATTTTCACTACCATGGACATGTATTTGTGAATGTATTACCATTATAATCAACAAAGTCTATGATATCTCTTCATATTAGAAATAAAAATTTCTATCTTTATTATTCAATCAATGTCATACTACTAAGGATGCACCCAATGCAATATACCTCTCTATGACTTCATTTCCATAGATTTTTACTTGCATCAATGTACGTGATAAAATAGTATACATTGATAATAATATCATGTAAGGATCCCTATACATGTGTTTGTAGATAAGAACAACCAATAACACATGAAACATGTGGTGTTATTATTAGGATTTTAGTTCTCATGATCTCATATACTCGAGATCACCAAGTGCAAGCTTCATGAGAAGAAGTCCCAATTTTTATGATCCTCCAGTACCTGATAGTCATACATCATTTATTTCCGATCAGAGTGATGTATCTAGAACATATAAAATTTGTTTATGATTAATGTCATAGTATCTCAAGGTTCTCATTATAGCATGGTAACTACTATAAACATTTGATAAAACAAATAATATATTGAAATTGCCATTTAAATAGTGGATGGAGAATTATAAACAAAGTTTTGGTAAGTTTACATCATGCATAACTCACATTATTCATGTTATCGTAATCTAAAATCACTATTCATGGTGGGTATAGGGAACCCATTGTTACACTACTCCCACTTGAACAAGTTCTAAGTTTCTAACTGTCCTTGTTAGCTCTCATATGATAATAAAATGTTCTTAAGGAGTTATATATTTAGTCATAGGCCAACCACACTTCCATTGCATGGCTAATATACTATTTGGGACATCATCTCATTATGTAAGACTTATCAATATATGTAAACCCCAAGTACATACCATTTTTATATGGTCAAAACATCACATATTTTCTAGTAGTAGTAGAATTATCAAAATTTATATTATGAAAAACCTTTATATACTAGGTAAAATTCTAAGAACTAAAAAAAATAATTTCATATTTTACACTACTCACTATTGGAAAATGGACCAATACCCATGGTTTTGGGGGAAAATGTGGGTATAGGTCACCCTCTCCCCATGGTTTTGGGAAAACCATGGGTATATGAATTTTTTGATATCCTATGCCCATGGTTTACCCAAACCGTGGGCATAGGCTACCCTATACGCATGTTTTTCTCCAAACTATGGGAATATGGTATCAAAAAATGCATATACCCACGGTTTTCCCAAAACTGTGGGGATAGGGTGACCAATACCCACGGTTTTCCCAAAAATGTGGGGATAGGGTGACCAATACCCACGGTTTTCCCCAAAACCATGGGTATAGTCTTCGGATAAAAAAACCTATACCCACGGTTTTGATAAACTCTGGGTATTGGTTTCCCGCATTTGCGCGGGAAATTTATTTTCTCCATGGGAAAAAACATTTTTCGGAAGTTCTATACCCAAGGTTTATTCCACTATACCCATGGTTTAAATAAATTTATTTAATAAAATATATATATACATATATATATGCGGTGATGGGATAGTGGTAAGGCCGCTCGTGAACAAAGAACTGGTCACAAGATCAAATCTCATGTACCACTATTTTGTAAAATATGTTATACCAACGATTTCCAAACCGTGGTTATAGAGTTATGACACGGTGAAAAAACCTTTACCCACGGTTTTTTCAAACCTTGGGTATTGGTCATCGACCTATACCGATGCCACCAAAGGCCACGGTTCCCAAATCATGGGTATAGCCTATACCCATGGTTTTGAGGTCTATAACCATGGTTTTGAAATGTTGGTATAGGATCATTTTCCAGTAGTGAATTTAGCTGCCTTAGAATCCAAAATTCACCCAGTATTTATAGACATAGCTACCAATAGATTCAATTAGATTTTATTTCTCATTCAATTATCCTAAATATAAAAATAGATCATATTTAACCAGAGGATTACTAGTTTGTGTCCCCTTATAACTAATATCCTTTCCTCTATATACTAGGTATATATTGATTGTGATTTCTCTAATACAATTGGATAGTTCTGATTGCATCACTTACAGTTATCCTAGATAAAACTGATATTTTTCTACCATTAAGTTTATGATGTAAATATCATTTCTTATAGATGTAATTTTTTATTTATCCATTGATAAATCATATGGAATTCAAATCACCACATTAATATCCTCCTATGTTCTATACATATCTTTTGGAGATATTTGGTCCATATGACACTACAAAAAATTATCTCTCTAATTGTTCCAAGTTGTATTTTTTCATTACCTTATCAATATAAGTACTAGTGACTAGGTCCAAGTATCCATTGGATCAACCTCAGTAGATCTCACTCCTTAAAACATAGTTTTCTACTTTATGTCAATCTCTAGAGAGTTACTTTCATCTTGTCCTTAAACAGCTATAAGAACAATAATTGTTTTCCATATGTTATTAAAAATATTTCACTTGTAAAACCATGGAGACCCAAATAACCTCTTGTAGAAGCATGGTAAAATTAATTCCAAATGATTATTCTATGATTTTATTATGTATTTCCTTCCAAAATTAGATTTCAATATCTTTTAATCCTTATAATAATTATATGGTGTCATCATCCCTTTTTAGTTTCATTGTATAGTAACCTTCTATGATTGGTGGTCTTGACATCCAATTCTCAAAATAATTATCATAGAAAGTATATATGGAAAGTAAAATTATAATTAATTTAGGCATAATGACTTTGTATTACTAATAGTTCCTTATTTTTACCACTCTTGTATCATTTATGTATAGTTTTACTTGTATACCCACTATTGTATTCAAAATAACAAGCACATGTACTTTAATGTATGGAATCCATTATCGAATTTTAATTGAACTTATCAATATTATATTATTTCCATTTTCTGATTAATTTTAGTATTCCTTATTCTCAACGAATAATGTATCATAGACCATGCTGAATACAAACCATTACCATGTTTTAAACCTTCATACACAGTATATATCTCTACAGTAATCATTTTCCAAATTCTCTTGTTGAAGTTGTTTCTATTTCAACTATTTGTGCTTATTTGTAATTGACCAAATCCAAGACAATATTTCTCCCACTATCTCAAATAGATATATTTACCCTTTTATAGAAATATATTATATAAATTTAATATCACTTTTCAATCTTAGGGATTTAAGTAATATCCTTAAAAAACATTAGTATAACTACTTTAGATGCATATTGTGTTTCTCTTGATGAAAGATTGTTTATAAACTAACAAACTATTTTCATTAAAACACATTTTTTATGATATAATCAATTTATGTCATATTGTTACTCATATGATATTTATTCTTCATAATAATTAGAATATGATTATGGGATGATGCTGGTATTTGTGAAGCATGTATTATGATAGAATGGAAGTCACTACAAAGCATCTATGTTTCAACGTTCATTCTCCTTTTACATACATCATGACTATGATGTGTACATGTAAATGCGTGTTTTGGAATTAATCCATGAAACATTTTATTTATCAATGTTTTCATGTAAGTCTCTTAATCATTCCACCATAGTAACACCATGACCCTAATGTGTATGAGTATATGGGAATTTAGGAATTACTCTATGGTACATTTTTATGATCGATATATGTTTGGTCAAGATATTATTCTGCATATGGGCCTGAAGCTACTCATATCATATACCAACGCCTACACCATAAGTCATTTTAAAATTACTTAATAAACACTTAAAGGAAACTTATGAAGTATATTTACCACTAGCTTAACCTTGGTATAGTTCATGCTCTCTAGCTGAACTAATTTTTGAAATCTTTATAACATACCTTTATTTCTAAAGATTTCTATATCCAAAAGTAAATTTTTCAATAATACCTAAGGTATTTAACTCCAAAGAGTCTAAATACCATAATGGGTATATCCTTGATCTCCACTTTTATTTTTGATAGAAATAGTATTTTCTTTCCGCAACTGGGTATTAGAGTCTTTTATTTTATATTCACCATATATTTCTGAGGATTTTTTTAACACTAAAATCTTAGTTGAGAATTATACCCCACAAAAAATATTCACTCCAAAATAGAATAAGTTCCCTTTGTTTCAAATAGATACATAAGATAAATGTTTTGTTTATAATTAATAAAAATTGTACAATAACCATTTACATGATAATTAGAAGTTGTGTGTTTCTCACTACTGACTTAGGAATCACCCCATTCACAGCCACTTGGAGAATGGACCCAACTTATTATAATGTTTCATTTCTTACTCTATTACTATATTTCAAAACAGATATGTGATATCCAATTTGTACTTAAAACCCAAGTAATACAACAGAAAAATTAAAAACAATGATGAATATACATAAAGAAGAAGATACCACTTTCCTCTTCTATTAATTTCATTTCATTTAAAAATCTATTGAAATATTTCATGATATATAAATATAATAACCTATTGTGCAACAACAAACCTCTTTTATCTGAAGGATGATTTGAAGGTGTCTTTGGCATCATAATTTTCATTAGGCCTTTCACCTTGTCTTTCAACTAGTTCACCATAAGAACTAAGAATCTCTATATGTTTATATTTATCTTGGTGAACCTTACCCAAAAGGTAGTAAAGTGTTTTCTTATTTTACTGTTTTTTTAATCTTAAATGAAACTAGAGAAAGTTGGTGATATAGATATAATAATGGGAAGAAGTTTAATATCATGAGGTATCTCTCAATTTACACACATCTAGTGTATTGATCACCCATTTAAATTAGGATTCACTTTCTCCTCACAAGATTCATGGAGATATGTCTAAATGTGAAATTCATGAATTCCCTGATTTTGTATCAATAAATCCAATTTTATGTTGATGATATCATTACGAAATAACAATTAAATGTTTAATTTATGAGTCTCATGTAATAATTTTTCTCAACCTCTATTTTGAGGTATCTCAACAGGCATTGGGGACTCCAACACCTTGAGTTTCCTATTTTATAGTACGTTTCAGAAGCGTTTGTGATAGTCTTTAGAAAATTGTACTGGTAATGAAATTTATTTTTTCTATAATTATTCTTAATGTACTTGTTGTTTTAGTTTCCATTTTCTAAACAAATATAACAAATTAGTACTTTTTCTTGATTACTGATTAGAAATTTCTAATTAATTTAAATTGTTAAATGTATCCTTTTATTTTATCAAAATCTTGTATCTCTTGCCACTAGTTTCATGAATAATCTGTATCTTGAGTAATATTGTACACGATCGTTGAAACTTCTCATTATAGTTTATATGAATTGGAATCACTACTGCTTGGAGAGTTTCAAAGTAGGCTCTAGAATACCAACCTCATTGACTCATGGATCTTTAATCTACCGAGTGAAGTCTTGAATTCTAGAGTCATAAAAATGATTTAATCTATGATTACATCTAAAGTTACAAAAAAGATATTTTACGAAACTATTTATCTATGAAATTTAGTTACGTTAACCGATCACTCTTCTAAGAAATCCTCGACAGTAGGATGGGCCCTAAACATTGGATGAAGATCACTTCATACACAAGGTTGTGGTCAAATTTAAACAAAAAATGGAATTTCAATGTTAATATTTATGTAATGTTTTTTTAATATTACATGAAGAATGGAATCCAATTCTATTAAATATGTTCATACTATGTTTTCATTCTCAAAACTGAACATTTGTTAATAGAATACATTCCCTGTGTCTTTATGAACTTTTATGTTTATTATTTTATGTGTTTTCAACAAACATGAAAATAAATAAAATAATAAACAATGCATAAAATAAATAAATTACCTAACTAGTCTTGATAATATAATATTGGTTGATCTATTTAAAATCAATGACACAACTGTGACCTAAGGGGATCAAACCAAAGTCGGTCATGAATCCTAATGCCTCTTTCCCATAGTCCAGTGTTTTCATTTCTCGTCTGGTATACCCCCTCATCATGTCATGGTACACATCTCATGATATCCTCATTATAGTATAAATATATTCATGTATGGGAGAGAGGGTATCAAGATTGTAGAATATAGATAAGTCTCATTTATTTGGGTGCACATACCCTTATACATATTAATTAAAAAAATGATTTTGTATAGATCTTCTTATTTAAATAATTAATTTTCTGAAAAATAATAAATTTAAATAAATAAATAAATAAATAAAAGTCCATAAATACACAGGTTCAGTCACAACACAATACCAGTCAATGGGTAAAATTAAATAATGATAAAATTAAATTTTAATAAATTTAAATTATGAGATAATTTATTTAATTTATATGAACTATTTAAAATCAAATAATTTAGTCTCATTTGGCCACATTACAAATTTTGAAATTTTCCATCCTAAAACTAAATCAATCAATTAATTTAATTTAATGCAAAAACTAAATTATTTTTTTTCAAAATATTAAATTATTATTCATTTTAAAAAAAACAATTAAATTAATTTTTTATTATATTATAATTTTCCCATGCCTCAAAACCCCTTCACAAGGGTGTTGTGGGTCAGACCGACCCCACTCAGACCCGTTTTAGGCATGGTAGTCCCCATGTGGGGCTGTTCTGGGGTAGTAAGGCATATTCAAACTCGTTTTGGAATAGGTAACCCTCCCAACCCTACAATGGTTTTGTCCAATGTGGTTCAATTGTTTGTTAAGGGGACCATGATGGGGGCTTGTCAGTGCGGGGGGGGGGGTATTTTGTGGCACCTGATTTGGCCAGAGGTTGGTGTGGGCTTGGTTTTTGTTCATGGGAGTTGAACTGATGTGGGTGCTGGGGGATAACCCAAGGAGGCTGGTGACTATCACCGAAGAAGGTGGTGTTGGGTGTCAGTCAGTGACAATAGTAGTGTCTGGAAGAGGCAACAACATCTAAAGGGTCAGTGAATGGGGTAGGGATCAGTGGGTGATGAAGGTGATAGAGGTGGTGGTCACAACGACAGAGTCTATACCAAGTAATGGTTGGATTTGCAGAATTGGATGGTGGCAGTGCGGTCCTTCAACCCAAAGGAGGTGTCAGTTTGCGGGAGAAGACAAAAATGAAAATATCACTTTTTTATTATAATTTTTTTCATTTAACCTATAGGTCGTTAGGCCCCCAAAATTTTCAATACCCAACTTTCTTGTATTTGTCCCTCATCCTTGCATGTTTACCCACTAATATTAACATTACTAATTTTTTTAACAAAGCCCAAAGCTAGTATTATAAAAAAAGTGTTTTTGTTCTATTACATGATATGGCCACATATGTGGTGACCATCATAAATTTTAAAAATATAAAACTGCTTGTTTTGAATTTTCTATAATGCATGGAATGAAAACCCCTGGTCGATACTATACTAGTGATCAGAATCCTATGGGTGATCTGGGTATCACAATATATTATCACTGATGACACAAATCAAGAAAAATTAACACATTCATATATATATATATATATATATTATATGTGTGTGATCATCATTTTACTGATAGCTACTACATTTTCGATCCATATTAAAAATTTCAAATGACATTAACTTGGTCATCCAAAATCGGATCGTTTCAAAATCTATTCCATTGGGACAAAAATGAAACCCATTACTTAAATATAAGGTTATTTTAATTTTCTTGGATCATAAAATTCATTCAATATATTTGATATTAATTGTTGGTGCTGGGGAACATAAGGGAAGCCGGTGGTCTAGGGATTTAAAAAATTTTATCACCAGAGTGATGAAACTTTTCCACCTCCAGTGATCCAAGATCTAGTTGAGGTTGGAGGATATCAGGTGAATTATCAATGAACAAAAATTTACACCGAATAGTAACCTTGTTCGAATTGAAGAATGCTTGACAGTATCTCAATTACAATGATCATTCCATGAATTACTTGTGGACTAATCCCTCTATATCATCCACACATGATTCAAGAATCTATACATACACTATTCACTGAATTGTGGGTGTTATAATATAGCTCCGATGATTCTTTAGATGTTGTGATGATCACCTTGATCCCATTCCTTCGATTCGTGAAGGCATTCTTAGATCACTTGCTCAAATAAATCCGTTATCTCTCTAGGATTTAGAAGTAGATATGATGTCTGAATCTATTGGAATGAATAGTCTAGTGGAAATGAGATCCAATAGGCTTATATAGTGGTTGTAAAGAATACCTAGATATGGTTCCTCGACCCCTGTATATTTAATGAATGCTAAATAAGTAATAAATAATTTTTTTATCAACTAGATGTGCTATAAACATCATTTTCATTTCATCACCTAGTTGAGTATATAATAAATATACTATGTGATAAACCCAAGTAATTAACTCGACTCATAATTTCCACTAATATTAAATGAACCTTAAATATTAAAATAATATTTATTTTCATAAAATAATTCTGCCTATTCACATAATGACTTGTTATTACTTTTAATAAAAAAATTCAACCCAATTATTCTATACTTGAATAATAATGAATGTATTTATTCATCAGTGATTATGAATACTTGGACAACTCTCGGACCCAATGGTGGGCCCACCATGTCCTATATACTTGTTCAACGAAATAGGGTTGAGTCTTGAATACCCTATTTGGTGTGACCCTATATACCCTTATCGTGATAGTAGAAAATAGTATTCACATATCAATAGTGAAGTCTAACAGCCCATCAAGACCCCTAAATAGATGAAGATTAGTCATAGTAATGATAACCATCCTTTGAACACTCACAATGTAATATAATCTCTTTGTACCATAATATATCATAAATCGGGATTCACATCTTGTGTCATCATCCATTCAAGCTTTATTATATATTGATTTAACTAGAAATACTACCTTTTTAATACCATAACCCTGGATTTATAAAGGTACATCCATCTTGATTAACCAGGACCTAGATATCTCTTCCTATCAGGGGTAAAAAACACTATATTTTTTATTCAATCAATTTCATAATACCAGTGACCCACCCAACACAAGCTACATCACTAGGAATTCATTTCCATAGATTGTTCCTGGCATCAATGTATGTGTTCCAATAGTATACATTGATAATAATCTCAAGTAAGGAGACCATTAAACATGTTCAAGAATAGGAACTAGAAATGACACCTGAAACATGTGGTGTTCCATTTAGTGGTTCAATCCCCATGACCTCATCTACTCGATATCACCAAGTGTGAACTTCATTAGAATAATTCTCAATGCTTATGAACCCCAACACCTGATATTAAAACATCATTTGTGTCCAATCAAAGTGATTTATCTACAACATATGAAATTTATTTATGCTTAATTTTATAGTATCTTGAGGTTCTAATTATATCCTAGGAACTGCTATAACCTTTTTATATGATACATAATCTATGAAAATTACGATTTAAATAGTGGGATTAGAAGTTCAAACACTATAATGGGAAGTGTACAACAAGCATAACTCATAGTATTCATGATAAGGTATCCAAAAAGTATTGTTCAGGTAAGGTCTCAGGAACCCATTATTACAACACCATTGATTTCCTCCATGTCCATGTTTAGTTTTGGTCCCCTGAGGGAATGAAACATTATGAGGAAGAACTCTATGAGCTCCATCTCTCCTCTACTGAGAAAATTATGGTGGACTCTTTACTATTATAGTTGGAGATGATCCAAACATCCTAAGCTAAACCAAATTCCGTTATCATTCAGGTATTGATCATGATGGTTACCATAGACTCTACAAGAATAACATCTGAATCAAAATCCCGCATGATTTTTTCAAGAACCAATAGCCCTAAAAAAGTAAAAAAAACACTATTTTGAATGACTCTCTACTAGTAAGAACCTCTATGACATTGAAATTGTGATCCACTACCTGAAGCTCTACTCCTCAAGACACCCTACTGGCAAATTTGTTGAGGCTCCCACCTGAGAGTGCATCAGTTCAATACCTTCCTCTTTCTTCTATACCTCTAAGTACATAGAAAATGTAAAATATGTGACTACATATATGATAACAAGGAACAATTGCTCCTCAAAAAACCAATCCCTAGACTCCTCATCCTAAAAGAGTTTGGGAGAAAATGAAAAAGGTCATTAAATTTAATACTAGTCTCTCAAACACCTTGGATCCCCTACCAAAGGGAGAGTGGATCCTACCTCTTAACTGCCTTCATCATTTAAGATAACAATTCAATAAATACTCCCTCTAGAATACATCCCAAAAAACAACATCCTTATGTTGGCTACCATGATATTCCACCCACCACTGACGCACTTCCCCTCACATCTGAAAAACTAAAAACAAAACAGAAATAATATCGGTCTTGAATTAGAGAAAATGAATTCTTGATCTCGAGTAACCAACACTCTATCTTCATTTTAAATATTCTTCCCTCATAATTGAATAGACTATTTCACTAAAAATCATGAAATTCCATCTTCCATGCCTTATCCTCTTCTATCAGATCAACACTCCAATGATAAACCAGGTTAGCTTGATGAACCTCACTTGCATAGACATCACATGGATTACGAACAAGATCCATTTTTAAAACACAAGGTTATCTCTAATCATGATCTAATTTCAAGATTTATTTAATTAAATTCATTTTAAATTATCTAATCCACATTTTTCAATCACATGTACAAGCATGAATGATATATACAACTTTCCTATGGCTCTACTATATAAGCATAACCACTTCACTTGGTCATTCAAAATTCTTGGATTCCTCTCATCAGATCATGAGGGGCCCTAAAATATTGTATCCTAACCATTCACTCTAGTAAATGTCATTCACTAAGCTCTATTGATATCATTTCCCTACCAAAACATGTATTTATCACATGTTTTGTGACACCCATTGGGTCTCTGGTACATCAAATTTTGATTTTGATTTTGATTTTTGTTTACTTTTGATTTTATAGGTTTCGAGGGTCTGAAATGTATGTTTTTTGGAGAAAAAAATCAATAACATGGTTGGTACATGGTTTGTCTAATTATGCAGGTAGTTGTCCCATGGGTATTGGGTTTGAGAACAAGGGATTTTTCATATTTTGGTAATGGGTTTCCAAATCATGTGAGACCAAGGTATAACCATGTGGCCTATTTTTGGGGATACAAAAGCTCCCACACTGTTAGAAAATTGTTTTTATAACTATGTACCCAAATCATACGGCCTATCCAGATCACTTAAAATTTGGTATTTTACCATTATCCCTAATCAACTTTATGGATTTTCTCCATAATTTCCTTCACCCATGTAAAGACCCGTAAAATTCAATGGAAAATTTTTCTTAATTTTCCTTAGAATTTTACAAGAGCGCGGTTTCAGACGGCACCTGATTCTGAGGCCCGGAGTGCCCGGAATCAATTTCCGAAGTTTGGCTCGGGTACGTTCAGTGAACGAACGAGCGGGAATTTCTAACTTTTGATCTGGTGCACGGAATTGAAATCCGAGGGCACCGATGAACTCGTAGCGCCGATATTCGCTTAAGGAGACCTTTCCCGAAGTTGCGTTTACACGAGGGGAGTTGTAAAAATAAAATTGTGAATGTTAAAATAAAAATTTAACTTCAATTTTTATTTTTATCTTCCTTAAGTGTTTTTATCCTTTGGGTGGAAGTTGGGTGACAACCCAACTTCCCTTGGGAGGTTAAGAGGGTGGTGGGGCCCACACGAACCCCACCACTTCATATCCTCTAACCCCCCCAACTCACAATTAATGATGTAAACTTAGGTTATAAATTATGTCATTAATAACTGAGTTTAATTAACGTTTTGAAATTCAAACTCTTGAATTTCAAAGTTTGGTGTTGTGTTAATAAATTAAGTATGAGCTTAATTTATTATTTTTTTTGGTTAGTTCCCTTGTTTCTTGGGAGAATTTGAGAGCTTTCCCTTCTTCTTCAAACTTTGACGAAGAACACGAAGAACGTCGTTCTTCAACGAAGAACTTCTCCGCCGAAGAACACGGTTCTTCCGCGACGCCGTATCCGCGACGCAACGTACTTCTTCCGCGTCATCTCTTCCACGACGGTTTTCCGCGACGAACGCCAACGACAACGACTCTTCCTCCGACGTCAAAGGAATTCACACCGATATTCCACGACTACGTCAATGTGCGACTATCGAGGTAGGGATTCTTGAGTTCGTTGTTTTCTTTTTATTTGACTTTCCTCAAGACTTGACGTGAACGCTCAAGTTCCGACGAAGAACGCCGCTCTGCTCTTCTTCGTCTTCCGTGTCAACGAGAGAGGACACCGCTTCTTCCTCGGACAACCTTCGTCGGCGTACAACTATTCGCCAACGACGTGTCTCTTCGGATGCACCCCTTCGTCATCGGATTTGACGAACGGCTACCGCGACGCCCGACCTCCGCAACGTCGTCTTCTGCGGAACGTTGACAAATCTTCAAACGTTATACCCAAGGTAGGGGTTGTTGAATATTGTTAATTCATTCCATTTCTTGCTCGTGGATCGCATGTCTACGTGAGGCTTTTGAATATTTTTATATAAGTGTTATTGTTAACGCGAGGGGGGCCGGACCGCACGAACACGGCCGAACCCCCCCCCCCCTCCATCGTTCTTGTTTATTCTTGCGGATGGAAGCAAGTGGCGTGGTGCCGTCGCACCACGCGGATGATCGTACTTTTATTTTACGCGGCGCCGTCGCGCCACGCCGAGGTAGAATCTTCAAGAACGCGACGCTGTCGCGCCGCGTTGAAAGGAATCAAGGTACGGCGAAAGGGGCGCGGTGCCGTCGCACCGCGCCGGACGACGAACACCGCGGCCGGTTCCGGGCCGCGGCGGAACGAGGAGTCCGCGACCGGTTCCGGGCCGCGGCGGAAGAGAAGACCGGCGGCCGGGCCGTCGGCGTCGGAAGCCGAAGGGGGGGACCGGAATTTCCGGTCCCGTTTGGGAAAACCGGCCGGCCAGCTGGCCGGCTGGATGTCTTAAAAACCGGGGGAATTAATCCCCCGGCCAACCCATAAAAACCCCCCTCTTTAAGAGGGGGGCGGTTCTTTGAAGGAGGGGGGCAGCCGGCCCCCTCGGTTCCGCACCAGCAGGCCCCCTCATGTGAGGGGGCGGTTTGTTTAAAAAAAACGGCGCGGCCCGTGCCGCGCCGCTAGGGGGGAAAAACGGGGGAAGGCGGTGGTCTCACCCGCGCGCCGCCTGCGTGCCCAGCGCGCCGCCGCGCCGCCCCAGTGCGCCGCCGCGCCGCCTCCGCGCGCCGGCGCCGGCCGCCGCGCCGCCCCAGGGGGGGGGGGGGGGGGTCGGGCCGGGTCGGCCCGGACCCGGACCCCCCCCCCCCCCCCCCCCCGTTTCGAACCAGAATTGGTTTTTGGGCCATAACTTGAGCCTCGGACCTCTGATCGACGAACCGTCAGCGGAAACGCGACCCTTGGATCGAGACGGTCGTTTCAGTTTATCGCACTCAAGGTTTCGGGTTACTTTGAGTTCGGCCGGGTTGGTTCGTTCACGAAACCAACCGGGCCTTCGGAGCGGAAACGCTCATATCTCGAGCTACGAACGTCCGATTGACGCGCCGTCAGTCGTGTTGTGTTCCTCTTAGTGAGACGGATCTTTTGGCATACTCCGCCCGAGGTTTGGACGCAGGTGGAGTAAGGCCGGGTTGGTTCGTTCACGAAACCAACCGGGCCCTCGGAGCGGAAACGCTCATATCTTGAGTTCCGGACGTCCGATTGACGTACCGTCGACTTTGATGGAATCCTCTAAGTGAGACGGATCTTTTGGCATACTCCGCCCGAGGTTTGGACGCAGGTGGAGTACGGTCGGGTTGGTTTTGCCTTAAAAACCAACCGGGTCCCGGGAACGAAAATGCCAATAACTCTCAGACCGGACGTCCGATCGACGCGCCGTCTGTTGCGTTGAGTTCCTGTTGACGATACGGAACTTTTGGATACATCAACTCTGGTCTTTGTGACAGTTGATGTATCAGCCTCTCGGCTCGTGGAGCGGATCCTCCGAACGAGCTTACTGTGTGCGGGAACCCTAGTGCTGGCTGCGACTGTTACTGTGACTACTACAGCTACGACTGCTACTGTGACTTCGACGACGACAGTACAGAGATCCTGTGTGGTTTCGACGACGACGACTACAGCACTCAGCGATCCTACGTGGAACAGTGCTACCGAACCTGTGTGAGCTGAATCTTCTGTTTACCTTGGGAGGTGGAGCGTTTGGGTGTAGCGGCGGACCCGTGGTACTTGACAGTGGTGGTGCGCTTGGATGCAGCAGCAGACCCTTGGCGGTGGAGCGTTTGGGTGTAGCGGCGGACCCGTGGTACTTGACAGTGGTGGTTCACTTGGATGCAGCAGCAGACCCTTGGCGGTGGAGCGCTTGGTTGTAGCGGCGGACCCGCGATACTCTACGGAGTGTGTACGCTTGGTTGTAGCGACAGACCCGCGATGGTGGAGACGTGCGTGCGGAGTACGGAGACCGTGTAGCCGACTGATACCTGACGACTGCTTGACCGACTCGACTTGGAGTGAGTCGACTAGCCCAGTGGACGGAGCGCCCGGTATTTGGCGGCAGACCCACGGCGGACGGAGCGCCTGGTAGTTGGCAGCAAACCCGCGGTACTCGACAGGAGGAGTACCTCAGTAGGCTATCTGGGTGAGCGCCCGGTATTTGGCAGCAGACCCTCAGCGGACGGAGCGCCCGGTAGTTGGCAGCAGACCCGCGGTACTCGACAGGAGGAGTACTTCAGCAGTCTTAGGTTAGTGAGCGGCGGCCTCGGAGTCGTGACAGGACCACTGTACACTCTTGAGACGGAGCTCTTCAGTAGTTACGGTTTCGATAATGAAAATCCTGGTTTGAGCTGAGTCAATGATCTTTGTGTTTCCCTCATGATTGAGATGGGTCGCTTGATAACTTAGGTATATGTATGGGCATATACCTGGGTAATGGTTATCCGTTGATTTCATAAACTTGTTATAAACTGTGTGAACTTGTACTGTTATCCTGTGTGGATTTACTGTTTACTCTTCTTGTGGATTGGGTTGTTCTTGGGCTCGGTGTTGGAGCCGAACGGAAATTGGTGACATAGGTATATGTATGGGCATATACCTAATCAATACTGGATGTTACTTCGTGATTGTATCCTTCTTGTGGTTTATCCTTTGTGGATTTCGGGAGACCTTCGAGGGTCTCGGGGTCCCTACTGAGTATCTTATACTCACCCCTGCACGGGCTATGCCCGCACTTCGTTGTGTTGGTTGCAGACGACGGACAACGCTGACTGCGGTTGAGGCTTACGGAGTAGGTCGGTACCCGGAGGAGGACCACTGAGCGGGACGTGCTCGGAGCGGACAGTTGGACCCGAGGAGTTGTGGAGCTATCTGTACCTACCCTTCAGGTAGGATCCGTGGTGGATGATCCAGGAGCTGAGCCATCTGTACCTACCCTTCAGGTAGGAATCGAGGAGGACGTCCCAGGAGCCGCTTGTACTTTCAGTTGCTGTTTTCCCTTTCGAGTTGTACTTTACTTTCAGTTGGGCCTGTATTCCGGCCCCCTTTACTTTTCTGCACTTGTAGTTACCTTCCGCTTGTTACTCTGAGGTGCTTGTTTACTTTATTAAGGCAATGCCTTCCCTTTTTACTGGGATTTTACGCCTTGGTGCTAGTCGCCAACCCCTGGCCTATGGAAGGCGGGCTTGGGGTAGTCACGGCACGGGCCCCGAGGGCGGGTCGTGAAAAATTGGTATCAAAGGAGTTCGGTTCTACCGCAGACTCTGGTCTTTTTTCTATATGAAGCAATAGTGTTTAGTATATTGAGTGTGGTTATCAGTCCAGGGAGTCCAGTGTTGGTGCGGCGGCCGACGTATCCGTACACCAGGACCCTGACTTCTGATTTCCGACTTAATGCACGAAAACCCTGATTGCGTGTGTGTTTTCCAAAAGGTTTAAAGTCAGCTCAAACCAGGTCAGCTCACCAGGTATAAATCGTTGACCGTGACACAACTGTTCAGAATGTCACCATGCAGATAGTTAGCTGGAGTTCCGAGAGAGTTCTCGATGATGGCCCACCGAGCAGCGAGACTCCGGTGCAGGGCTCCTTTTTCAGTGTTGGCACCTTCGGGTGGTGTACCAGCAGCACCACCACCCGTTAGGCAGCAGATGCCACTAGCTGACGGTGCACGCTAGCAGAGCGCGAAGCACGAGTTCCAGCAGTAGAGGCCTCTGAGGATACGAGGCGAGACAGATTTCCCAGGCAGCAGTGGACTGGATGGAGGCGATTGCTAGAGTTCTACGCCTAGCTTTGATGCTAGTAGAGCGGATGATGATCTTAGCTCCTGGTGTTTCGAGTGAGTGACCATGAGGTTGGTCCTTATAGTAATGAGGCTTCGGTACGCGAACCGATACCTGGGATAGTACCTACGGGTAGTGCGCCAGTTATGTCACTACCTGTTGGTCAGCATACACTACCGGCGGTACCGGTAGCAGAGACTCACAGGCTTAGTGCCTTACTTATGTTTTAGCACCAGATATCCCTCAAGTTTCGAGGTGATCCTGACTCGTAGGCGGCTGAGGACTGGCTTGAGGAGGTGGTTGTGAGTTTTCTGGAGCTAATACAGCTTCGACAGTACGACATGTCGGAAGCAGAGCACTCAACGTGGCTTACCAATCAATCTTGGTACTCGTTGGTTACGTTGTGATCAAATCTTTAGACTCGAACTTCTGAGCGAAGTGTGTCTAAAGGACATCCGAACCATTACTTTTCCTCTATGCATTCCTACCTATGCTAGGATGCTAGAGAGAACCTTTGTGGTTGTGAACGTTAGCAGTGAAAGGCAGGAAACTAGCGCCAGTCTCAGAGACTCGGGCGTGTAAAATGTTTCAGGAGGAGGAAGTGCTAAGGACAGATGAATCTGCAGGGTAGCAGACGTGGAAGCGGAGCTTGGAGAGTAGAATGTGGTGGTGTACATTTCGACATGTTACGACCACCCGACTTAGTAGTCCCCGTCAGGCTCAGGGAGCAGGAGGGCTGGGGAGGAGAATAGCTGCATTGCGGTCAAGGAGTGTGACCCAGGATCTCTAAGAATGATTCGGGGTACGAATTATGTCTACTACGAGCTGCCATATCTATAGACATAAGAACCAATCATTCTACCCTTCCGCGAATCATGTCCCAGACCTAGAGGTTCCGGGTAAGCCGTAGACTTGACCCTCACGTCTGGAGATACCTTTGGGAGGAGACTCGATAATCACACTTACGCCGACGGTGTGATTTGACCTCGAGGCGAGAGTTTCGGTTGGAATCTCTTGGTGGCAGCGTAGAGGCCTTACGACGTTGATCTGGGTATGGTTTTGATTCACAAATCATACCCCGGTTGACTGTTTTAGGCAAACGTCGGAATGGGTTTTCCTTGGTCGGCGAAAAGGAAACCCTGGGCAGCACATGTTAAACTCAGGCATAAGAGGGTGTGACCGATCACTCTTGAGTTGGTCAACCCTACCCTTGTGGCAGCAGGAGTTTTTAGTTTCAGTTCTAACCTAAAAAGGGAAACCTCTTGAGTTCGAGGGTGACGAACACGTTCTTATACGGTCTCAACCTGATGAGGTTTCGGAGATGTGGCCGAGGCGGCATGTTATCTCCGAAGTTCGATGGACCCTTTTGATCTTCAGCAGGGTAGGCGAAGAGGTTTACCGCTTGACCCTACCACCTCAGTCGCACCGGGTGCATAATGTCCACCACGTGTCTCAGCTGTGGAGATACGTGTATGTTTCTTCACACGTCATCGACCTCGGGGAGTTGGACGTCGATGACAGGGCGACAAGCACAGAGGTTCTAGTAGAGAACGAGGATCGACAGGAGCAGGTTCTACATGAACGGTTGCTTCCTCTGGGGTGCTTCTTGGGTAGCACGAGATCTTCAGGTGAGCATATGGGAGCGTAAAGCTCAGTTGCGTGCTCAGTACTACCTTGTTTCCCTTAAGTGCGAGTTGAAGCTTTACGGGGACGTAAAGCCCTGAGGTGGGAGTAATGTAAAGACCCGTAAAATTCAAGGGAAATTTTTTCTTAATTTTATTTAGAATTTTACAAGAGCGCGGTTTCAGACGGCACCTGATTCCGAGGCCCGGAGTGCCCGGAATCAATTTCCGAAGTTTGGCTCGGGTACGTTCAGTGAACGAACGAGCGGGAATTTCTAACTTTTGATCCGGTGCTCGGAATTGAAATCCGAGGGCACCGATGAACTCGTAGCGCCGATATTCGCTTAAGGAGACCTTTCCCGAAGTTGCGTTTACACGAGGGGAGTTGTAAAAATAAAATTGTGAATGTTAAAATAAAAATTTAACATCAATTTTTATTTTTATCTTCCTTAAGTGTTTTTATCCTTTGGGTGGAAGTTGGGTGACAACCCAACTTCCCTTGGGAGGTTAAGAGGGTGGTGGGGCCCACACGAACCCCAACCCTTCATATCCTCTAACCCCCCCAACTCACAATTAATGATGTAAACTTAGGTTATAACTTATGTCATTAATAAGTGAGTTTAATTAAAGTTTTGAAATTCAAACTCTTGAATTTCAAAGTTTGGTGTTGTGTTAATAAATTAAGTATGAGCTTAATTTATTATTATTTTTGGTTAGTTCCCTTGTTTCTTGGGAGAATTTGAGAGCTTTCCCTTCTTCTTCAAACTTTGACGAAGAACACGAAGAACGCCGTTCTTCAACGAAGAACTTCTTCGCCGAAGAACACGGTTCTTCCGCGACGCCGTATCCGCGACGCGACGTACTTCTTCCGCGTCATCTCTTCCGCGACGGTTTTCCGCGACGAACGCCAACGACAACGACTCTTCCTCCGACGTCAAAGGAATTGACACCGATATTCCACGACACCGTCAACGTGCGACTATCGAGGTAGGGATTCTTGAGTTCGTTGTTTTCTTTTTATTTGACTTTCCTCAAGACTTGACGTGAACGCTCAAGTTCCGACGAAGAACGCCGCTCCGCTCTTCTTCTTCTTCCGTGTCAACGAGAGAGGACACCGCTTCTTCCTCGGACAACCTTCGTCGGCGTACAAGTATTCGCCAACGACGTGTCTCTTCGGACGCACCCCTTCGTCATCGGATTTGACGAACGGCTACCGCGACGCCCGACCTCCGCAACGTCGTCTTCCGCGGAACGTTGACAAATCTTCGAACGTTATACCCAAGGTAGGGGTTGTTGAATATTGTTAATTCATTCCATTTCTTGCTCGTGGATCGCATGTCTACGTGAGGCTTTTGAATATTTTTATATAAGTGTTATTGTTAACGCGAGGGGGGCCGGACCGCACGAACACGGCCGAAACCCCCCCCCCCCCTCCATCGTTCTTGTTTATTCTTGCGGATGGAAGCAAGTGGCGTGGTGCCGTCGCACCATGCGGATGATCGTACTTTTATTTTACGCGGCGCCGTCGCGCCACGCCGAGGTAGAATCTTCAAGAACGCGACGCCGTCGCGCCGCGTTGAAAGGAATCAAGGTACGGCGAAAGGGGCGCGGTGCCGTCGCACCGCGCCGGACGACGAACACCGCGGCTGGTTCCGGGCCGCGGCGGAACGAGGAGACCGCGGCTGGTTCTGGGCCGCGGCGGGAGAGAAGACCGGCGGCCGGGCCGCCGGCGTCGGAAGCCGAAGGGGGGGACCGGAATTTCCGGTCCCATTTGGGAAAACCGGCCGGCCAGCTGGCCGGCCGGATGTCTTAAAAACCGGGGGAATTAATCCCCCGGCCAACCCATAAAAACCCCCCTCTTTAAGAGGGGGGCGGTTCTTTGAAGGAGGGGGGCAGCCGGCCCCCTCGGTTCCGCACCAGCAGGCCCCCTCATGTGAGGGGGCGGTTTGTTTAAAAAAAAAACGGCGCGGCCCGTGCCGCGCCGCTAGGGGGGGAAAACGGGGGAAGGCGGGGGTCTCACCCGCGCGCCGCCGCGCCGCCTCCGCGCGCCGCCGCGCCGCCTCCGCGCGCCGCCGCGCCGCCTCCGCGCGCCGCCGCGCCGCCGCGCCACCGCCAGCCGCCGCCCCTGGCCGCCGCCGCCGGCCACCGCGCCGCCCCACGGGGGGGGGGGGGGGGGGGGGGGGGGGTCGGGCCGGGTCGGCCCGGACCCGGACCCCCCCGTTTCGAACCAGAATTGGTTTTTGGGCCATAACTTGAGCCTCGGACCTCCGATCGATGAACCGTCAGCGGAAACGCGACCCTTGGATCGAGACGGTCGTTTCGGTTTATCGCACTCAAGGTTTCAGGTTACTTTGAGTTCGGCCGGGTTGGTTCGTTCACGAAACCAACCGGGCCTTCGGAGCGGAAACGCTCATATCTCGAGCTACGAACGTCCGATTGACGCGCGGTCAGTCGCGTTGTGTTCCTCTTAGTGAGACGGATCTTTTGGCATACTCCGCCCGAGGTTTGGACGCAGGTGGAGTACGGCCGGGTTGGTTCGTTCACGAAACCAACCGGGCCCTCGGAGCGGAAACGCTCATATCTTGAGTTCCGGACGTCCGATTGACGTGCCGTCGACTTTGATGGAATCCTCTAAGTGAGACGGATCTTTTGGCATACTCCGCCCGAGGTTTGGACGCAGGTGGAGTACAGTCGGGTTGGTTTTACCTTAAAAACCAACCGGGTCCCGGGAACGAAAATGCCAATAACTCTCAGACCGGACGTCCGATCGACGCGCCGTCTGTTGCGTTGAGTTCCTGTTGACGATACGGAACTTTTGGATACATCAACTCTGGTCTTTGTGACAGTTGATGTATCAGCCTCTCGGCTCGTGGAGCGGATCCTCCGAACGAGCTTACTGTGTGCGGGAACCCTAGTGCTGGCTGCGACTGTTACTGTGACTACTACAGCTACGACTGCTACTGTGACTTCGACGACGACAGTACAGAGATCCTGTGTGGTTTCGACGACGACGACTACAACACTCAGCAATCCTACGTGGAACAGTGCTACCGAACCTGTGTGAGCTGAATCTTCTGTTTACCTTGGGCGGTGGAGAGTTTGGGTGTAGCGGCGGACCTGTGGTACTTGACAGTGGTGGTGCGCTTGGATGCAGCAGCAGACCCTTGGCGGTGGAGCATTTGGGTGTAGCGGCGGACCCGTGGTACTTGACAGTGGTGGTGCGCTTGGATGCAGCAGCAGACCCTTGGCGGTGGAGCGCTTGGTTGTAGCGGCGGACCCGCGATACTCTACGGAGTGTGTACGCTTGGTTGTAGCGACAGACCCGCGATGGTGGAGACGTGCGTGCGGAGTACGAAGACCGTGTAGCCGACTGAGACCTGACGACTGCTTGACTGACTCGACTTGGAGTGAGTCGACTAGCCCAGTGGACGGAGCGCCCGGTATTTGGCGGCAGACCCACGGCGGACGGAGCGCCTGGTAGTTGGCAGCAAACCCGCGGTACTCGACAGGAGGAGTACCTCAGTAGGCTATCTGGGTGAGCGCCCGGTATTTGGCAGCAGACCCTCAGCGGACGGAGCGCCCGGTAGTTGGCAGCAGACCCGCGGTACTCGACAGGAGGAGTACTTCAGCAGTCTTAGGTTAGTGAGCGGCGGCCTCAGAGTCGTGACAGGACCACTGTAAACTCTAGAGACGGAGCTCTTCAGTAGTTACGGTTTCGATAATGAAAATCCTGGTTTGAGCTGAGTCAATGATCTTTGTGTTTCCCTCATGATTGAGATGGGTCGCTTGATAACTTAGGTATATGTATGGGCATATACCTGGGTAATGGTTATCCGTTGATTTCATAAACTTGTTATAAACTGTGTGAACTTGTACTGTTATCCTGTGTGGATTTACTGTTTACTCTTCTTGTGGATTGGGTTGTTCTTGGGCTCGGTGTTGGAGCCGAACGGAAATTGGTGACATAGGTATATGTATGGGCATATACCTAATCAATACTGGATGTTACTTCGTGATTGTATCCTTCTTGTGGTTTATCCTTTGTGGATTTCGGGAGACCTTCGAGGGTCTCGGGGTCCCTACTGAGTATCTTATACTCACCCCTGCACGGGCTATGCCCGCACTTCGTTGTGTTGGTTGCAGACGACGGACAGCGCTGGCTGCGGTTGAGGCTTACGGAGTAGGTCGGTACCCGGAGGAGGACCACTGAGCGGGACGTGCTCGGAGCGGACAGTTGGACCCGAGGAGTTGTGGAGCTATCTGTACCTACCCTTCAGGTAGGATCCGTGGTGGATGATCCAGGAGCTGAGCCATATGTACCTACCCTTCAGGTAGGAATCGAGGAGGACGTCCCAGGATCCGCTTGTACTTTCAGTTGCTGTTTTCCCTTTCGAGTTGTACTTTACTTTCAGTTGGGCTTGTATTCCGGCCCCCTTTACTTTTCTGCACTTGTAGTTACCTTCCGCTTGTTACTCTGAGGTGCTTGTTTACTTTATTAAGGCAATGCCTTCCCTTTTTACTGGGATTTTACGCCTTGGTGCTAGTCGCCAACCCCTGGCCTATGGAAGGCGGGCTTGGGGTAGTCACGGCACGGGCCCCGAGGGCGGGTCGTGACAACCCACCATGGAAAACCCCTCTCCTTACTGTGAAATCTTCCTATGTTCCCTTTTTTCTTTTTTCTCCTTGCATTCAAGGTGGTTTTTAAGGTAATATCCCTTCTTCTTGATTTAACCTTCATTCATCCTACTCAAGCATTATTCTTCCATTTTAATGGAAGTCTGAAACCCTAGATGGTGGGTTTGGATGACATTATAGTTTTAATGGGTGTTTTGGTTTGTTTTATCTCGAATAAGGTTTTTGGGGCATTAACATAAAAATTTTATGTGGTTGTAATCGAAGGTAATGAGGTTGCAATATATTCGAAGAGAGGTGTCTCTATTTAAGGGGATTTTATGAATTACTTTTAAATTTCTAATCATCTCTGATTTTTTATCAAATTTCAACTTATTTAATTTATGGTTTATTTTTATCCCATTATTGATATGATGTATCGATTTGTTTGGAAATTTTGGTGTTTAAAGAGGGTTTACCAAATGGGTGTGGCTTGTGTGCACACCAAGTGTTTGAAGAAATGGCTCAAAGAGGTGTTGTGGTTCTAAATGGATTTTTAAAATGGTTTCTGAAATGGTTTTTCCTTATTGAAGGTGTTTAGATAAAATGGGCATGTTATTTGAGAACATGTCTTACAAAAATGGTTCTGATTTATATTGCAGATGTAAGGTGGTTGTGTGGTATGGAGTATCACATGGGTTAATTGAGGTGTGATCAAGGGGTTATCTGAGGTAACATGAAATATTTTGGGGAGGAAGACTGTGATATCTTCCATTTTTTGTCTAAGAGACCATGAGAGACTTTGTGAAGGAATACAGTGAGAGATCCCATTTTTTCCAAGGGACCATGAGAGCATTTGGCTGGGATACAGTGAGAGATTTCACTTATTCTAAATAGACTAAAAGAGTTATTGAAGTTGGACCTAGGGAAAACCATGAGAGATTACATATTTTTTTAGTCAGCTATCATACTTTATTTAGAGTCACTCATATCATACACTTATGATTAGAGTCCCAGGAGCACATTACTCAGGCCAAATTGATTTATATGGTTTTTTTTCATGTTATTAGTTCCATGTTGATGTGATATCATGTGTGTTATTCACATTTCCATTTATATTTTAATATGGTATTGTTTTTATGCTCATCCTTACTATTATATATTGGATATGTTGACAATGTTGTGTTATGTACCTTTTTTTATTTTCTTGATTTTGTGAATTGTTTTTGGAAAACATTTTATATTTGATATGGAAAAACAAAGGGATTTAAAAGGATTATTTGAAAGTGGAATTTTTTCAAAGTGGTTTAGTTTTGAATAGTGTTTTCAAACTAGTTTTTTGGTTTTCATGGGTATAATCCATAAATAGATTCATGGTGGTATCTTACTATTATTTTTACATCACACATTACATATGACTTTGGGAATATGAAGAATTTATTTTTAATGACACTAGTAGTGGAAAGGTAACCATGTACCTAGGTGGATCTTTTGATTACTGTCATCTTTTGTTTAATGAAGCATACAATTTCTCACTGAGTTGTCTTGTGAGGAGTAATTTTGGGATTTTATTTCCATGGGTATGCATGTGTAGCTATTATTTGGTCATGTACCCATTTTTTTGAGTTTTAAACTTTTGACTTGAGAAACCATGTATATTTCTTATTATTTAATGTTTTGTATATGATGTATAATATTTCTTATGGTATCACTTTGTCTTTATTGTGTACTCTGGGTGTTTATTTTTTTATGTTATTAGATCTTATAATATTATTGCTTCCATACCACTCATGGATGGGTCATGTTAGTTTACAATGGGTGATACAATTCCCAATGGATTATTGGTTATACCTAGTGCTTTTTGCCAGCTCATAGAGACTGGGAGCACACATTAGGATGTGTTGTGGGCTATCTCGGGTGACGGGTTGGGTAGATTCAAGTTGATTTGTTACAAAATGGTTTCATATGAGCCTTTTATTTGGTTGTTAGTGGTAGAAAATATATAATACCATCGTTACTCAAGAGGTAGGAATGGGGAAGTTCATGTCTAACTCTTTTTCATGTCGAACCTCAAGTTTCCCTAGGTGGTCGATGATTTTATTGATGTTTGGAGCCTATAATGAAAATATTTTCAGGTATTTCCCGATTAGTGTTGAGTATTGGGGTGAGTTTGGGGGATTTTTTGTGTTTGGGGTGAAAAAAGGATACCCAGAGAAGGTGGACGGTTAATAGAAACCATGTGTAGCCCATACAACCTTCTCTAATAATTCTAGAAACATGTGAATGGTTAGCACATGGTTTTCCTTACCATACATACAAACCATTAATTATGGGAAATATTGAAATATTTGGTGTTTTTATCTATTTTTATTTAGAGTTTTTTTATTCTTATGATACTTTTTGTGGCCCATGATTGGAGTTCTTTTTTTTCATTTGATCTAGTTTCATATTCAATCATGCTTGATGATGTTATTGTTCTTATGTATTGTAGACGATGCCTCCTAGAAGGACCTCATATAGTTATAGAGAAATTATTATGGAGAATAACCTATACAAAAAACCTCATATTGATCTGACTTTGGCGGAGTCGGTGATTTGTATGGTCCCATACTTGGGTAAAGCTAGTGATTGAAAGAATACATGGACAATGGACCATTATCATTAGTTTATGAGGAAACCCCTCTAGTGTTTTAGGGAAATAAGGGAACCAATGATCCTGAAGGGTGGTTGGAAAATATCAACTAAATCATTATGTTTTTAATGCCCTATAAGACCTCAAATGAGGACTTCACTATGTATGTACTAGAAGGATCAGATAGGAAGTTTTTGGAGTCTATGGTTCTCTTGAGGACACATGATGATCTCACATAGACAAGTTTCATGGTGGATTTCAATTGAAAGTTATACCCGGAGACCTTGAATATGGTGAAGGACTGTGATTTCTTGAAGTTAGATTACGGGAATAATTTGATGATGGAGTATGCTTCCCATTTTAGCAAGTTGGTACATGTCTCTCTATATCTCCTTGTGAACAATTATCTTAAGGCTCAACATTTGGAAATGGGATTGAGGCCAGATATTGCATCTATCCTCATTATTTTTTTCCTATCGACTCATACATAGGTGTTTAACAAAGTGGATATATAAGAGGATGATTTGACAAAAAAAATTGTTCTTAGTAGTGTTCTTTCAGTGGAATATAGCTATATTTCTTTGTTAGTATTGAAGTGGAAGCCAAATGAGCCTCATCGGGGTAGTGAAAAGAGTGTCCAATAGTCGTTAGGTTCATCACTTGTGGATTCTTCATAGTATAAGATAATAATATATTACTAGTATGTAAAGGGTGAACACACTAGGCCTAATTTCTTAGAGACTCAAAGGGTGTGACACTAATGTGTATTTCCAATACATCTCCATCATTTTAGTTGGTTGGTTTCACAGGGGAGCAGTGTGGGTTTAATTCCCTCAAAGGGTTCTCAGGTGTAGTCTGATGCTACTGAGGGTGGAGGATCATTCCACTAAGAAAACTGAGTTTCTCATCAGGGGAAGATGTCTCAAAGTGGGTTATAGATAGGTCATATTCATGCAGTAGAGGATCTTCCATAACATTTAGACTATGAGCTGACCACTATTAGAGGTAAAATGTTTATTTCTTCTTCAATGGCATCTATTTTATTTGATATGGGTTCATCTCATTCTATTATCTCGCTAAAACTACTTTATTCATTGGGTAAGTAGGTATATTTGATTTCATTTGTTCTTAATTTTCCAACCCTGTTGGGTTCAAATAAAGAGCAAGGTTTTTAGTTATTCAAGTATCAATTTTTAATTTCTAACATGGAATTCATTTGGGATTTCCAATGTTGGAAATAGTTGTTTTTAACTTCATTATTGACATGAATTGGTTGATAATATTGACGGAAATTATTGACTATTAACACTATAGGGTCTATTTTATTACTCTTGATAGGAGCAATCACGTATTTCAGGGTGAGTGGGATCCGCGATTATGGAGGACATGTCCTATTTCTTCAGAGTTAGGGTTGACTTAATTCATGTTTTCCATGTTCTTTCCTGGTGATTCTATGAAAATTTTAGCGGGTGTACTTCCAGTGGACATGAATAGGTTCCCAGATGTGTTTCTAGAGAATTTATTAGTATTTTCACCATAGTGAGTGGTTGAGATTACTATCGGTATACTCCATGTGGTGAGCACGATTTCCTTATCATATTGTCATATGGATAAAGCTGAGAAAAAGGTTTTTAAGGTATAGTTTTATGATATCAAGGAAAAGGGATTTATCTATCCCAATATGTCATTCTGGGACTCACCAGTGCAATTTACAAAGAAGTCATATGGATTCCTCCAACTTTTGATAGACTATTATAAGCTAACTATGTTACTTTGAAGAATAAATACATATTTTCCAGAATTGATGAACTATTTTATCAGCTTTGGGGAGCCCATTAGTTTTCAAAGATCAATTTGATATTTGTGTACCAACAGTTGTGGGTTTGGGAAGAGGATATTGCAAATATTTCCTTTTAAAGATAGTACATACATTTTGATTATTTGTTTATTTCATTTGGGATTACCAATGCCCCTGCAGTATTTATGGAATTGAAAACCCATATCTTACACCACTTTTTTTAATATTTCATGGTCATGTTTGTGTATGAAATTTTCTTGTATTACATGATGTAGGAGAAGAATGTTGACTATCTCAAGGATTTTTTTGGGTGTTTTAAGGGGGAACCATCTATATGAAAAACCTTCCAAGTGCTGGTCCTAGATGGAGAAAGAGAGGTTTTTGGGCCATTTGATTTCCATGGTAGGAGTTTCAGTGGATCTAGATAATGTTCAAGTAGTCATGTATTAGGATAATCCTAATATTGAGTTTGGTATCCATATCTTTTTTGTCTTGGATAGTTATTATATATGTAATTTTTAGGGGTGTTAATTGACTCAGATGAGAAGGGAAAGAGAGATTTTGAAAAGTTGAAGACCTATTTGACATCATTACTAGAGTGATTTTTAGAAGTTTCAGACCTATTCACAAGGTATTAATAGTTAAGCCCAGTTATTATCACTAGCTCATGGTGATTGGAAATGTTCTTTTGGCTGTGTAGAAGGGTAGATCGGGTGATAGGTTGGGTTGATCCAAGTTGGTTTGTTACAGGTTCCTACCTCCCAGATCCATGGTATAACTCAACCTAAAACTTTTATACCACTCTTTCATGACCCTGCCTTCAAAATATACCCTTCTTATATTGAAAATGAAGGATTATATATATTGAAACCGCATTATAACCTTCAGTTGGCCGTTGGTTGGTGATTAATACTATGATTATAAAACAAATCTCACATATGGAAGGAATTACCATCAATAATGAATGAAGGATCAGGAAAAAGAATAAATAAAAATTGACAAACTCCACCACATAATATAGAAAGAAAAACCAAACCATCCCAAAATGCATGTACAATACCAAAAAATACAACAATGGTATCAAAGTGAGTTCCAAAAAGATAATTCCTTCGGTAGATAATCAATAGTATCTCCAATATCTGGTCTTGTGATATTTGGCCTAGTCTTCAAAGAGAACTTGAAAACCTAAAAATTAGTTTATAATATGTAGGGTGATCTTAACATATATACTTAACTGGATCATAAACATGGTCATTCTTGAACATATGAAGAGTGCATATTAATGAACCTATGAACAAATAGTAGAACCAATATGCACCTAAATAGGTCATCTATCATCCCCAACCACACCAAGGCTCTCTCACCTAATAATTCCTCCAAGTATAATATCATTTCATTAAAAACTATATGAAAAGATTCCCTACAACCACTTCCCCACCAATTTTCCAATATCATTCTCCAACATCAAATGTCATGTGATGATATCCCTTCCATGCATATCACATTACATAACCATTCATCTATGAAGAGGGTTAGGATGCATCTATGCCTACACTAACCTCTTGCAGGGACCAACATGTTATGATGGCATTTGTCCAAAACAAAATCTCATCCACATAACTAGGTAAGCATGGTATTAGGATTGTATAGGACATCAACCTCATTCCCTCCACCTACCATGCATAGCCCCCCCCCCACTGCATCTCCCATTCTCAACACTAGCCAATATCAAACTTCAACCCATCTTCACTAGGTAATCCCCAACACTAACTCATCATCATCACTATTATTGAAAGAATATCAGGGAATATGAGGTTGCTAGCCATCTAATTCACCACCATTTTATATGTTAGGGAAAATACACAAAACCAAAACAATTTGCGCATTGGTAAGGTTATCTAACTCAACTGTGATGTGTAATTAAATAAGATAAAATAAATAATAGATACATAACACAAAATACACAACATAATAGATTATAACAGGATGAACAATGTGTCTCACAACATCACGACAACATCTCATAACCATCATCACTAATCACTTCCCCTACTAATGCATTACAAAACACAACCTCTGTACACAATCCACAGAACATTTTTTCTTTTCAATTACAAGTTACACTATTTATAGTATTATTATTTTCCACCTAACTCCAATTTAATAAGATGATTCATTTCTTTTAATTCAACTACCTCACATATTTTTCATTCCTTTCTTAGCGAAATGCATCCCTTGATATTTCAATTTCAATATTTCATATTTATTTCATGGTTAATTGGTAAAATAAAACAATAACACTCCACAACATCTCATCTATCCCACACCAACCAATTAAATAGTGCATCATTTTCCAAGAAATCAGGAAAACCCCACCATATCACCATAAAAACAATATAAAACAAATGATGAACATCAGACCACATCAATTTCCATGCCAAATAAACATAGCCTTGTTGAAACCACACTCCTCATTGCACGTAATCATCACCATCAACTAAAATCCCATAAATTAAGGGGTCATAAATCCTAGACTATTACTCTCATTACCAGAACCTAGTTGGGTATTAAGCCGAAACAACCCCAATCCCACCTCTATAGGATAGGGGTGGAAAAAAGTGTCAAAAGGCATATAAAAAATGGTATGACATTGTCTAAAGTACTTATATGAACACAACATACCATCTCAATATATAAGTGTAGAGGAATAATAGAAAGATTAAATAAGTATATATAAATTGAGCATGAAAAATCTCTATTGTTTTTAAGATTACAACAGTGAAAACTGAAAAGAAAAAGTTTCAAAATACCTTCCCAACCAGAAATATTTATCAACCTAAAAAATTTGGAAAGTAAACTATTATGAGAGCCTAACTCCTAATATTCAAGGAACAACCACCATAAGTGGTACAAAGAACCATGTATTATATGATCCTTTGAAATCGCCACTAACCTATTCATCATATTCAAAAGACACGACACATGTGGGAAAATTCCATGTATGAGTGAGTATATACATACCTAGTAGGATTCCTAGAAAGCTAAAAGGGGGAGCTGTAAGATAAAGAATAAGAATATAAAAAAGTAGATAGTAAAATAGATGAAGTTAAATCCAAATAAACAGAAAGGTTAACCTCATACAAAAGAAAGGGGCTCAAAAAAGTGTGTAGATAGACTACACGCTGAGTATTTACCACCCATAGTAGGAGAGTAAACTTATCTAACCATGAGCAGATAAACATGGAAAGGATGTGGTATACCCTTGTTTTCATAGTAACCCATGCTAGGAGAGTAACAAAATCCAAAGGTATGGATATAGAAGTATATATATATATATATGCTCAACTAAATAAGAACAAATGAGAAAGTAATGGGATCTTCATATCACAACCCAATCCAACAAAAAGAGTCAACAATAGTTCAATAAGTCTATCAATGATGAAAAATATCTCATTCATCTACCTAGAAGTATCCATGGGAATACCCATGCATCGCCACTATGTCACATATTTGAGGGGTGAAAATATCCAAGTAGAGTACCCACATCCTAGTGAGTTCGAGGGGGTTCCAATATTTAAGTATCTATAAAGGACTCATTCCATGATGCTTCAGGGGTTTAAATCAATAGGTCAACAACCCATGCCCTATTATGTTAGGGGGTTCTACTCTGGTGTCACAAGGGCCCACACCCTAGTACAATAAGGGAGTTCCACTCCGATCATAGAGGACCTGCTACCTATCTGATAGGGATTTCTACTCAATAGGTAGAGGACCCATGCCCAAACAAATGGGAGGTTCTACTCTATAGGTAGATGATCTATGAACTGGTATGAGAAGGGAGTTTCATTATGGTCATCAAGGACTCATGATCTATCTGATAGGGTGTTCCATTTGGTAGGCAGAGGGACTAAGCCCAAGCTGATGGGGGGTTCCACTATATAGGTCAAATATCCATGCCCTAGTGTGATAGGGGGTTCCACTCTTGTCATTGAGGACTCACACCCTATCTGATGGGGGGTTCCCCAAAATAGGTTGAGGACCCATGCCTATGATTATGGGGAGTTCCACTCTAGTTTCTCTGTTGATCATCTTCCTAATCATAATTGTTGTTGACCATCACTTGAACAAGAATCACACTCAGAATATCTCACATCATATCTCTTGAATCCACAATTGAGGGAACCATCACATTTTAAATGGAAAAAAATATAGGATAGTCTACTTACATGCCAAAATATGAGATCAAATGATGGATATACAAGAGTTTAAAGTTTACTAAAAAGGATCCTAGGGGGTACATAGTGTGTGAGGAGACCCACATAGCATGTGGTACCACTTTATCACCTAGTCATTTCCCATGTATTTTTACTCCTAGAGTGTATCCTCAGTCCACTAACATGAGGACACATGATGTGTAGGAGTCCCACATGGAATGTGATACTTATAATCCACCAAAACCCTATCCCTCATAGAAAGGTCCCGACACACCATCTGTTATTTGAACTATATCACATTTTAGTTGTTATTTTTCTACAAAATCATATCCACTCCCTGAACACTAGATTTGGTCTTCCATATTCAGTTTTGGACTTTTATTTTCCTAAAATTATTAGATCTAACTCTTTCAAGAAGATTTAGGCCCTTCGTTGGGTAAAGACCCAACTCCCAAAGCTTCACACACACCATCTCGCACCGCACACACTCTAGTTCTTCTTTCATGGGAGATTTTATTTCCAATCATCAAAATGATCACTCATAAACTGCTATTTATTTTAAATCATCCATGTTTTGTTGATATAGACTTCACATATAGATTCATCATGATTTTGAGGGTCTGATCAGCCTCAGTACCACCCCGCAATGGCGAACTGTGACCAAGGGGTCCAATCGGTGAGGAACACGAAGAATCAAGTGGAAAAATCACCATAGAAAAGATTTTAACAATATTTTCCATGTTTTCATGGCCAATAATAAAGAAATAAGATATCCATGGTTATAAAACAAGAATAACCAAATAGATTTCAAATCATTGGTGCATGAAAAGGATACAATTGGCAGATATCTAAAGTAATATGTTTATCTTAATCGATCAATTTAATAAAAAATGGAGTAAGACATGAATTGATGATTCCAACCTAGATATTCGATCAATCATCATTGAATAATTTTACTTCCAATGATTGGAAGAATTAGTTCCATCTCTTATATCCTGATCTTCCTCGATCCAAATATTTATTGTCATCGAGATCCGATTCGCCAATGGAAGGTGGAAGAACACTCTAGAATCCTCCTAGGTTTTATGAAACTAACCCTGAGAAACGTTTCATAGAAAAATACTTATATATGTAATCCATTTCATTATATTAAAAAATTAATTTATTTAATAAGTTAATTGAACTACTAAACATACCTCCAAAAATTGTCTTATCTGAATTCCCCACATCGGCTAATTTTTTGTTGTGCCTAGGGTAAACATAACTTTCTTGAACTCAAGTGTGGTCTAAAATTTCTAATTTGAGATTTCTTTTAGGTGTAATCTAATTTTCTTTAAGAAACTATGTGTTCTTAATATAAAATATATTTAATATTTTTATAAAATTAATTTTGGGAACACCGATCCTCAGAACTGCATGTCGTCTTATATTCTGGCTTTGAAAATTTATGTATAAGTACCTCAATGTCTTACATGTAAAAAGCTGGGTCTCTAAGTTATTAAACATTTAATAATTTTTGTCCCTGAAATAAAAAACTACACAAAAAACTTAGGATACTAAGATTTCATATATCTCTCCCCATCCAAGGAGCTATCTTGCATGTTATTGTGTTACCACAACATGTGAACTGAGGGGATGGTACATCCAAAAATATTCCTCTCCAGTCAATCCTTAGTCTCCACCAAGTGCTCTACAAAGGTGACTCTATCCTTGAAGTATATATCACCCAGCTAGATTATGTTCATGGGGTCATGCATGTATCTATTAATCTATGACACATGGAATAATTCATTATTCTACTCCAATAGTGGGGTTAGGCTGATGCAGTATGTAACCCCACCAACCATCTACAAGATCTCAAATTGCCCAATGAACCTTGCAGATAGCTTGACTCCCCAACTAAACCTCCATAATCCTTATAATGGGGAGAATCTTAGGAAAAGTTCTTCTCCCTTATCAAACTCAAAATGCCTGAGATGGTGATATTTGTAAGATTTATGATTTCTCTAATCCATACCCATCTGCTCACAGATGACCTGGACCTTCTCTGTCATCACTTGAACCAACTATGGACCCACAAGAGATGTCTCGCCAATCTCTGTCTAACAAATAGGTGATCATCATAGCCTCAAAAGGTTCCATGATTATGGTATTTTGGTATTTTTTATTTCATTAAAACTATACCAAGGGTAGGTGATCCTCCCAGCTTTAACTAAAGTCTTGCACACAATCCCTTAGCATATCCACCAACACCTCGATAGTTCACTCAGTCTATCCTTTTGTCTGGTGGTGAAAGGTTGTACTCATTCTCATCTAGGTCCTAAATTCCTCTTGCATGCCTAACCAAAATCATGAGTTTATCCTCACATCATTATTACAGACAATAATTTAAGGAACTCCATGAAGGTAAATAATCTCCCATATGTACATCTTCCCCACACGCTCTGTCAAACTCTAATTCTTGATATTAACAAAGTATACAGACTTCATGAGTTAGTCAAATATCAACCAAATGGAATTATGGAACTTATCTATGTTCATAATCCAATTAAAAAATCTTAGGTATATTCCACCACACTTACACTTCAGGATCTCAAGAGGATACAACAAACCTACCAGAATCGGGTGCTTAGCCTTCACCCACTAATAGGTGTGGCATAAAGAGATGAATTTTGTGAAAATTCATCCCAAGATTGAACACTAAAAATGAAATTGAAGGAATCTATACATATTCACTACACTAGGATGTATATACAAAAGAGTGGTGTTGAACTATTGCATCACCTACTCTCACATGGTGATTGGAACCATCATTAATCCATGGAAAAATAGACATGATTCCCTCCTTCAGAATATTCATCTAGTGAATCCCATGGTGATATATGGTAAAAAAATTCCTCAAGATCAATTTCACCTAGATAATACTCTCTCACACACTCATGAATTGGAGGATTCAATACCATCGATTGAAGAAAATATGTACCCCCCTTCTTTACCAGGGTCAGCTACAAGGAAGACAACTACTCAGATGTCTCATGCACCAAGTGATCATGTAACTTCCTTCTAAGGGAATATGATTCCAAATTTCCCTTCCTTGGTGTATATAATATCTTGAATTTATATTCCTATAAGAATTACAACCAAATCCACTATCTCAAGTCCATGTCACTCTACATGAAGACGTACCTGAGACTCTGATGGTCCCAGTAAACCAAAAAGCGCTCCCCTAGAAGGAGGTTACTCCACATCCTCAAGGTGAAGACTATCGCTACCATCTCTAGGTCATCAGTTCCATAGTTCAACTCATGGGGTCTCAACTGCCTCAACCCATATGTGATAACTACCTATTTCTGCATAAGCATGTAGTTGTGTCTAGCTCATGAGGAATTAAAATACACTATGTACTCCACTCCCTCCTCTGGTAGTATCAACATAGGATCAATCATCATCTTTAGAATCAACTTCTCCAAGAAAGTTTATCAATACTCATTACAGGTAAAAAACATCCCCTTCTATGTCAAAGTATTCACTGGGGGTATAATACTAGAGAAGTCTTCCACAATCCTTATGTGGTACCCCACCAAACGAAGAATGATATACAACTCTGATGCACTCTCAGGTGGATCCAACGAAATTGCTACATCGATATTCACCAGGTCCCTAGCTAAACCATGATCAGAGATGAAATTATCCAAAAATTGAATCTCATGTATCTAAAACTGGAACTTTAAGATATTCTCATAAATGGAAGTGCTTTCGAGGAGAATCCTGAACCATCCTCAAGTGCTACGAATTCTCCTCCTCTAATGCAAAGTAGATGAGTATTCCATCAATGAAGATAACCATAAACTGGTCCAAGTATGGATAAAATATCTAGTTCATCGTATTAATAAACATAGAGGGGGAATTCATCACTACAAATGGATTTACCAGGAACTCATAGTGTCTTTAGAGATATCCAAATGCCAGAGTTGGAATATCAACCTCATGAATCCACTACAGTTGGTAGTCAAACCTGGGATCACTATTCAAGAACCATCTCACACCACACAACTGGTAAAATATTTTTTTCAGTAATTGGTATAGTTTACTTGTTATATATCATGTCCCGGTTTAGTTGATCATAATCCATAAAAAATCATGAGATCTTTTTGGCCTTTTTCATGAACCACAATGGAGTTCTCCTAGGGGACACATTTAGTATGATAAATCCCTATTTTCAAAGGTCCTCCAACTTCAACCAAAACCCTCAGAGCTTGGTAGGAGACATTTGATATTCCAAAATGGAAATAAAAGTGGTTTCTGAATGCAATTCTATATAAAAATCCATCTATCTCCTCAGAAGTAGTCTTAGAACATCCTCGGATAGGACGTCCATTAAAATATGAAACAACTAATTGAATACAAATTTATGACGAGAGTTATAAAACAATGGATATAGTCTCCTACTATTGGGTGATGGTCTACAGCCTCCTACTCAAAGAACCCAATCATCCCTCCATGAGATCTATCTCACCCATATAGGTGAATCTCTTACCATTATTGCAAAATCATCTGACCCATATGCGGTGACAGTCAATCTAGACATTGATAATGGATAAAAAATCCATAACCAAGATTATGTTATAAGGTTCCATAATGATGACCAAAAGGTCCCACATGAACCTCTCTACACCCAGAAATATCTTTCACTATCCAAAGATAAAAGTTACGGTAGAAGTGTTCCATATATGAACCTAGAGATGAATCTGTTGGGAAAGAGCCTCAACTGGAAGCTTTATCTCTCACACCAGGAGTATAAAGATAGTGAAATGACTATAAATTGTGAATACTAACACTGAATTAATAGTAAAAAATTCATATATTTTACCTATGATCATCTCACGTGTTGTAAGTTCATAAACATTCAAAGCCTATAGCTATCTATGGCACTGACTTCTAGCTCCCTAAGCCTGACACGGGCTACCTGGGGGTGGTGGTGGAAGGATCACATAGTGTCGTCCACCACCCACCACTCCACCACTTCATTTCCAGATCCACCTCCCCAGGTCCCTCCCCATCCTATATAAGAAGATCTATTCTCATAGTGTTGCCTCATCCATGGCTGTTTGTCAACCACCTGTCTATGCTCCACAAAATTATGGTTAGTAAATCACATTCCATGTGACCTCTTCCATCACATGAGTTGTACTTCCCTATTTAGGATACCTTATTCCTCTGGGATTCCCAAACCACATGCCTAATTCCGATCATGGGGATCTCTCCTATGCTAAGATCATGTCGTTTGCTACCTATTAATTGCTAAAAATTACTCAGCCCTGTAGTGCCCACTGCCAGCTCCAACTTCATGTCATACCTCTAATAATGATCTCTATAGAACCTATTTCCACTAAAACACCCCAACATAGGTGTGGATTCATAAGGGCACTGCACTGGAACATATCTCTCTGAAGAGTCCTAAATCAAACTTTTGTGCACAAAAGTAGTCATCCCAAATCATGCCAGTGAAGTACTATGTCAAGTATGTGAACCTTGATTCATAGTCAACCACTATCATCCCTCCCAGTTTTAGTTCCAGAAAATCCTTAATCCGAACTGATCACAAGTATGAGGAGTAGTACTCCGAAAAAAATAGCTACTAAAAGTTAGGCCATGAGAGTGTCAACTCATTTTCTTTTGGCTAACAATACTCTACCAGTGCCCAGCTACTCCAGGGAAAAATCTATATTCTATAACTAAAAACGAAATTTTCAGTGTCTAGATAATCTCGAAGGAACTAACCACCATCTCTATCCAATCATCAACTGCCTGGGGATCTGTCTCACCATGGATCCTTAGTGGCCTTTGGTGCTTGAACTCACAAAGTGTGCTGAGACTACATGATCCTCAATCTACATTGATGGGATGATATATTATTCAATAGGTGGAGGTTTTGATACCTATCAACCAATAGGAAGAATCTTGTAGGATAGACCCTGAACCGAGGCCTCATCAATCATCAAATCTTCGTCATGATCCAGAACTGGTATCCTGGCTATCTATCATTGTGGAGGCATTTGAAAATTTAATCAACCATAACCCGATCAGATGAGAATATATATATGAATGGGGAGATGGATTATGAATTAAATTCATATAATCAATCCTATATGACGCATGTACCATTTATCCTTGCAATCAATGTCTCGATATGCCGATTCGACATGAAAGTTGTCAAGGTCCTGGGTAATGGATATGTTGGCCACTAATACCATCACTAGATTCCCTAGCTTGTGATCCTCACTCGATACACTTTGACTCTATTCCCCTAAGTCCCAACTAAAATCCTTGTAATGGGACTACTCCAAAAAAATCACAAGGAATGAACTTATCTTATTCCAATATATCTCGACCTGACCCTAATCGAGGCTCGAGCCGCAACTACCCCAAGCATGCCACCATAGTCCAGGGGGTGGGGAACAACACTGAGATGCATATCCTAAATGTGATTCCATTTCCAAAAGTACTTTTATGAACATACTTGAACATATCAATGCGTAAGTGTAGAGTAATAATAAAATTAGGAAACATCTAGTATGTAAACCAAACATGAAAAGCCTCTATGGTGTACATGAGTACGACTATGTAAACTAAAATGAAAAAGGGGGAAAATACATGACCAACCAGAAATATGTACCAAACTAAAAAAAACTATACAGTAAATTTCATAAAGTTCCTAACTCCTAATCTCAATGTTATGACCACTGTATGTGGTTCAAAACCCCAAGTATCCCGAAGCTCCACTAAATTCATCGCTGACCTATCTATTGTCTGCATAATACATGACACATGAGGGAAAAGCCCATGCTGGGGTGAGTATGTACATAACTTGTAGGACACCCTAAAATTTGACAGGGGGAGTAGTAAGAGAGGCAATAGTAATAGGAAGATAGTAGATAGTAAACTAGATGAAAATTAACCCAAAGAAAGAGAAAGAGTAAACTCATCCAAACACTAGGGGATCAACATGGTGTGTAGATATACTAAAAGTCTATTATTTTCCTCCAATAAAAGGTGATTAACCTCATCCAACCATGAGAAGATAAACAATGAAATCATGTGGCATACCCCACGCATCTTTGCAACCCATGTAAAGAGAGTAACCAAATCAAAAGTTATGGATACAAAAGTATACATATATATGCACATTAAAAGAATCCCAAATGAGAGAGAAAAGGGATCTCTATCTCACATCCCAGACCATGAAAAAGTGTCTCCAACATTTTCATAGGTCCATAAACAATTCCAGGAATCTCACATGTGTTCCTAGATGTAGTCATCTGAAGACGCACACCTCGCCACTATGACACACAATCGAGGGGGAGAAATATCAAATTAGAGAAATCATTCCCCCAGTGATTCAAGGGGTACCACCATATAAGTATCCATAGAGGAACCACACTATGATACATTAGGGTTTTTCACTTAGTAGGTCAAGCACCCATGTCCAAATCAATCATGGGGGGGGGGGGGTCAACCATTGTGTCTTGAAGACCCATGCCTTGGTACAAAAGGGGATTCTACCCTAATAATCGAGGAATCATGCCCTATATGATAGGGGTAGATCTTTATTGGTAGAGTAATCATGCCCAATATGAAGGGGGTTCCACTATATAGGTCAATTACCCTCACCCTGGTGTGACATAGGGTTGCACTCTGGTCATCTAGGACCCATGCCTTATCAGATATGGGGTTCCACCCTATTGGTAGAGGACATGTGCTAGCATTTATGGGGGGTTCAACTCAAAAGGATATAGACCTGCACCCTGGTACGATAGGGGGTTTCAATTAAGGTCATTGAAAATCCATTCTCTATCTAACAGGGGTTTCCACTCGGTAGGTAGAGTACCCTATGCCAAATCTGATTGGGGTTTCCACTCTAGTGTCTCTGGTGATCCTCTGCTTGTACACCGCCATCGTTAAGCATCACCTAAATAAGATTCATGACCAAAAAATCTCATATCATATCACAAATTCTAAAAATAATGGAATCATCACGTTCTACATAGAAAACACTCATTATAGGCTAATCATGGGATGAAATTTGAGTTCAAATGAAGGATATACGATAGTTTGAAGTTTCCTAAAAAGGAACCAATGGGTACACAACTTGTGAGGGGACCCACATAGTGTGTGGTCCCATTTCATCACATGGATGTGTCCCTATGGGTAGATATCATTCCAACTATGTATGGATAAAAAACTTGTAGAACATCTACATGTCATACCCATTCCACTCGGGGTCCCGCCCAGGTTCTTGGTTGTGTTGGTGTATCTATCCTATGTCTGTGCACTTTAGTACTTTTCATGTCTAGTCATTACCAAGTTTAAGTTCTCACAGAGTAAACTCCATGTATTATAACCAAAGGTCACATGTCATTTTGGATTCCCACATAGCATGTGATAATTATAATCATCTGAAACCCGATCCACTACTGTCGGGGCCCAACGCTCCATTTGTTCTTCAAACTACTCGGTGTGTAGTCTGGATTTTTTCAGAATATTAGATCCACTATCTACATGATAGATCTAGTGTTCTTCCTTTAGTTTCATCCATTTCCTTTTCTAAAAGTAGTATATCAAACTCCAGTTGGTGGATTCTGACCATCTAGTGACCAAATATCCAATTCCCAAAGCTTCACACTCACCATCTCGCATCGTGCATTCTTGGGTTCTTATGTTGTTGAATAATTTTTTTTCCAATCCTAAAAAAAATCACTCCCAACCCTAAATCAATCTTAAATCATTTTTGGGTTTTATATCCAGCCTTAAGATTTAGAATTATCATGATTCATGGGGTCCGATCGGGCTCGGTACCACCCGACAATATCGAACTAGGACTGTGGTGTCTGATCGGTGATGAACAAAATAATCAAGGTACAAAATAACCATAGAAAATGATTAACAAATAATTGAAAATTTTCAAGGATATAGATCAACAACATGGATATCTAAGGTAATAAAACAATTATAATCAAATATATTTCAATTCATGGGCACATTCAAGGGCCACAATTGGCGCAAATCAAAAGTAAGAAGTTGATCTTGCATAATAAATTTAATCTACAAGGGAGTAAACAAAGAATTGATGATTTATACATATATATTGGATTTTTATTCATAAAATATTATTCACAATAATTAATGGAAGAATTCATTTCATTCATTGCATCATGATCTGCCACAAGATAGAGATTCATTGTTGTTGGAAGTGAATTCACCTACTGAAGGAGGAAGAATTCTCTAGAATCTTTCCAGGGCTTATGTAGCTAACTATGGGTAAATCTCCATATCAGTGTACTTATAGATGCAATTCATTGCATTATTTTAATAAATTAAATAAATTAATTATTTAATTAATCCAGTAAATGTACCGCCAATGGCTGACTTATCTGAACGGCCCATGCTGATTTATTTTAGGTTGCGCTTAGGGTAAACAATGCATTCTATACTCAACCATGGATTATGATTTCTGATCTAAGATTACTTTTAAGAGTTATCCAATTTTATTTAATAAAAAACAGACAAAAAACAAAAAATATATTTAATCTTTTCATATCATTAATTTTGGGTGCATGAGGCCTTGGAATCCCATGTTGTCTCATTTCCTAACACTAGAAATACATGTAGAAATATTTCAAAGTCTTAAAAGAAAAAAATATGTCTTCATAATTACATTAGATACCCCTACAAAAAAGTTCTTCCCAAAAAATCAAAACCAAACCCATATGAAGTAAAAAAAGGAGTCTAAACAACCATCCCCTGAGGTGTCTTTCAAGGTCCTCATTATAACTAAAACACTATCACCAGTCAAGAACACCAAAAAAAGGAACAATATAACATCCCATAACCTATAAATATTCAAGAGTTATATCAGCAAGGGGAAAAACAAACACTCTAAACAATTAAAAATATCTCAATGTAATGATAATTAATATCTGTATTCGTTTCCTAGGTACTCTCCTCTAGGTCACCACGCTTCTACGGTACACATACCATGGTAATGTTTACTCCATAAAACACCTTCTCTCGATGATCTTGGATGTCTACTTGTCACTCCAAAAATGTTACATCTTAAGCAATATCTATGTATCCCCCATAATTGAAATGGGAGCCATCGTGAAGATACCGGTAGAGATGAGACACATGGAAGGTGTCATAGAACCTTTTTAATCTTGGTAGGAGCTCAAACCGATATTCCACCTTACCAACACACACCAACACCTAAAAAATCCAGATGAACTATGGATAAATCTAACTCCCCTAAACAAACCTTAATTTCCCTTGATGAGGGGAAACCTTCAAAAATCACATTGTCTATGACCAAAAACTCTTGTGGACCCACCTAAGATCCAAAAAGGTCTTCTGGTGGTCTTTTCGGACTTTATCTTCTCCTGAATCATTTGTATGTTCTCTATTGTTCCCTACAGCTCTTCATTTCCAAGTACTACTGACTCCCCAACCTCGATCTAAAACAATTGTTAATGAAAAAACCATACATGCAAATATTCAAATGGTGACATGTTTATAGATGTATGATATATATTGTTATAAGAAAACAGAACCAAATCAAGGTGATTTACCCATGATCCTCCAAAATCTAGAATGCAAGACTGCAATATGCCCTCCAATGTCTGGATATTCCAATTTTTCTACCCATATATCTATGGATGGAAAGAAGTGATAAGGAACAACTATGATCCAAAATTAGGTTAAAAATCCTCTGTATAATCACAATAAAAAATTGTAACGTTCTGAACTTTTTAATAATATTTATTTCCTAAATTTGTGGGTTATTTTATACTCAAAAAACTATATCCTTTAATTAATGAAGTGAGTATAATTAAATGATACTGTTGGGTTTCTACTATTATATGAATATTGGAAACTGAACTCTTAATGTTACAATTAATTTTATATAAATACAAGTGATCTTGGTTAATTAATATAGAATGAAGAGTCGACAGCCTCATCCATTATACTCGGGCCGTACGAAGCCCATCGGTCAGAACTTTAGAAGGAGGTATCATCTTTGGGTTTGCTCTGGACCAAGCCCAAGATGTGCTTCAACATGTGAAGTTTGAATGAATTCTCATAAGAGAGTGCTTAAAGCTAATAGAAATCACCACTCGGGAAATGGTGTCCAAGCCTCCCTAAGATTCTATCACCATAGCACACCATACACTTAGGTCATATGCATGTGTTATAAGGGTCTATGTAATTAGGGCTTAGATACATTTTGTAATACCTAGGTATAAATAAAAATTTTATTTCTTATTATGGTAAATTTTGTGATTTTCATATTTTTGGATAAATATAGGATGATTATTATTGATGAATTTTGGAAAAAGGGTATTTTAAAATATTCATGTAAACATTAAATAATTAATAATCTGAAATTATTTTCAATTTTTTTTTCTACAGTTGTGATCAGTAAGAAATTTAGAGTCTAATAAGAACAACTTGTTTTTAATGAATTGTAAAGAATGAATAGTAACATTCCCTCATGAATAGAAATGAATAGTAAATTTGAAAAAAAAATAAAAACTTCACCCATGAATGACTAAATACAATTTAGACTTCTTTAAAGTGAAAAAACGATCAGAGTACAAGTTTTGGTTTTTTTGTAGGTCATAAATATTTTATTAACAATTTTATAATTAATTTAATAATTTAAAATGGAAATTTAATGTCACAAAATGTAATCATAAATTTTTACTTTATTTTCTTATGGTTATTTGATAATTTTATGGGACATTGATTACTTTTTCAAGGTGTTACAAAACAAGTTATAATTTTAGAGTTGTTTTTTTGAATAAATAATAATTTTTTTAGAATTAAATTAAAAATATTTAGAAAAATATTTTCTTAAAATGGAGTTCATTTTTGAATTCAGAGCATCAATATTAGGTTAGGGTGAATTTATGAGATTTTTATAAAATGTTTTGTTTTTCGATGAATAGTAAAAATAATGTTTTGAGTTTCGGTGAGATTAATGCCATCATTACTGATATAATAATTATTTAATAAATCTGGTCTACTTTTGAAAAGTATGATATGTAATTAGGTGTCACAAATGGACAATAACATGAGAAAATACCCTGGGAAAGCCCATGGTTTTGCAAATACCACGGATTAGGTGTCCCTTGAAGATTAATTAAATATTCCCTCACCTTTGCTATAAATACAAAGTCAGTCCCTCATTCTCTTCATTCAAAAATCCTCCCCAAATATGCTCTAGTCTCTTTACCTCCAAAGGAGTCCTCCAAAGGTGCCCTCAATCCCCCAAGGTCCCAACCTTCTTGCTTTTTAAGTCACTCTTCAAGGTAAGGGAACTTTTCACCCTCCTCTTTTAGTCATGATTTACATTATGTTATGACTTATAGTTTCTGTATTATTATATGGGGTTATGTTCTTCTATATCCTTATTACTATCCATTTCATTTTCAATTGATGAGATACCCTTTTTACTCTCATCAATTTATTTTTCTGAATTATAAGGGACGCCGTTAGGCTGCCGAATTTTCGTAAAAGAAATTGCATTTTCTCTTTCCTTTGAAGTTTCATTTTCATGTGGTATGTCAATTAAATGTACACACCATGATCATATTTCATTTTACTCTGTACCACTACTAAAAAATTATTCATTTATTGATGGGATACCTGTGTCCCCTATTTTTTTTATTTTCTAAAACCGTGTTATATAGCCGTTATGTTGAAGATATTTCGTCTCAAAATGTCTCTCTCTTTCTCTCATGAAATTATCTTGTTTATTTATGTGAATAACCAGACCTATTTCATTTCTATGGGTTTTCATAAATACAAAAAATGATATATTTTATTCTGTAATTGACATACATATAAACCTAACTCGCATTACATGGGTTATAATTGACATAATGATCTTATTTCTAAGAACTTTTAAAACATCAAGATTTTCAAAAGAAACCCATTTCTTTTATTATCTTTGGGTTTTCAAGGGAATGATTGATTAATATCTACGTGGATCACATGAAAGTAAAAAAATATTAAGGGTGCACCCTGATAGTGCTCCAATTAATTTGGTAAGGAATTTAATCTCTAGAGATGATAAGTTTCACGATACCGTGGTGAATATCCTTGGTAATTTTTATGACACCTTGGGGATGAACCAAGGTGATATGTTCATGAATGTATAAATTAAATGTTTTAGCCACACATTCATGTTATGTTTCAGGTTATTCTCATTATGATTTTCCTCTAATTCCTTTTCTCATGTCTACATGTTTTTCATCAAGTTCTTATTGATATCACAAGAAAACTGATTCCCTTTCTTTCCTTACTGGGCCTTCTGTTCACCCTTTATTTTGATGTATGTCTCTAGGTTATGAGATGCCGTATTTGTACATAGGATGGAATTTTCAAGAGGATTTTCAAGGGGATTTAAATTATTGTGTTATGTTTTCATGTTATTTGTTCCTGAATTCCAATACACTAGACCTTAAATTCCATCTGTTTGTAAAATGTAATGAAAAGTTATATAATAAAAAGGTGTGATACCATAGTTGGTATAAAATGATAGTTTAGTTATTTATGGAAATTAGGCTATGAAAAATATAGGAATAACCCTATATAATTTTTTAAATATAGGAAAACTTCCTGGTATTTCGGTGAAATATTAAGTAAGTGGTTTCTGAACAAATAAATCCCTGTCTGGATACGAACAAGTGGATGTGGATCTGAAACAGATGTACCTAGGAGTGAAAACTCTGACAAGGAGTTTAGGGAATGACCCAGGGTATCTTGGTACATGAAGACGAGCCTTTATGCACTCATAGTTTGACTCTCTTGGGGGAATTTTTTGTTTAATCATAAGATTTTTATGAATAATTGTGAAGAACCTATAGAGAATTGTAATTGTTTAAGCATGATGTTTTAAGACATAAAATACTCTATAGTTTAAAGATTCAAAAATTAAATAATCATCTAACTAAGGTTTTATTCTTTTAGAAAATGGTGGGAAATAGGAGGAACCGTGCAAATGGTGACCGCAATGGACCATGTGCTGACGACACTCCAATGGAATCTGTAATGGAAACCATCATGAGAATGATGAACCAACTGACTCAAGTTATGGGAAATAACTTAAATCAATATGAAAGACTGATCTCACCATAAAGGGAACAACATTATATTGAATCTTTTATACATCAAAGACTACTAACCTTTAGTGGATCGATCAACCCATTGATTTATGAAAAATGGATCAGTTCTATAGTGAAGATCTTTTTTGTGCCCCACTGTTCAGAGCAAGAGAAGGTCACCCTGGATGTCTATCACTTAGAGGGAGAAGCTGATCAGTAGTGGGAACTGATTAAAAACATGAGGCCAAGAGTGGAGGTTGAATCTATGGAGTGTAAATAGTTCATAGGGATCTTATTTAGTGAGTATTTCCCTCATTCCATGGGAACAAGAATAGAGAAGGAGTTTATTGAGCTGAAGTAGAAGGAGAATGAATCTGCAAAGAGTGTGATGAAAGTCGAACTGGAGTTTCGTGAGACACAGTGGTATCATAAATCCAATTACAAGAAGAGATCGATGGAGCCAAGATAATGGAGGAGATTCGGTTAGGGAATAAGGGGAAAGAAAGTTCAACATCCCACAGGTAATAAATGTTGGAAGAAGTATTCAGGGAACTTCCTGCTCGAGAGTAGGAAGTGCTACAAGTGTGGAAGAGATGGCCATATCACACGGAATTGTCGTAGTGAGGTGAAACCACAACTTCCCAACAGTAACGACAAAGGGAAGATGGTGAAGGACCTACCTGATGTCTAGTTCTATATGTGTAGAAAACTTCGTAACTTTTCCAATCACTGTCTAAATTTAAGGGTAATGGAGGGGAATCACAATCAGCCTCAGAAATGGACAAGGGAATAAGGTCGTACATTTTCAATCACTACGGCTGAAGTTGAAGCTCCAAATGTTGTGGTAGTAGATACTATTATTGTTCTCTAAAATCTAGGAAGTAAAATGTTTGATTCTAGTTCTATGCATTCCTTTATTTCCTCCATGTTTGCAAAGAATTTAGAATCAACCCATAATTTTCTAAAATTAGAGTTATTAGTCAAGACTATCGGTGGGATTATCCAAGCATCGTTAGTGTTTAGAAAATCTACTATTTACTTTAGTGAGAACAATGATATTGCAAATCTAGTAGGCATTCCCTTACTGGAATTCGATATTATACTATGGATGGACTTGCTCTCAAAGTATAATGCTAAGATCAAATGTAGAAGAACGGAAATCTTAGTAGTCTTGAATGCAAAACATACAGTTATATTCCATGTAGAGATATCTCAACCTGATCTTTTTCTAGAATAACATATTATATCTTTCTTTATGGAGTTGATCAGTGAAGAAAAAGAAGAAGGAAATGTGAGTTTAAGGATAGAAAATGTCCCATCGTCCAGGAATACATTAACGTATTTCCTGAGGAGTTACCCGGACCTCCCCCAGAAATAGAGGTAGAGTTCTCCATTGAACTCGTACCTGGATCCCATCCAATAACAAATACCCCCTATAAGATGGAAAATGTGAAGCTAGAGTAATTAAAGATTCAACTCCAAGATCATTTGGAGAAGGTTTTTATCTGACCGAGTGTGTCTCCTTGGGGAGAACCTATTCTCTTTGTGAAGAAGAAGTATAGATCAATGTGGCTATGAATTGATTATAGAGAACTGAATGGGATCACATGGATGAACAAATACCCTCTTTCAAGAATTGAGGAATTATTTGACCACCTTTGTGGGGCTCAATTCTTCTCTAAGATTGATCTTTGTTCTGGTTATCATCAATTGAGGGTGAATAAAGTAGATATTTAAAAAACAACCTTACGATCAAGATATAGGCACTATTATTTTGTTGTTATACCCTTCGGACTGACTAATGCAGCTTCTATTTTTATGTATTTTAGGAATAGAGTCTTTAAAGATTACCTTGATAACATCTTGGTAGTTTTTATTGATGATATTCTGATATATTCCAAATTTTTCAAGGAGAATAAGGATCATATAAGGGTTATTTTGAAAACTCTATCGAAGGAGATGCTTTCTTGAAAGTTAAGAAAATGTTAATTCTTGTTACAACAAGTTTCTTTCTTAGGGCGCATTTTAACTAATGAAGAAATCATAGTTGACCATGCAAAGACAAAATTTGTAGAGGAGTGGCCTCAAACTACAATAATAACTGAGATTCATATTTTCCTTGGATTATCAGGATATTATAGGAGGTTTGTGAAAATATTTTCAGGATTTTCTAATATATTAACCAAGTTAACTCGAAAAGGGGTCATGTTTATCTAGACAAAGGAGTGCGAGGAAAGATTCCAAGAGCTGAAGAAGAGATCGGTTGCTACACCCGTGTTAACTCTTACCTCAAGTGGAGAAGTATTATTTATTTTTAGTGACACATCTTTAAAAGGGATTGGGTGATTCCTCATGAAAAATGAAAAAGTCATTGCTTATGCATCTCGACAATTGAAGAATCATGAGAAGAACTATCCTACGCATGATCTAGAGCTCACTGCGGTTGTTTTTTCTCTGAAGATATAGAGGCACTATATTTATGGGGAGAAATGTGTTATATACATAGAACATTATGGTTTTTAGTATATTTCCACACAAAATAAATTGAACATGAGGCAGATGAGATTCTTGGATCTTATCAAAGACTATGATTGTTCAATTCATTATCATTCTGGAAGATCAAACATTGTCGCTGATGTATTAAGCAGGAATGACCCAGTTGTTCTGTCCAGGATGAGGATTCAAAGAGATCCTCTGATCAATGACCTAGTAAATATGGACATGGGAATTATAAATAAGGGACATCATCAACCCTAACCCAAATTATTTATCAACACTCATTACTAGAGAAGATCAAGATAGCAAAGAAAGAAGAACCTTTGTTATCGAAGAAGTTTGAGGCTATAAAGGATGTAAAGCTTCCTATTTTCAATATTGATCAAGAAGTTATACTAAAATTTCAAACAAAACAATTTGTTCCCTCTATTATAGAAATAAATAAAGAGCCAATGAATGATGATCATACCTCTACTTTCTCTATATGTCGTGGAAGCAAAAAAATGTATAGGGACCATCATAATCATTATTGGTGGGATAATATTAAAAGAGAGTTTCTTAATACAATTCAATGTGCCTAGTATGTCAGCAAGTGAAGGTAGAGCAACAAATTACTAAAGGGGTATTGAAACCACTACCCATACCAGCAGAGAAGTGGGACAATATCACTATGGACTTTGTCACTGGTCTCCTGAGAACTTCCAAATGAAACAATTCGATATGGGTCATTATGGACCGTCTCACCAACACTACCCATTTTATCTCCATTTGAAATGATTTCTCTCTCGATAAACATTCTAGGATTTACGTTAAGGAAGTGGTAAGGCTGTATGGAGTTCCACTTTCAATCGTATCTGATCGTGACCCAAGGTTCATATCAAAATTCTGGATAAGTCTTCAACATGATTTGAGCACTGAATTGAATTTCAGTACAACCTATCACCCCCAAACTAATGGCCAATCATAAAGGACTATTCAAAAACTCGAGTAAATACTAAGAACAAGCTCAATAAAATTTAAATGGTGGATGGGATCAAAATCACCCTTTAGATGATTTCTCTTACAACAATAGATTCCACTCAAGCATTCAAATGGAACCATATGAAGCTATATATGGGAATTGAAATAGAACTCCTACTTATTGGGATGAAGTTGGTGAGAAAAATATTCTTGGGTCTAATCTTGTGCAAGATATGGTAGAAACATTCCACGCCATCCAGCAACACATTAAGGCTTCTCAGAGTCGACAAAAGAGCTATGCCAACAACCATCGAAAGTACTTGGAGTTTGATGTTGGTGACAAGGTATTTCTTCTAATTTCACCTTGGAAGAGAGTTATGAGGTTTGGGAAGAAAGGGAAGCTCATCCCCAGGTACATTGGACCCTATGAAATCTTTGATCTCATAGGAGTAGTGGCCATTAGTCTTGCATTCCCTCCAAATCTATCACAAGTTATTGATTTTTCCATGTATCCCTCTTGAGGAAGTAAATTCCTATCCCTTCACATGTATTATATCTAGATGTGTTACAACTGGAACATGACCTCTCTTATGAGGAGCAGCCGGTGGAGATCTTGGATCATAGAGACAAGGTTTTATGAAACAAGGCTACCCACCTTATTAAGGTGTTGTGGAGGAACCACAAATGTGAAGATACCATGTGGGAACCAGAGGAGTTTATTAGGTAGAAATACCCACACATTTTCTCTTCTTAGGGTATGAGTTAAAATTTCGAGGAAGAAATTTCTTAATGAGGGAGGAATGTAACGACCCAAATTTTTTAATAATATTTATTTCCTAAATTTGTGTCTTATTTTATACTCAAAAAAACTATATCCTTTAATTAATGAAGTGAGTATAATTATATGAGAATGTTGGGTTTCAACTGTTATATAACTGTTGGTCAATATGACCATTGGAAACTAAACTCTTAATGTTACACTTATTATTTATAAATACAAGGGATATTGTTTAATTAATACAGAAAGAAGAGACGATGGCCTCATCTAGTAAACTAGGTCCGTACGAAGCCCATCTATCAGAGCTTGGGAAGGTGGTAGTATCTCTGGGATTTTCTCTGGACCAAGCCCAAGATGGGCTTCGACATGTGAAGCTTGAATATAATCACATAAGGGAGAAGTTCAAGCTGATAGAAATCACCACTCGAGAAATGTTGTCTAAGCCGCCCCAAGATTCTATCACCATAGCACACCTTACACTTAGGTCCTATGTTGGTGTTATAAGGGGCTATGTGACGAGGCCTTAGATACTTTTTGTTATCCCATGGTATAATTAAATTTTTTATTTCTTATGATGGTAAAATTTGTTATTTTCAAAGGTCGAGATAAATATTGGATGAATATTATTGATGAATTTTGAAAAAAACTGTATTTTAAAATATTCATGTAAACTATAAATAATTAATAATGTGGAATGATTTTCTAAAAATGGTCTTCTACAGTTGTGATCAATATGAAATTTCAAGTCTAATAAGATCAACTTGATTTTTAGTGAATAGTAATGTATGAATAGTAACATACCCTTATGAATAGTAATGAATAGTAAATTGGTAAAAAAAACTTTACCCATGAATGTATAAATACAATTTAGACATATTAAAAGTTAAAAATGATCATATTATAAGTTTTGGTTTTTTGTTGGTTATGAATATTTTATTTGCAATTTTATAATTAACTTAATTATTTAAAATGAAAACTTATTTTCATAAAATGTAATCATAAATTTTTACTTTAATTTCTTATGGTTATATGATAATTTTATGGGACCTTTATTACTTTTTCAAGGTGTTACTAAATAAGTTATAGTTTTAGAGTTGTTTTTTTAATAAAAAATTATTTTATTTCAAAATTAAATTAAAAAAATTTATAATTTTTTTTTCATAAAATGGAGTTCATTTTTGAATTTAGAGCATCAATATTAGGTTAGGGTGAATTTATGAGATTTTTATAAGATGTTTTATTTCTCAGTAAATAGTTAAAATACAATTTTGAGTTTCGGTGTTATTAATGACATCATTAATGATGTAATAATGATGTAATAATTATATAATAAATCTAGTATACTTTTGAATTGTACGATATGTTATGATATGTCCTAATCGAATAATACCCTTGGAAAATACCATGGGCAAGCCCATGGTTTTTCAAATACTACTAATGAGGTGTCCCTTGGAAATTAATTAAATATTCCCACAGTTTCTCTATAAATACCAAGACATTATCTAATTCCATTCATTCCAAAATCCTCCTCAACAAATACCTGGCCTTTGTACCTCCCAAGGAGTCCTCCCAAGGTTCCCTCAAGCCCCCATGGTCCCAACCTTCGAGCTTTCGAAGTCACTCTTCAAGGTAAGGGAACTATTCCACCTTCTATTTTAGTCATGATTTCTTTTATGTTATGTCTTCTAGTTTCCATATTATTATGTGGGGGTATGTTCTTCTATATCCTTATTACATTCAATTTCATGTACAATTTATGATAGACCCTTTCTGCTCTCATCAACTTGTTTTTCTGAATTATAAGTGGCGTCGTTAGGCTGCTGAATTTTCGTAAAAGAAACCGCATTTTCTCTTTCCTTTCAAGTTTCCTTTTCATTTGGTATGTCATTAAAATGTACACACCATGATCATATTTCTTTTTATTATTAACCTCTACTGAAAAATGATTCATTTATTGATGGGATATCCCTGTCCCCTCTCTTTTTATTATTTCTAAAACAATGTTATATAGCCGTTATGATGGAAAAATTTCATCTCAAAATTTCTCTCTCTTTCTCTCATGAAATTATCTTGTTTATTTATGTGAATACCCAGACCTATTTCGTTTCTATAGGTGTCCATAAATACAAAAAAAATTAAATATTTTATTCTTTAATTGACATACATATAACCCTCAGTCCCTTTCCTTGGGTTATAAATGACATAATGATCTTATTTTTAAGCACTTTTAAAACGTCATGATTTTTAAATGAAACCCATTTCTTTTATTCTATTTGGGTTATTTATGAAATGTTTGATTATTATATATGTGTCTCACATGAAATTAAAGACATATTAAGGGTTCTCCGTGATAGTTCTCCAATGTACTGGGTAAAAAAATTTATCTCTAGAGATGACAAGTTTCACGATACCTTGGTGAATAACCTTGGTAATTTTTTTGAAACCTTGGGGATGAACCTTGGTGATATGTTCATGAATTTCTAAATTAAATGTTTTATCCACATATTCATGTTATGGTTTATGTTATTTTTATTATAATATTCCTCTACTTCCATTTCTCATGTATTTATGTTTTTCATCATGTTTTTATTGATATCACAAGTAAACTGATTCCCTTGCTTTTCTTACTGGGCCTTTAGCTCACCCTTTCTTTTGATGTATGTCTTTAGGTTATGAGATGCAGTAGTTGTACATAGGATGAACTTTTCAAGAGGATTTTCATGGGGTTTTTAAAATAGTGTTTTATTTTTTCAAGCATTTTTTTTCTGATTTCCAAAATATTAGACTTTAAAGGTCCTTTGTTTGTAAAATGTAATTGAAAGTTATGTAATAAAAAGGTAGGATGCACTAAAAATGAGTATACTGATAAATAATTATGGTCCTCAAAACCCTGTGAAGCATAACCACATCATCCATATACCAACTTATAAGATAATCTATTATACTTGACCACCTGATCACCAAAAATTGGGAATAAATTTTTAGATGGTCCCAAATCACCCAAACATTATCAGATCCTTCCACGCCCCAATGTAACCCAGTGATGAATTCCATAAAAATTTCCTCCCATTTTCAATCAGTGATATCCTAGGGCTATAAAAACATCTTGGTATGTGGTGATTGAATTTCACCTACTAAAAATAAGGCTTCATTCCATGAACCCTACCATGAAACACATCATCCTAGGACACCAAAGTTTCCTCATCAATCCATGGTAATCTTATACACACATATATGTACAACTGATGGTGAGATATATAACTCATAACGGTCTACCTCACACATCACCTCTATAATGAACAAGATCCCCTAAAACATCAACTGATCTTGACTATCCTCTGACCACACCTTTGTAGCATCACCATGGCCAAAGTCTCATATGATCTCTACCTCTGAGTCTCTCCACTAATACTCATCCACATACCTTATCAAAGATGATTCCTTGATCTTATAAAAATGGAAGGCTCTACCTCTAACTTCCTTGGAATCAATATTCATTTCTTTAATCTCTTCCATCACTCTCTAAGAATCACTAATCTCTCAAATGACATCGCCTTGAAATTTATTACTCAGTGAATTAGAAGAAATATTTACGTTACCCCGATTGTAGGATATATTCAAATTATAACCCGATTGAAACTCCATCTACCTATAGTATTAAATATTCAGATCTTTCTGAGAAAAGACATACTTCAGGATCATTTAATTTTTTAATACCATAAATTTCTCACCAATGAGGTAATTTTGCTAAATATTTTGGGAAAAAACTACTTATACCAACTCTATATCATGTGTGGAATATTTACACTCCTGGGTGTACAAATTCATAGACCCATAAGAGATCAATTCCATTTTCTACACCAAGATTAATCCCAACACAATATGGATAGCATTATAGAAAACATCAAACATCATCCCTTCATCATGAAACCAACGCATTGGAGCACTGATCAAAATATATTTTATGTACAAGAATGATATATGAAATTTATTAATTGAGATAAAATCCTAGTCCTTCTTGGTCAAAGTAGTTAACGAGTATCTAATATGAGAGAATCATACAAACACATCTAATAATAGAAATCAAGACCAAGTAATATACAAAACTCTTCCATATTCATAGGTTCTTACCAAGAAATAACTAACATTTCATTTCATTTTTTCATGGGAACAACCTATTGATACACCATATGTCTAAATAAATTCACTTCCCATATCAAAAATTTAACTTGAAAAAATTTCCTTATAATTGGTGGTGTCAGAGAACCTACAAGACAAATATAAGATGCTCAACATTATCCTATTATGATCTTAATTAGATGTGGATATTATTTATAAACATGATAAAAAACTTGTCTATGAACTCATCGAATTGGGAGTTCATGGGTCTCATGAACACTAAATGTGCATTCATGATGCCGAACGATGTGACCACGAACTAAAAGTTCCCAAATATGTAATCTTGACATCCAAATAATGTAGAAAAAAGGAGAAATGGAAGCCTCTCACCCTCTAGATCTAATTTAAGTAACAAATAAGGAAAATAAATGAGTATGAAGCTCTAATATCAAATATTGAAAAAACCATAGTAGATGATAAACTGATCATACCTCAAACAAACATTGGCCCCTCTGATGCTAGAACCTCCATTATACATATCTTCTCACTACTAGATCCTATGACACACCACTAACATATTCTATAGACATGTTTCTGTATGGGAACATGAGGGTGTGTAACCTCTCAAGCATGAATTTCAATAGCTCCATCTCCCCTCTGCTAAGAAAATGCTTGTAGCATTTACTACTATTGCTGTTTGAGAGGATCCTTACCACCCAAACCATATAAACCCCTGAACATTTTCTCACTAAGACTAATAGTGACCATGGACTCTGTAGGAATAAATAATGAATGAAAATCACCTAGAATATGCTCGAGAACCATTGTTCCTGAAAAATAATGAATCAAGTTGTTGCGAATGAATCCCTACTAGTCGGAACCACAACATCCTTTCCATGAATGATTTTATTCATGATGATATTATTATTGATATTCCATCTTGGACAATTTATCATGGGTATATCTCTCCTAAGAGTGCATCTTCTTGATCACCTATACTTTATTATCCACCTCCAAGTACATAGAAAGTGTAAATGGAGATACTACATATCTAGTTATTGGGTGAAACATGTCCTCTAGACATCGATTCTAAGATTCCTCTTTAGGAAAGAGGTCGGGTGTGAAAAAATAATGTTTCTTAAGATTAATCCTGATCTCTTGAACACTTAGGAACCCTTTATGATGAGATATCAACTCTTACCCTATTACTACCTTCATCACTACTCCATAGAGAAGTTATCCCATGAAACACCTACTTATTTTCAATCACCACAATACAACAGCCACCATTGATGCTCTAATCCTCACATCTTACTAACTACCAACAAAACTCAAAATGCAACCAGGACTCTAATCAAGCCAAAGTTGATCTTGGGATCCTATAACTAGAACTTTGTCTCTAGATTAGATACACTTCCCTAGTATTTTGCTAGAAACTACCACTAAAAAATCATACATGGCCCTCTATCATGCCTCATCCTCCACTATCATATCAACCCTATAATGATCAACTATATCAGCCTCGTAACCCTCTACAAACTCGCCTACACATAAGTGATAACCATGATCCATTACTAAAAACATAGAGGTATTTCTAAACTCCTTAGAATGTAATTTCAAGATTTATTTAATTAGATTCATTTTATGTTCCCAAAACCACCCAGTTCAATCACAAGCACAAAAAAGCACGATGCATGTATCTCACATAAGTCACTACCTTTCAAGAGGAATCATTTCACTTGGTTATTAAAGAAGCTCAAATTACTTAAATTGGATCATGAGGGTCTGTAAAATCTAATTTTATATCTTGTATCCCAAATACATGTCATGAATTGAGATCTACTGATATTTTTTACCTACCAACCCATGTAGTACACAAAAGATCCTAACTGCAAGATTCATCTTATCTCTCAACCTAATCATTTGATACCACTCTTTCATAACCCCTACCTCCCAAGGTATCCCTTTTTGGATAGTAATGAAGTAACAGAGATAAGGATCCTTGAGTCCTACTGTCCGATGGCCTCGAGTTGGTGAATAACACCAAGGATATAAAAAAATCTCACATATAGAAATCATTAACCTGAATAATGAATAAAATATTAGTATAAAGAATAAAGAACCACCAAACAACTCCACCATATAATAAACAAATGGAAACTAAACCATATTTTTATGCGTGAAAAATACCAAACAATATAATAAAAGTCTCCTAGTCAGTATTAAAATGGAAATTATTATAGGTTTTAGTAGACAGTAGCTCTAATATACAAGATATTATTTTTTAGCTCGGTCCTAAAATAACTCATAGAAACCTAAAAAACGTTTTGGATATACATAGGGTGAGAATAACATGAATACTAAGTAAGTTCATATGCAATGACTCTTATTTGCATTTGAAAAGAGTATACTAATGAACAATTAAACAAATAGTAGAACCAAAATTCACCTAAACATGTCATATATCTATCCAAACCTCACCATGGAACTCTTAAAAAATTACATATCCATGTATAATATCATATCATCAAAATAACCTATGAAAAGGAGCCCTACAGCAACATACCCAATGATTTTTCACTCTAATTCCCCAAAATTAATGGTTTGATTCTCCCATACCTTCAATTCATATCAAAACACATACCCATCAATCTATGATGTGGTTTAGGATGCATCCCTACTTAACACAACCTCCCATAGGGCCCAATATCTCATTTTGGCATCATTATTTTCCATAACCTCATCCACATAACTAGGGTAGTATGACATCATGAATGTGAAGGACATCGATATTGTTCTCTTATTCAACCACACATGATTCCCACCACATGTCACATTCTCAACGCTAGGTGATCTAGAACACTAACCCATCATCACTATGTAATCTCAAATGTCGACCTTTCATCACTAGGAAACTTCTAACACCTACCCATTATTATTGGGTAATCTCAAAAACCAACCCATCATCATCAGTACTGCTAAAGGAAGAGTGAGGGAGGAGGGGGTATACATCCATCTGATTCACCACAATCCTATATATTGGGAAAACAACCAAAAATAAAAACATATGTGCATTGGAATGTTTATCAGACTCAGGTGGGGCATGTAATGAAATAATATAAAATATATTTTAGATATACAACACAAAATACCCAACCTACATGTTTATAATAAGATCACTAACACATCTCCCAACACCACCATGATGTCTCTCAACCACCACCACTATCCACTATCACCAATAACGTATCAAACCACACATACTCCACAAAAATTCCAAACAAAATTTTCCTTTTCAATTATACATTACAACATTTCTAGGGTTAATATTTTACACCTAAAGGACATTTACAAAGATTATTCAATTATTTAAATCCATTTAACCCACATCATTTACATCCCATGATATGTTAAATTCATCTTATGATATTTAAATTTCAACATTTCAAATTAATTTCATGGATAAACATAAAAAAACATAATCACACCTCACCACATCTCATCTTCCCCAAATCCACTAATTCCACATCACAACATATGCCAATCCATCCCCATAACCCAAATATCTCACCAAAAAGAACATAAAACAAATATTTTACATCATCCCACTTCACTTCCCATTCCAAACAAGCATATAATCTCTTTCGCCGCACTCCACCTCAAACTTTTCCACCACCATAACCTGAAATACCACAATGTAATAGTTTAGAAAGTTTTAACCATTATAGGGTTTGGGGGAGTGTTATTTCTTTTATCAAACTGGTTATTTCTAAGATAAATATACTTATAAGATAAATAAGTTTCATTATTATAGTATTCTTTTATAATTATACTATTTTTAAGAGGAATCCTTGATGAGGTGGTGGATGGGCTATATCTTAGAGCTATATTCGCACACTTATTTAAGTGGTTCACCTCAAAGTATCCATAGGGTATCATCAGGATGGTATGGATAAAGTGGTAGAAAATTGTTTTAGAAAAATCATAAATAAGGGAAATATAGACAAGGGAGTTCAAGTTATCAAATAAAGTGTTTTGGTAATAATTTTGGTTGATTTTTTAGGATAAACGGGAATCTGGTTAATGGTAGTGAGGTGATAGTTATGGTCTAATGTAGGATTTTGGTGACATAAACATTAGTGGCAATTATTTTTTATTTTAGTGAATTTATATTCATTATATATACTCTATTTGTGAATTATTTGAGGTTGATGATATTATAATAGGTTTATCTATTAACCTTTTACACTCCCTTGAGATGAAATTTATAGATTATAATAATCTTCCTTGGGTTTGTGAAGGTTTTAAGTGGACGCTCACATATGTGGGAGTTTCTCATTATGTAAATGCCTAGTTTAGAAGTAATACCTGACATGGATTGGATAATTCAGTTATAAGTTCACATAGATTCTTAACAAATGTGAGTTAATTTTACTTCTCTAGTATGTAAATATTACAAATTTATTGGAGATTGGTGTTTATAGTCAATTCATGCATGAACTAGCCTGGGGAAGAATAAATCTATCACATCTCAGATATTTTGAGTTGTGGCCAGAGTATTATAGGGGATAGAATATCCTTTAATTTCTTTAATTGATGACTATTTACAAGACATATCCATAGTAGTTTCTTATTATTTTTAACCTAGGAGAGGAAAGTTGAGTTTAACATTGATCAGGTGTTAGGAGAAAAGATGACATTAATGTCACTTTTTCATATGGATTTAATTAAGTTGATGGAACTAAAGTTCTAACTTAATGATATTAAATAATATGGTTTTATTAGAAAAAATTGTTATGGTTGAGGATCTATAGTATTTTTTTCCAATATAGATGGATGGCATTTGAGATTATTTGTGGATTGATGATGATTTGATGAGGTGAAAATTGATAAAATATATTCTCTCCCATTAATAGATGAGTGGTTTTAACAATTAAGGGATATTGATGGTTTATTAATATTGATTTTGTATTTTTGTATTATCATCTTAATGTATGATCTATTAATATTCAATGAATAATATTTAGGAATTGATAAATATTTCATGAGTTTTTTTATGTTTTTCAGTTATAAAAATGAATCAACTATATTGAAGGCCCTAATGAATAGAATATTTTATTCATATCATGACATTTTTGTGGTGAAAATTTTATATAAAATTATGATATAATCCCAAAAATAGGATGAACAGGGATAAATTATAGAGATTATGATGGGGACATTATGAGAGCATAGGTTGAAGGTGAAGCTCTCAAAGTGTTATTTCCAGATCTGGGAGGTGAAATTCTTATGGTACATGTTTGATTTTGGTATGTCAATAGACTCTAATAAGTTCGTCGTTAAGATTCCATGGGGAAATTAAAATAACATGTTTAAGATTATGATTTTTCATAGGTTTTTCAGGTATTACAACCAGTTTATCTGTGATTCCGCTCAATTTTCAGTTATGATGATAGACCTGGCCAATAACGGGGTAAATTTTTATTGGGATACCTAGTGGGAAATGGATTTTTAAGAGATAAATAGTAGGATCAACTCTACATAGATTTTGATATTTTCAATTGCAATTAAGTTTAATGTTATGTATTCTAATTACTAGGCCATTGTTTTTGGAGTTTTATTGATGTGAAAGGATTGGTAGGTGGTGCATGGTTCTTAATAACATTGGATCTAAAATAAAAACTTCTCAACTCATGATTTGGAACTGTCCGCATTAGTTTATGCAATAAAAATTTAGTGTAACTATATCATTGGTTAGATATTTGTTTCTTATACTTATTATGAAATTATAGTCCTTATACCCATCTGAATTTTATATACACATGGGAATATTAATGTTTTGGTCTATTCACATAGAAGGAAGACATAGTCACATGTTGCTCATGAGTCAAAGGATGAGTAGAAACTTGTGTTCCTTTTCTCAAAGCTACACCTTGGTGAGAAAGAGGAACATTATAAGGTGATATATCCACCACTAATAATATCAAATTCAATTTTAGAGAGTGTTAATGATAACCAAGAGTTATGTTTTATAACACCCTAATATTTTAAATTATTTTTTTATTTTAAACCTAATGTGATCAATAGATTTCTACACATGAAACATCAAACCACAATGAATTGTTAAAAAATATATAACCACTAAAATGTATTCATAGAATTATAAGGTAAAATTATATGTAATTAAATTATGAAATAAATGTATATTTAAAAATAATTGTCATTAGTAATAAAAATTCATTGATAGAATTCAATTTGTATATCAAAACAACTCATAAGAACATTTTATGATAAAATTTATTTTTTAGAATATTTATATTTTATACATCTATTTTAAGAAATTAAATAATTTATGTATAAAATATATTATATAAATGAATAATTTATTAACATAAATTTTATTAGTAATTGATAAGAAATAATAATAAGAATAGTTAATGTTTTAAAATCTATTTTCAAATGAAATAGTTTTCATTACATGTAAATGTTTTTATTTAAAAGTTAAATCATAAAATTTTAAAATTTGAACTCAAGAAATGAACCCCATTTTTTGATTCATTAATAAAATATTATCTTAATATGAAATATTTGGACTTCTATGAAATATTTTATTTTTAGGTGAATAGTGAAAAATATAGATTTTACAAATATCATGAATTTTAGGACATTATTAGAATATAAGTATGACTTGGAAGTCTATGAAACCATTTTATAGAAAAATATTTTTTATAAATTTATAAATATTAATTTTAGTTTACAAACCTATGTTTATTATTTTTGAACTCAAGTTACATTATTATCTAATACTATTTTTTACACATTATACATTTGTTATTTTGAAATTAATTTTTATAAATTTTATACATAAAATATAATAAAATTAATTTCAAATTTCTATTTATACATTTAATATTATATAATAAAAACCATTTTAATTTTATGCATAAAAAATAAATTACTTAGGTTAAAACACGTTACCACAGTAAAAGCCATGTGGTTAAAATGGATTAACCAAAGATGTAAAAAGACTAACATGTTACAAAAATATTTATAATTGAGTTGTTGAGATTTTTATCAACCAAAAATTATCTCCACTTCATTATTGTTCACTTTAAAGTATTCTTTATATGTGAAACATGTTCTTTCATTATATTAGGATGAAATATTTACAAAATGTCATTCTCACCACTTATAAAATGAGTCTCCCACCACCCCTTCAATACAAATCCCAAATTTAGTATTCCTATTTAAAATATACCATTTTTTACTTTACATATAATACTATTTTTCCTACTCAATGTTTTGTATACAAGAGTTTCTTCTAAGTGCTCCATTTCCAAGGAATCCTTTAAAGGAATATCAATTTTCCCAATGTAAGTACTAACTATTTCTAACGTTGTATTTTTCCATATTTTAATATAAATTATTTATTCCCAATAATTTGAGATTAATTAAGTATTTTTATTTTTCATATTCTTTTTATATTTTAGTAATAAAAATTAATCAACTTTTCCTTTTTCCATTAAGAAAAAAAACGACATTCAAGCATTTGTGCGGACTACCGCCTCCACGATGTAACATATCCCATTTTTCATATAGTTTATATCTTATTTTTTAAAATGTATTAAAAAATGAATCCCAAAATTAAAAATATCTAAATAATATCCTTCTTATTATATAATAATTATATTTTTCCAAAATAAAGCACTTTTATAACCATACTCATCCTTTATTTATGGTATATTAATGTTTAGGTCGGTCTAACCACCTACATGATTAATAGTATAAAATAAATATCATGGATGACTATAAAAATGTAATTAATGATAATATATTATTTGAATAAGTAAATAATTATTTTATTTTATTTATTTAATGGTAACTTTAATATTAAACTCGTTAATTAATATACCAATATTTTTTCATTAAAAACCTATAAAACATGCTCATCGTTGATTTTATATTTTATTATCAAAACAAAAAATACCATATCATGAAATTATAACATTATAAATAATTATAAAACATAAATTTTGGTACCTTTTATGATATAGTAATGATGAAAAATGGTATAATAATAAACAATAACACTTCTACTACAAAACTAGTACAAAATGATCATGAATGCTCACACCGAATATAGAAAATGATTAGTAATTGACAAATATACATGTTGAGAATAATTATAAATAAATTTTATAAAAGGTTGTATATATGAATAATTTTGTTAAATAAGTTTTTATGATGGGTATTTTTTTATAGGAGATTCAAGTTCTTCAATGGATTTTGGGAATTAAGGTAATGTGTTCTTTGTCTCAAATTAAATATCTTGAGACATAATAATTATTGCCCACCATGAAGTCTTTAATATGATGTGATTACTTCCTAATTAATGTATTTTAACATATTAATGTAATTCATGTGGTTTTATGATCCATATATTTATCGTTCTTGAAATGTATTTTGATCAAAATGATACAGATGTTGTAAGGGTTATTTTTCACTATTTTTAATACCATGATAAATGTTTTATATCACACACGATGATTCATTTAATGTGGTTTATACAGTGACCTATTTAATTAAAGTATAATTAATATCTTAAATTTTATGAAATTGGAATATACATTTCATGGTAAACCTATTTTGTTTTTTCATTCTTATGTTACCATTACTGTAAGAGTTTCTTCTTTAATGCTAGTTTCAGATCAGGATTTATTTTAAAAGGTAATCCATATGGGGAATTTTCATTATTATTTTTTCTAAATCACCAATCATTTTATTATCCAATAGTATTCTAAGGTTTTTAAATTTCTTATAAATATTTATTTTTTTTACAATTGGAATTATCTATTTTTAATACCATGATAAATGTTTGATATCACACATCATGATTCATTTAATGTGGTTTATAAAGTGACTTATTTACTTCATGTATAATTAATATCTTAAATGTCATGAAATTGGAATATACATTTCATGGTAAACCTCTTGTGGTTTTCGATTCTTATGTTACCATTAATTTAAGGGTTTCTTCTTTAATCCCAATTTCACATTAGGATTGTTTTTTAAAAGGTAATCCATCTTGGGAATTTTTTTTTATTTTTTCTAAATCACCCATTATTTTATTATCCTATATTATTCTAAGGGTTTTAAATTTTTTATCAATATTTATTTTTTACATTTGGATTATATTTTACCCATTATAATTGAAACAAACCCAACCTTTTCTTTTCAGAAATGTATCTTTCCCATAAATTTCCTTATTCATTTGATGATTTTCTATATGTAATTATTTATGAAAAAATAATTGATAAAATCAATTTTATAATATCATCAAATTAATTAAAATGGTTTTAAAAGAATTTTTAATTCTTTTCATATGGTTCCTTTTTGACAGGTGTGTGAATAATATCTTTTAAACAACTCCATATGAAATCATATTTTCATTATTTTTTTAATTTTATATAAAATTTAATCCCTATATATTAATGGTTTCTAAATGAAACCCTTACTGAATAAATTTTATAATTTTTTATTTTAATATATTTATTCAAAAGGTCATGGTTTTTTTCTTATTTCCAAAACAATTTTCCAAATGATCTCAAAAAATATTCTTAACATAAGTTTACATATTTTGAAATATTTTATGACTGATCAATGATATTATTTAACTGATACAATAAACATTATTTATTGGGATGGATTATATAATCTTATTCTCAATCAACGGAATGATCTATCCCTAACTTTTCCTTACTTAATCATCCAATGTGTATAAATAACCATTTTCTTCTAATTGTTTTCCTCTTTGAACACCCTATATTTTATTCAATTTATTGAAGGATGGTCACCTAGGTTTCATAAGTCGATTGATTTGGAGAAATTATTAACTTTACTATATACCCATTATTTTATAGAGTGTTTATTTGAGGGATGGTTATATAAATTTTATTCCATTTATTTATTGATGAAATATTTAAAATATGTATACTTGTTTTTTTAATAAAGATTTATATTGATTATAATGGATTTTTTTGTATTTTATCATTTTTTTCACTCCTTAATATGATGAATAAATTGAACATAATTACTGTTGAGCCTATAAAAGTCCCTTTTTGTATAGATTGGTCTTATAAGATGAATTAGCATCTGTATTTGATGTATTCATGACCATTTATTTATATGTCTTGGTTGTAGTAATAATAGAAAGCAGTTTCCTTGGAATAAGGACGAGATGGTATGTAATGTCTTGGAACATAACAATGATAAATTTTGGATTTTTAATTACATCACCATGAAATAAATTATTGTTTTCTATGTGTTTATTTACATTATGAACCATGGATTTATTTCAAGATCATGTGATTAGTTATATGTAATTATTTTTCTGTCATTTATTTCCTATAACATTAGTCATTCCTTTTTTATTCTAAAATTTATTCTAGTACTCTCTTTCCCTTACTGAGAATTTTATATCACCCTTATTATGTTACAATTTCCATAGGATATGATTAAAAGGTTAACACATGATATATCTAGAATAAAATATCATGTGTGGATATTTTTAAGAGTTTTTAAAGTCTTTTTATGGATTATGTTGTTCCTAATATAGTTGGAAATTTTTCCATTAGTTCATCAATACATGGGCTTTTTTAGTTAATTTTTTTTCCTAATTATCTAAATATTGAATCCTAAATGGTCATGATAATATATGTAATGAAATATTTGTTATAATTCATGTAATTATGATATGGTCATGTTCATGGGCTGTGACAGTTTTTGTTAGAGGAGGGCTTAGATAATTTTTGAGATTATGATGTTATCAGTTGAGGATATAAATTTCATAAAGTGGTGATAAGTTAGGTTCATCATAATTTCAAAGGTATAGATAACAATTTATGTTAATTTAAGTAATATTAAATATTTTTGGTATTATAATAATAAAAATTTACTGAAAACACTAGGGAAAAGTCTAAGGAATAATTTTAATTGTAGGACAACATCCCAAAATTTTGTTAAAGTAAAGATTATGTGGTTGTCAATGAAATTAAATCCATTTTTAGATAATGTATATTGGTTATAGTTTTGAAACCTAGGGAACTTTTTGAAATCAACATAAATTTATTGGTTTAGTATCAACTAAATCTTCACTCTGATGCGTGATGAGTGATCCTAAGACTGCACACCTAGAGAGACTCTCCTGGGGGATATCCTTTGGTTAATCACATTACATTTAAAATTCATTTTGAAGGATTTATTATGTTAATGAATTAGGTAATGTAATAAAATATAACCCAACCTTAAGAAACCAATATTAAAAAAAGAGTGGTTTATATTAAAATTAATGTTAATAATCTCAAAGAGTAATACATTTTACGGTTTATTTTTTCATGTAATTATCTTAAAAAAATTATATTAGAGTTTTTATCACTCACATTAACTACTTTTGATTTTAGTAATAACCAAATCCTCGTTTAATTATGTTAATGGATGTTTTAAGGACCCGAAACTTATTTTCAGGAATGTTTTTTATTTTTTTGGAGTTTTTTTGAGAAAAGAGGAGTTTCTGGAATTTTTTTAAGTACACGCCATGTACTTTATAAGTACATGCCATGTACTTCGATACCACATGAGTCCATGTGCGGTCCGTGTCCAGGCCACCCACACGGTCATGTGGGGTGATGTGGAGGCCACTTAAAGCATATTACAGAAAATCCTAGTACACATCGTGTACTCCAAAAGTACACGTCGTGTATTTTCTTTTTTTTCATATAGATGAACAGGCTCGTGTTAGATCACCATAAACGTATTCTTATAGGTCCCATTCGACTGAGAGAAGTCGTACGGAATCAGAACTTCTTTGACCCCCCAATCCTCTATCTATTCTCCGAATCGACCATTGTCGATTGTGTTGGAACCACAGCTGTAAGCTCTTTCTTCTTCTAGAGCATCGTTTTCCAATTCATCCTCTTTTTCAAGTTATCGTAGGTTGAAAATTTTGTGCATTTTCAAAGATCTACAACATTCTAAGGAGATTCGAGCCTCGTGGATCAACTATATTGATCTCCTAAACCCAAGGTAGGTGGTTTGTGCCTTTACGTTCAACGTTTTTTTATTATGTGAAAATTCCACCAATACCCTTAAACGGGGTATTGTGTGTTTACAGTTTTTCCCTTGTTGCTTTACTACCTTGCTTTTATGCTTGTGTAGAGGAAATTTGGCTATTTATAAGGATCATTTATATTCTTGGATGTTTTTCCCATGACTTGTTTGGTTTACGACCTTTTGGTCATGTTCATCCTTTAGCCGTTATACCTATTTTCCATGCCTTGTGACCGTAGGATGAAGTGTTGTTCCCTTACATGCTTGTTATGCTGTAGATTAGTTATCCAAATAGCTCTATATGTTTACCTTGGCATTATATTATTATTATGCTCTGACTAGTATGGGGTCGTGAGAACCTGGTGCGATAGACTATAAGGGGATAGACCGGGTGATCATCCTCAGAGAGTCATGGACACTGTAGACTATAGGGGATAGACCGAGTGGGTTTCCTAGAGAGTCTTGGAAAATATAGACCACATGAGGATAGATCTAGTGAGCTTCCTCAGAGAGTATTGAGCTTTATAGACTATACGGGGATAAACTGAGTGAGCTTCCTCGGAAAGTCTTTGTTTTGATTGAATTTCCTTAAACCATTTCAGGCTATAAAAGGAATTGAACGAGTGAGCTTCCTCAGAGATTCTATTATTGACCTGAGGCTATAAGAGGAATTGACCGAGTGAGATTCCTCAGAGAGTCTCTCGACCTTGGGGCTATAAGGGGAATTGACAACGTGATCTTCCTCAGAGAGTCCCTAACTACCTTAGACTATAAGGGGAATTGACTGAGTGTGCTTCCTTAGAGAGTCCATAATTTTTTGTATGACCAAACCAGAGGGGTTAGACTGAGTGTACTTCCCAGAGGGTTATTGGTACTTTTTGGATAGGACCAGAGGGGATGGTTGTGAGTTCCTCTGATAGGGATTATCATTGGTGGTTAGCTATTTGATTAACTACTTCTTGTTGATCTATGGATTGTTACTGTTGTGTATCATCATGTGTTACTGCTTACTGTACTATTACCGACTATATACTCACTGACTATTAGGGACAAATCTTTGGGTGGTTACCTACTAGGATTTAGTCTCACACCATGTTTGGGTCATGCTTTTGGGCCCAAAAAGATTATATTGATGTAGGTATATACAAGGGAAACCGCCCTTCGACTTCCGGTACTTGACTTGTTGTGGAGCTGGAGAGTATGGGACCAAGCTTAGGCTTGTGATGCTGAAGTGCTGTTATCTTTCTTTTATACTTGTTTTTAGTACTATTTTTATTTCCAGCATTATGACTTTTTTGGCTACTTTCTTAGACCCGTATGTATTATTCATCATTTCATATATATGTGTGTGCTCCAGTTGTTTATTGATTTAGTCTTATGTTGTTGGATATTTACTTCTTCCACTATTGTTTATTGTTTTCTCTTCTACTGTGTACTCTACCAAGAAGGGCATAGTTTCCCCCACTAACACACCCAAGGCCCTCACTACTAGTCATCAGCTTCTGGTAGTCGGGGAAATGTGCTTGAGGCCATGTGACCAACCAGGTACGGGGCACCTCTGGGTGGCTTCCAGAACCGGGATGTTACAAATTGGTAACAGAAGGTTTCTTTTCACTTGACTTGCTATTTGGAGCCTACAACCCATGATAGGATAGAATAGGTACTTGGTAATAAGTTGTGCCCAGGGGTAGCTAACCCATGTACAGGGAAAATCCGTACCACCTTGTTTATTGTAGTTTTACCAGTTTACACTTTTACAGTTGATTTGATTTTACCTTTGGGTGATTCACATGCTTTGTGTTGTTACCGTTGTCGTTATTGCAGTTCTATTTCTGTCGCAACCTAATGAGATGAGGGTATGCTATCTCATGCATCATATAGGCACTTGATAGAAATCACTTTTCATGTATTCTTGTAATGCGATCTAGGATGCATTAGAAATTGCAATTTTTTGTGATAGATGTCATTTATATTATGCATGTTGTTCTGATATTTGCTTTGATATAATCTTTGTTGTTTGATAGAGAATGTTTTTTTATAGTAATTTCTTTGATGGACGCCAAACTGTGGTTCTTGAGGTGTTATGGGCCCTCATGGACCAGAATTTGGTGGATCATTACCTATATTCCTTGTTATAACTTTTATAAGATGCCAAACCTTGATTCGTGGGGAGTATGGGCCCTCACGGATCAGAATTTGGCACCTTAACTCTTGTTTTTTGTGTTTTCTGGGCTTCAGAGCAGTTTTTGAGCTACTACCCGGAAAAACCCAGAATACACAGCATGTACTTTATTAATACACGTCGTGTAGTTTTTAAACTGTGTCACTGACTACATGGGCAGAAACACGGAGTTGTGAAAAATTTCAGGAACACGCTGTGTACGGTAAGTACACGCCTTGTTGTAGTGGTTGTGTGTCTACCCATGTGACTAATGACACAGATGGATGAAACCACAACTATACATGTCATTTCCTGTTATCACACACTAGGCCATGTGACCTAAGTACCCGGACGTGTCACGAACAACACGGGTCAGGGAAAACCTTCAAGTACATGTTGTGTTCTTAGGGAGCACGCCGTATAGAGTGAACCGTGTAGCTGGCCATGTAACTAACAACACAGGTCATTGAAACCTTGTCTAGTACACACTGTTTCCTTCATGAACATTCCGTATAGTCTAGGATTAAGAGGATCTTGTGGGTTATCCATGAAGTGAGACTTGGGAATGGGAATAAAGTTCAAGAACACGACGTGCGTTGGGACAACACGCCATGTGGTTGGGCCGTTACATGACCAGTTGTGACAGAAGTACACACCAATGTGAATGGCTTAAAAGAACACATTGTGTAGTTAGTATACATGCAGTGTAGTCATGTTTTGTAGAACTTGAATGTTTCTTTATCTTGTTCCCCTATTCTACTCTTGTGTTCTTGGTCTTTGATAATTCTGATCTAAGGTGTGCTTTTGACCTTTCATAATTATGCCACCGAGACATCCTCCGACTATACGTCAACGGCCAGACGGTGATCAGACACCGGATATGACCGATCAGGGACCTCCTATATATCCTACTACTGTTCTAGCCTTGGCACCATCAGTTATACCAATTGTAGGCGGTGATTCACAGTTTAGGGAGGGTTTTCTGAGGATGATGCAGACCTTCTAGAGAGCACAACCTCATGCCCCATCGATGGCTGATGTGACATGGGGTTTCCAGCAGCAGCATATTCCCACCTTCTTAAGGGAAAGAGAACCTTAGGCTGCCGAGTCATGGCTAGAATCCATGATTATGATCTTCAAGCTTCTTGAGGTAACACTAGAGAGGAGGGTGAAGCTCATGACCTACATGCTCCGAGACTTGTCCAAGAGGTGGTGGGATGTCATCTCTCAGGCGGGACGCCACCAGAATATGGATTGGGAGGAGTTTCAGCATATATTTTACGATTAATTCTTCCTGGAGACCTTAAGGTCCAATCGAGCCCGGGAGTTTATGAGTATGGAGCAGGGTACTCTTTCTGTGATGGAGTATTCTTCTCATTTCATGGAGTTGCAGCATTTCACACCTATCCCAACAGGTGATGAGTTGTTCTTGCCTAGGAAGTTTGAGGACGGTCTCAGGTAGGAGATCCATTCCCAGGTGAACATCTTCAGGTTGACTTCGATATCCTCTATCATCAACCGAGTGCTGATCATAGAGAAAAATCTGAGGGATTCTAGAGCAGTGAGCCAGGGTGGTTCGACATCTAGAGTTAGTGTTCCTCATACTAAAATAAAGAATCACCGCAGGGAGCTTTCTCGAGGAAATCAGAGTAGGTGGGATGCACCATCTGGTAGCCACATGGTGTGATACCAATGTTGGAGGAGTGGGTATATGAGGCCACATTGCCCGAGAGGCCCGAAGGGTTTCCGATCTTGCGGCAGGATGGGCCATCTCCAGCGTTTCTGTTAGTTTTTCCCTCCAGCAGCTGGAGACAAGGGTTCTTCTATGACTCCACATTTGGGAGCATCACCACCAGCTTCTCACTAGTCTGAGAACTGGAGTTCATCCGTCCATTCAGGACGAGGTGGAGGTTGTGGCCGGGGTGGTTAGTCGCCGGTCTACCAGTGACAATAGGGTGGATCAGCTCAGAGAGGTCAAGCAGGGTCACAGGGCCATGGAGCAGGCCCTAATTTTGTGATGGAGAAAACCCAGCAGGAGGAGGATCTAGGACCCTCTACAGTTCGAGGTACGATCTTAGTATCCTTAGTTTTATCTTCGTCTCTTTTCGATACTGGTGCTACACATATCTTTATCTCTATTGTTGTTGTGGAGAGCCTTGGTCTCTACATCTTTTCCTCTACCGATACTTTGACTCTAGACACATCGTTGGGGACTAGAGAGGTTAGTATACATCAGTGCAGAGAGTTCCCTCTTGAAGTTGCAGGGTGTCACGTTGTATGATACCTCTATTTCCTAGAGATGAAAAGCTAGGATGTCATTCTCAGAATGAACTGGTTAGTCCAATTCTAGGCATTTGTCTACAGTTATCACCGCAGGGTGAGTTTCATATCACCAGAGGGTGGATCCATTCTAAATAGAGGCGAATGGGATGTCGAGGCGAGCAGAGTGGGTCTAGAGCATGATGGGTTGGGAGGCATTACAACCCAGATCACTAGTCTTTATCTGGATGACAAGGGGACATCACAATTAGACTTTCCTCCTATGGTCAATCATTTTAGATATGTCTTTCTAGAGGACTTTTCAGGTTTTCCTCTGGAGCGTGAGGTAGAGTTTTCGATTGAGCTTGTGCCAGGAGCGGCACCAGTGTCCATTCCTCCTTATAGGATGGCTACAACTGAGTTGCAAGAGCTCAAGAAGCAGTTGGAGGAGTTGCAGGAAAAGGGTTTCATCTGACCTAGTACTTTTCCTTTGGGTTCCCCTATCCTATTTATGAAGAAGGAAAATGGCACCCTAGGCTTTTTGTGGATTATCGGATGTTGAACCAGTTGACGATCAAGAATATATATCCCTTTCCAAGGATTGATGATCTCTTTGATCAGCTTTGAGGAGCCCAAGTGTCCTCGAACATTGATTTGAGATCCGGTTATCATCAGTTCCACGTTATACCATCTGATATAGATCTTACAGCCTTTAGGAGTAGGTATGGTCTATACGAGTATATTGTCATGCCGTTCGGTCTCACGAACGCGCCTATAGTTTTCATAGCACTGATGAACTGAGTGTTCCATGCATACTTGGATTCCTTCGTAGTGGTTTTCGTGGACGAGATCTTCGTGTACTCGCACACTTGACACAACCATGCTACCCATCTTGAGATCATTTCGAGTACACTGAGGGACCATTAGTTATATGCTAAGCTCTCAAAATGCCAATTTTGGATGGATGAGATTCACTTCTTAGGTCATGTTATCTCAGAGATAGGAGTATCAATAGACCCAGAGAATGTGAGGGAAGTAGTTTCCTAGGAGCATCCGAAGAATGTATTTGAGGTACAGAGTTTCCTAGGGCCTGCTGGATACTATAAAAATTTCATACAAGACTTTTCATGCTTAGCAGTACCACTGATAGGTCTAACCAAGAAGGGTGCGAAGTTCTTATAATCAGATTCTTGTTATTCATCCTTTCAAGAGCTGAAAGGGTGGTTGACTTCAGCACCGATACTAGTCTTTCTAGTGTAGAGACCCTAAGCTTATCGTACATGGACATTACATTACTTTTGCGGAATACGTAGTACATAACAAAAACACACACACAAGGATCGTAATAGTTTAGTGTCTTTGGAAACTCGGAACGTAATCTTCTAATCGTGGTGAAAGATCTTCAATATCTCCCATAAAGATCTTCCCTTTTTTTTACCTAAAAACCTTTCTTTATATCCTGGGGAAAAGAAAACATAAAAGGGTGAGCTCAAATGCTCAGTAAGGGTAAACAAAAGAAATATCAATCACATCATATACATAAGAACATAGCTTTTGGAAATCTTAACCTGCAAAAGAGCTCATAATATCATAACATGGGATAAATCATAGAAGTGAAAATGAGATCCCCATAATCATAACATAAAACTTGAAACTTTGTGGCATGCACACATAATCATAGAGAATCATTTCTTGTTAGTCAAGACTCATTGCCAAGACTATCTTAGTGGACAAAGTCCCTTTCTGAATCGAGTAACCCTCATTTCAGTCCTGTTTCACTGAACCGGTATAACCTACCGTTCCAGCCCTGTCTATCTCATGAGATATAAAATCTTTACCCAATGCATTGGAGGGAGATATAGGTCCCACCCATCTTATAATGAATCCTTTCTTATGTGTGCCACATAATCATAAAACATACATCATAGCATAACCCATGTAATAAAAATGGGATTCTTAAACGACATGACATCATAAAACAACTCATATAAGATAAAGGAATTCATAAAAATAATTCCATCACAACATTATCAAATCAATTTAATAATAGGGATAAAAACAGAACCCTTTATTATCTTAGATGGAAAATAATTTTGATAAAACACTTGAACTCCATTCTTGAGAAAAATATCCTTTCTTCTTCAAAAACATCTTTCCTTTCATAACATGCCATACAACTTTAAAATAAAAGAAGTTGATTAAAAATAAACTTGAAAACTTGTAAAGGAAGATTCTTGGAAATTTTGTTCTAAAAATCCATTCATGCCGTATAAGTTAAAAAAACATTCTTCGTACTTTTGTCGGAAAAGTCAAAAAGTACCTCGTACGAAAAACGACAAAAGATTCCTTTCGTACATATTACTAAAAACTCACCGAAGGGTAAAAATGGATTTAAAAAATTTTAGGTGGATGGAAATAATATTACATATTGATGAAACATGGATGTGGATGATAAAATACACCCCAGTAAATACTTACGAATAAACAATCTCGGATAAAAATGAGATTGTGATATTTCCTTTACCTTAGGTCCGACTTGCTTTGTAAGTGTCTGAACCTCCTGTATAATGATTTAAATCATGTTATTGACTTATTACAGAATCATATTCACTGTTATGATATCATATATGGTTCACTTATGACATTATATTACCCGTTCTTTTGTAAATTCCATGTTAAAGAAGCGTTTTGGGTAAAATCGTTTCATTTATCGTAGGTGTTTTGACTTGTTGTTCTTGACATCATTATTACTTATATCATGATTTACTCACTTCCAGAATATAAAATATGATTTATATATAATATATATTCAGTATATATATATATATATAATAGGTAGATAAATAAAATGAAAAACACCGTTCATGGAGACGGTAGTCCGTACGTACGCATGAACGCTGTTTTCCTTTCCTTATTGTCTTGAAATGGAAGTAAGTAGATGACATACATATGTATATATATACATAAATCCAGTAGATTTATAATGTCATATATTTCATTATTATTCCTTATATATACATTATAATCATTCTTAAATGGTTAACATGGAGAATGAATCTCATCGCGTCGTGGAGACGGTAGTCCGTACGTACGCACGAGCGATGATATCATTTCTATAAATATTGAATTGAATTGGAGTGGATCATACAATATATCAGAATAAATATGATGTTGTAATAACTATGTATAGTTATTCTTTACACCATTATACCCATCCATGTAAGGTGGTGGTGGAAAATAGATTACACCACGGCGTGGAGACGGTATTCCGTACGTACGCACGCGCGGTGATTTCTTTTTCCGTAGGATGGATAGATGGTGAAATAGGGTTGTTTCATACTTATAATAACATATCAGTATATGAGTGATACTGATGTTATTACGTCATAATGAAACAACCTAAGAAGAAGAAGTGGAAGAAGAAATAAAGATGAAAGAATTGGTAACGGTAATTACCTCTTCTTTGAAGTGCCTCTTTGAGACCTCCTCTTAGGGCACTAAAATTGGTCTTTGAGGAAGACCAGAACCTCTAGGATGTTTTTAGGGAAGTGGAGAATAGATTTTGGCAGGGTTTGGCCGAGCGTGAGTGCTCAAATTGGTGTGAGGAGGAGGGAGAGGAGGTGTCCTTTTATAAGGGAGGAGAGGGGCACCTTAGGAATACCTCAAAATATTATTTTATTTTAAAGTCAAAATCGGTTTATAATGGTTCCAAAGGGTCTTATTTCGAAGATAAAGTGGGGATGGGTCGAAATCCTATCAACCAATAGGATTTAGACAAGTTTAGGTTATTATTTTAACCTTATCAATTAGATTTAACTCTAAGTTAAATAATTTAACTTTTACCGTGTCTTTTTGTTTTCTTTCACTATATGGTTAATACACTTACTATAACATGCCAAACGAACCCCAAATTATTTATTATTAAAATATATATCCTTATCTAATTCATTTGGCCGAACCTTAGATTTTTAGGAATAAAATAACAATTAATAATATAATATTTGATTTAAAAACTATTTTGTGTCAATTTTGACACTATTTGATATATGATTTTTGTGAAAGTCATAACAGAATTATATGTTAGAAACAAGTTGATTAAATCAACACTAATATATCATAGTAACCTAGAAAATTAGTGGAATTCATAAAAAGTCTCAAATTATATTTATTTTGGTGTTTATAACATCAATTATGTCAATATTTCATTAATAAGATAATTACTGCATCATTAGTGTGTCATAAATAAATTAAATTATTTGATGTCTAAAAATTACAAATAAAATACCATCATGTAGTAAAGCTTTTTATCTTTCTTGTGAATATTTACAATCGAATTTATCTTATGTATAACCCCATATTAAAAATGATTTACTTATTAAACATTGATTTTAACTATTTTAACCCTTCTTTAAATAAATTAATAATAAATGTCCTAATCTAATCCAAGTGGGCCTAAATGGTCATATTTTATTCCTAAGTTTGTTTTTGGTCGAATTACACTTGTCCAATAGAATTAGGACATGTGTTAGGGTAATATTAATATCATATTTACCCTTAGTTACCCTATTTACTATTAACCGCGGTAAAAAAAGTAAAAAGTTACTATTCACCAAAAAATATTTTCATCTCATTGAACCACATTTTACTTACTGACATCAACCGTGTCTCTCGGATTTCTGAAATTCCATTCACAGATGCGGTAAAATTAAGTTTTATGAAAAATTCAGTTTTTTAACTACCACTTAGTAGTTTCACTATTCATCAAAAAATTGATGTTTTTCAGAACAGTGCCAAAATTTCATCCCAAGCTATATTTCATATTCCGAATTCAAAAATGAAGTATATTTTACCAAATTCATTACATAAAAGTTGAATTAATTAATTTTATAATTAAATCCCGCTGTTAAAACAAATAGCGTGTTTTTAAGAAACAATATCTATCAAAAGATTGACACTTGTTTATGTCTAGTTTAAATGTGAAATTACATCCAATGACCAACATTGTATTAAATTGTAAAAATATATTCTAAATATACTTTAAAACCACTCAAATTAATGATTTATCACTATTAATTATTTCGATTAAAAAAGTTGTTTTTAATTATAATTTAGTAATTTTCACTATTCATCAGAATATGAAAGTTATCCGAAAAGTACCAAAATTTCACCTTAGGCTAAATTCGATACTCCGAATCCAAAAATGAAGTCCATTTTAAAATTTATAAAATTTAAAAAGTGGTTATTACTATTCATAACGGCTAGTTTTAATAATATTTTAATAGCATATCATTGTTTCGTGAAACTCAGTATTACGTACCACACACGCTATCGAGGAAGGTTGCGATTGCGTGTAATGCAAGGCTAGTCAAGGATGCGTGTTGTGCAAGATCCTTTTGGTGTAGCGTACAACACAAGACATTAGTGAAATAAAAAAGAATATTTTTCATAAAATCTCGGGCTGTTACATTCTACCCCCCTTAAAATGAATTTCGCCCTCGAAATTCGTCGGGGTTATAAATGGTTTACTATTCGAAATTTTCTTTAATAGAAACCCACATCGTAAAAAGGAATACCAAAACTTGGATTTAAAAACTAAAGTATGAAATGTAACGATTACCCAAATAAACTAATCACTGGGTTTCCACATAGGTGAAAATATGGATATGGAAGAGAAATATAACCATCATGTTCTGATGGAGAGTGGTAGAGAACATGGCTATGGAAAAGCCAGTAATCACAAATCCATAAATTTGTGACGATCTAAGGTACCATCTGATTCATCAGGTATAAGAGAACTAGGACAACATTTTTGGTTTTCAAGATCATTTCCCTAAAGTTAAAGAATTTGAATTAGAATAAATACTTACTTTATTTTGGTACAATCTCACTGTTGTTCGTGCCTTTAACAATTTCCACTTCATCTCTTAAATAAATGAAGTTGAATTTGTTATTCGTGAAGTGTTAGCAGATCATGTGATAGAATGACGGGTCATTCCATCTGTCTCAAAAGGTTAGCAAAATTCATATACATAAGTCGATCTATAGTGGGATTAATCATATATGGTTCCTAAAATGGGTTATACTTCATATATCATACTGCTTAATATAATAACACTAGTTTCTACTAAACAGGGTCTTCCTGTAGGTCAGTGGTAGGCGATAAAGGCCAGTCGCACTTCGGTTGTGGGTTCGATTCCTACAGCCTTGTCCGAAGCGATGGGCTGTCGCCCGTCCAGCAGGTTGTCCTTTTTCTAAAACTACGTTACTATAACATCCCATCAATAATATCGAAAATCTTCTATCCTTAAACAATACTAACTTATGTCCAACATAATCCAGTCTAATCTTTAGGCTTATACATAATATAGAGATTTAATACTGTCGTTGATCCCCACATATCATAAGATATGTCTTGTTGGTCACATTCCAAACATTCAAAGTCCTTAATCGTGTATTCTTTTGAATACCTTAGTGAAAACATGAGTGCAGTTAAAAGTTAACACTTTCCACATACCAAAATCCTCAAAATTCTATAAACTCAAACCATGATATCACTTAGTCCTTATATTAATCATGAGCTCATGAATACTATTAAACATTTCATTTTCTCGTCTTCATTATGCGCATATCATCTTATTTCCAAAAAATATCTCAATCACTTTGAATACCACATCAATAAATATTGCAATACTCAATGATACAACATTATTTTGGAATCCCATTACATAAACACTTAATCATTCCACCACATCGTTGTCATATTCAACATTGCCAATAGTGATCGCATGTGATTTCCCTTTGTCCTCTGCCTTCAGTGGTTGCTCATGTTGATCATCACTAACCCTTGGATTAGGGAAATTATTAGCATAATGCCCCATTTCCTTGCACTTGAAGCATTGAAGTGTTGGCGGTGTGTTCTCTGCAGTGTTTGCTTTATTCACATCATTAGAAACCCTTTTTCCATTACTTCGACACTCAGCTGCTCGATGACCTTCTTTTCCACACTTAAAACATTTTCTAGTCCCTTTATGACAATCTCCACCATGCTTCTTTCCACACTTTGTGCATAAGGAAACATTCATCTTCTTTTCACCATTATTCTGAGATTTCTCCTTGAACTCCATCTTTCATTTCTTGTCAAAACCATGAGATGGATATGTAACACCAACTTCCATTTCTACCTTGATAGCACAACGCACAATTTCATCATAGCTACTGAAGTCTCTTATAGCTAATGCCCTTCGAAGACTTGGTTTTAAGCCACTGAAAAATCGATCAACTTTACTTTCAGGTTGGATGATAATTCCAGAAGCATACCTTGCAAGTCTTGTAAAATTTGCTTCATAGGTACCAACAAATTCATCGTCCCTTTGCTTCAGTTCAAGAAACTCTTTCTCCATCTTTGTTCTCAGAATACGAGGGAAGTACTTACTGAAAAACAAGTTCTTGAACTCGTCCCATTCCATGGACTCAATTTCATCTCTTGGCCTCGTATTCTTGATAAGATTCCACCATTGATCAGCTTCACCTTCCAAACGATATACTGCTAAGATGACTTTATCATGTTCAGAACATTGAAGAACTGAAAATATCTTTTCAGTAGTACTGATCCATTGTTCACCCACAAGTGGATCAGAAGACCCACTGAAAGAAGGTGGACGTTGCATGAAGGACTCAATATAATATTGTTCCCTTCTCTGCTCATTTGGAAGTCCAGAATGATTCATAGCTTGTGTAAGTATAGCAATAAGATTTTGCACTCCATCTCCCATAACATTTGTTTGTTCAGGAGGGCAATCATTGCATTGTCCATTGCATTGATCAACACGGTTCCTTCGGGTTCCAGCCATCGTCTTAAACCCAAAAAGAATAGTGTGAGAGGAAAAAATCATGCTAGGGAAAACAACATAATAAAGGGGGAGTACCTTCAATATCCAACATCTTAGGTTTAATTCTATGATCCTTAGTGTAATTCTATTACTATAACCTATACGTATACTTATCCCTAGGGACATCCCTAGACATACCTTAGAAATATCTCTAGGGATCTTACTAACGTTTTCGCATCCTAGTTTCCAAAGGTTGACTAAACCTTTCCTCTGATACCAACTGTAGAGACCCTAAGCTTATCGTACATGGACATTACATTACTTTTGCGGAATACTTAGTACATAACAAAAACACACACACAAGGATCGTAATAGTTTAGTGTCTTTGGAAACTCGGAACGTAATCTTCTAATCGTGGTGAAAGATCTTCAATATCTCCCATAAAGATCTTCCCTTTTTTTACCTAAAAACCTTTCTTTATATCCTGGGGAAAAGAAAACATAAAAGGGTGAGCTCAAATGCTCAGTAAGGGTAAACAAAAGAAATATCAATCACATCATATACATAAGAACATAGCTTTTGGAAATCTTAACCTGCAAAAGAGCTCATAATATCATAACATGGGATAAATCATAGAAGTGAAAATGAGATCCCCATAATCATAACATAAAACTTGAAACTTTGTGGCATGCACACATAATCATAGAGAATCATTTCTTGTTAGTCAAGACTCATTGCCAAGACTATCTTAGTGGACAAAGTCCCTTTCTGAATCGAGTAACCCTCGTTTCAGTCCTGTTTCACTGAACCGGTATAACCTACCGTTCCAGCCTTGTCTATCTCATGAGATATAAAATCTTTAACCAATGCATTGGAGGGAGATATAGGTCCCACCCATCTTATAATGAATCATTTTTTATGTGTGCCACATAATCATAAAACATACATCATAGCATAACCCATGTAATAAAAATGGGATTCTTAAACGACATGACATCATAAAACAACTCATATAAGATAAAGGAATTCATAAAAATAATTCCATCACAACATGATCAAATCAATTTAATAATAGGGATAAAAACAGAACCCTTTATTATCTTAGATGGAAAATAATTTTGATAAAACACTTGAACTCCATTCTTGAGGAAAATATCCTTTCTTCTTCAAAAACATCTTTCCTTTCATAACATGCCATACAACTTTAAAATAAAAGAAGTTGATTAAAAATAAACTTGAAAACTTGTGAAGGAATATTCTTGGAATTTTTTTTCTAAAAATCCATTCATGCCGTATAAGTTAAAAAAAACAGTCTTCGTACTTTTGTCAGAAAAGTCAAAAAGTACCTCGTACGAAAAACGACAAAAGATTCCTTTCGTACATATTACTAAAAACTCACCGAAGGGTAAAAATGGATTTAAACAATTGTAGGTGGATGGAAATAATATTACATATTGATGAAACATGGATGTGGATGATAAAATACACCCCAGTAAATACTTACGAATAAACAATCTCGGATAAAAATGAGATTGTGATATTTCCCTTACCTTAGGTCCGACTTGCTTTGTAAGTGTCCGAACCTCCTGTATAATGATTTAAATCATGTTATTGACTTATTACAGAATCATATTCATTGTTATTATATCATATATGGTTCACTTATGACATTATATTACCCGTTCTTTTGTAAATTCCATGTTAAAGAAGCGTTTTGGGTAAAATCGTTTCATTTATCGTAGGTGTTTTGACTTGTTGTTCTTGACATCATTATTACTTATATCATGATTTACTCACTTCCAGAATATAAAATATGATTTATATATAATATATATTCAGTATATATATATATATAATAGGTAGATAAATAAAATGAAAAACACCGTTCATGGAGACGGTAGTCCGTACGTACGCATGAACGCTGTTTTCCTTTCCTTATTGTCTTGAAATGGAAGTAAGTAGATGACATACATATGTATATATATACATAAATCCAGTAGCTTTATAATGTCATATATTTCATTATTATTCCTTATATATACATTATAATCATTCTTAAATGGTTAACATGGAGAATGAATCTCATCGCGTCGTGGAGACGGTAGTCCGTACGTACGCACGAGCGATGATATCATTTCTATAAATATTGAATTGAATTGGAGTGGATCATACAATATATCAGAATCAATATGATGTTTTAATAACTATGTATAGTTATTCTTTACACCATTATACCCATCCATGTAAGGTGGTGGTGGAAAATAGATTACACCACGGCGTGGAGACGGTATTTCGTACGTACGCACGCACGGTGATTTCTTTTTCCATAGGATGGATAGATGGTGAAATAGGGTTGTTTCATACTTATAATAACATATCAGTATATGAGTGATACTGATGTTATTACGTCATAATGAAACAACCTAAGAAGAAGAAGTGGAAGAAGAAATAAAGATGAAAGAATTGGTAACGGTAATTACCTCTTCTTTGAAGTGCCTCTTTGAGACCTCCTCTTAGGGCACTAAAATTGGTCTTTGAGGAAGACCAGAACCTCTAGGATGTTTTTAGGGAAGTGGATAAGAGATTTTGACAGGGGTTGGCCGAGCTTGAGTGCTCAAATTGGTGTGAGGAGGAGGGAGAGGAGGTGTCCTTTTATAAGGGAGGAGAGGGGCACCTTAGGAATACCTCAAAATATTATTTTATATTAAAGTCAAAATCGGTTTATAATGGTTACAAAGGGTCTTATTTCGAAGATAAAGTGGGTATGGGTCGAAATCCTATCAACCAATAGGATTTAGACAAGTTTAGGTTATTATTTTAACCTTATCAATTAGATTTAACTCTAAGTTAAATAATTTAACTTTTACCGTGTCTTTTTGTTTTCTTTCACTATATGGTTAATACACTTACTATAACATGCCAAACGAACCCCAAATTGTTTATTATTAAAATATATATCCTTATCTAAGTCATTTGGCCTAACCTTAGATTTTTAGGAATAAAATAACAATTAATAATATAATATTTGATTTAAAAACTATTTTGTGTCAATTTTGACACTATTTGATATATTATTTATTTGAAAGTCATAACAGAATTATATGTTCAAACCAAGTTGATTAAATCAACACTAATATATCATAGTAACCTATAAAATTAGTGGAATTCATAAAAAGTCTCAAATTATATTTATTTTGGTGTTTATAACATCAATTATGTCAATATTTCATTAATAAGATAATTACTGCATCATCATTGTGTCATAAATAAATTAAATTATTTGATGTCTAAAAATTACAAATAAAATACCATAATGTAGTAAATCTTTTTATCTTTCTAATGAATATTTACAATCGAATTTATCTTATGTATAACCCCATATTAAAAATGATTTACTTATTAAACTTTGATTTTAACTATTTTAACCCTTCTTTAAATAAATTAATAATAAATGTCCTAATCTAATCCAAGTGGGCCTAAATGGTCATATTTTATTCCTAAGTTTGTTTTTGGTCAAATTACACTTGTCCAATAGAATTAGGACATGTGTTAGGGTAATATTAATATCATATTTACCCTTAGTTACCCTATTTACTATTAACCGCGGTAAAAAAAGTAAAAAATTACTATTCACCAAAAATTATTTTCATCTCATTGAACCACATTTTACTTACTGACATCAACCGTGTCTCTCGGATTTTTGAAATTCCATTCACAGAAGCGGTAAAATTAAGTTTTATGAAAAATTCAGTTTTTTAACTACCACTTAGTAGTTTCACTATTCATCAAAAATTGATGTTTTTCAGAACAGTGCCAAAATTTCATCCCAAGCTATATTTCATATTCCGAATTCAAAAATGAAGTCTATTTTACCAAATTCATTACATAAAAGTTTCATTAATTAATTTTATAATTAAATCCCGCTGTTAAAACAAATAGCGTATTTTTAAGAAACAATATCTATCAAAAGATTGACACTTGTTTATGTCTAGTTTAAATGTGAAATTACATCCAATGACCAACATTGTATTAAATTGTAAAAATATATTCTAAATATACTTTAAAACCACTCAAATTAATGATTTATCACTATTAATTATTTCGATTAAAAAAGTTGTTTTTAATTATAATTTAGTAATTTTCACTATTCATCAGAATATGAAAGTTATCCGAAAAGTACCAAAATTTCACCTTAGGCTAAATTCGATACTACGAATCCAAAAATGAAGTCCATTTTAAAATTTCTAAAATTTAAAAAGTGGTTATTACTATTCATAACGGCTAGTTTTAATAATATTTTAATAGCATATCATTGTTTCGTGAAACTCAGTATTACGTACCACACACGCTATCGAGGAAGGTTGCGATTGCGTGTAATGCAAGGAAAGTCAAGGATGCATGTTGTGAAAGCTCCTTTTGGTGTAGCGTACAACACAAGACATTAGTGAAATAAAAAAGAATATTTTTCATAAAATCTCGGGCTGTTACATCTAGAGCCAGGTAAGAGCTATTCTTTTTACTACAATGCTTTAGGTATCGGGCTAGGAGATGTGATTATGCAGGGAGATGGAGTTGTTGCATATGGGTCTCGGCAGTTGAGGCCACATGAGAGGAACTACTCAACGCACGATCTAGAGTTGGCAGCTGTTGTTCATTCCTTACGATGTTGGAGACATTATCTTATGGGAGAGCATTTTATGGTTTTCACTGACCAAAAAAGTCCCAATTACATCTTCACTAAGCGTGATCTGAATTTGAGACAGCGCAGGTGGGTTGAATATCTTCAGTCCTTTGACTTTGAGCTTGCGTATATGCCGGGAAAAGGCAATGCAGTAGTTGACACGTTGAGGAGGAGAACTCAGATATAGGCAGTTTAGGAGGCTAGTAGTGAGTGGCAGCTTATAGCTATGTTCTCTGAGATGCATTTGGAGGTGCACGATAGTCAGGGGAAGACATTTCTTTCTTCTGTAGCTATTACCTATACTCTTCTTGATCAGTTATGAATGAGGAAGCTATCAGATTCTGAAGGCCTAGTCCTATGGGAAAGCATGTCAGGAGAGGACCCTATTCCTGGGTGAACCATTGGAGAGGATGATATCCTGCGATTCTAGGGACGTGTATGGGTCCCAGTAGACATACGTGAGGAGCTGATGCGGGATTTTCATTCCTCAGTTTTGGAAGTTCACCCTGGCATCACCAAGATGTACCGTGATCTACACCGCCAGTACTGGTGGCCAGTTATTAAAAAGGGTGTTGCTAGTTTTGTCTTGAGTTGTTCCACTTGTCAGTAGTTGAAATCAGAGAATCACCGATCAGTATGTCTTTTGAAGCAGTTACCCATCTTCTAGTGGAAGTGGAATGATGTCGCGATGTACTTTGTGACCGGTTTTCTGAGGTCACCTCGAGGGAATGATGTTGTTTGGGTTTTCATCGACAGGCTTACGAAGGTTGCTCAGTTCTTGCCAATCAAGGAGACCTTCAGTGTTAATGAGTTGGGATGGTTTTACATCTTAGAGATTGTACGTCTACATGGAGTTCCACACTCCATTGTTTCAGATAGAGTTGCACGTTTTACTTCTCGGTTCTAGAAGGGGCTTCAGAAGGCATTGGGTACACAGGTACTTTTGAGTACATATTACCTTCTCCAGACAGATGGCCAGTCCGAGCGTACGATTTTGGTGCTTGAGGATATGCTCCGATCATGCATTCTGGATTTTGGAGGTTCTTGGGATAATCCTATACCTCTTGTGGAGTTTTCCAACAATAATAGTTTTCAAGAAACTATTTAGATGACACCTTACGAGGCTTTGTACGATAGGCCATGTTGATCGCCCTTATGTTGGCTGGAGGCTGGAGAGGTAGCTTTGCTGGGACCTCATCTTGTTTAGGAGACCTCATAGTAGATAGAGTTGATTTGGAAGAGGATGACAATGACACAGTCTCGACAGAATTCTTATACTGATTAGCGAAGATGACCTCTGGAGTTCAAGGTTGTGGATTAGGTTTTCCTGCGTGTCACACCAAGGTTAGGGAACCATAGGTTTTAGAGATTGGGTAAGCTTTAACCAAGGTACGTTGGTCCATTTGAGGTGTTGGAGAGAGTTGGGACAATTACCTATCGGTTTTAGTTACCTCAGAGGTATCGGGATATGCATGACGTCTTCCATATTTCTCAGCTCCTACGTTACATTTCAGACACGTCTCATGTCCTTCATCCTGAGGAGGTTGATCTCGAAGAGGATTCATCATCTAAAGAGAATCCTATCCGGATTTTTGATTACAGTACGAAGGTTCTTCGTGGTTGATCTATTCCTCTAGTACGAGTTCTATGGTAGCACGGGCGAGTGCAGAATGAGGCTTGGGAGAGGGAGGCTGATGTACGATCACAGTGGCCGAAGCTGTTCGGGGTTTCTTCTACAACACCTCGCTATGGAAATTTGGGGATGAATTTCTTTAAGGGGGAAGTTTGTAAGAACCCAGACGTTCTTTTTTGGTATGTTTTTCCTTTTTCTAGTGTTTTTTGAGAAAAGAGGAATTTCTAGAAATTTTTGAAGTACATATCGTGTACTTTATAAGTACACACCGTGTACTTTATAAGTACACACCATGTACTTTGATGCCGCGTGAGGCCATGCACTGGCCGTGTCCGGGCCACACACACGGTCATGTGGGGTGATGTGGAGGCCACTTAAAGCGGAGTACGAAAAATCATAGTACACTCCGTGTACTCCAAAAGTACATGCCGTGTATTTTTTTTCATTAAGTGGACCGGGCTCACATCTGATCGCCATAAACATCCTCTTCTAGGTCCTGTTTGATCAAGAGAAGCCATATGGCACCAGAACTTCTACGAGCCCCCGAGCCTCCATCTGTTCTCCAAATTGACTATCGTCGATTGTGTTGGAACCACAGAGGTAAGCTCTTTCTTCTTCTAGAGCATCATTTTCCAATACCTCCTCTTTTCCATGTATTCGTGGGTTGAAATTTTTGTGTATTTTCATAGATCTACGTTGTTCTAATGAGATTCAAGCCAGGTGGTTCAAGTATATTTATCTCCTAAACCCAAGGTAGGTGGTTTGTGCCTTTCCGTTCAAATTTTTTGAGTATTATGTGCAAATTCCACCAATACCCTTGAACGGGGTATTGCGTGTTTACTATTTTTCCCTTGTTTCTTTACTTCCTTTATTATATGCTAGTGTAGAGGTAATTTGGCTATGTATAAGGATAATTTCTATGCTTGGATGTTTTTCCCATGGCATGTTCGGTTTACAACCTTTTCGTCATGTTCTACCTTTGGCCGTTTACCAGTTTTCCATGCCTTGTGACCGTAGGATGGAGTGTTGTTCCCTAACATTATTTTTATGTTGTAGACTGGTTAGCCAAGTAGCTCTGTAGGTTTACCTTGGACTTATAGTATTATTTTTCTCTGACTGGCATGGGGCGTGAAAACCTGGTGTTATAGACTATAAGGGGATTGACCGAGTGAGCTTCCTCAGAGAGTCTTGGACATTATAGACTATAGGGGATAGACCGAGTGAGATTCCCATATATTCTTGGACATTATAGACCACATGAGGATAGATCGAGTGACCTTCCTCAAAGAGTCTTGAGCTTTATAGACTATACAGGGATAGACAGAGTGAGCTTCCTCGGAGAGTCTTTGTTTTGTTTGAATTTTTTAAACCATTCCAGGCTATAGGAGGAATTGACCGAGTGAGCTTCCTCAGAGAGTCTACAATTTTTTGTATAACCAAACCAGATGGGTTAGGCTAAGTGTACTGCCCATAGGGTTGTTGGTACTTTTTGGGTAGGACTAGAGGGGATAGTTATGAGTACCTCCCAGAGGGATTCCTGTTTGTGGTTAGCTATTTCCTTCACTACTTCTTATTGATCTGTGGATTGTTACTGGTGTGTTTCATTCTATTTACAAGTTACTATACTATTACCTTCCATATACTCACTGACTGTTAAGTACAGATCTTCGGGTGGTTTCCTACTGGGATTTAGTCTCACACCCTGTTTGGGTCATGCTTTTGGCCCCAAAATGATTATATTACAGCAGGTATAGACAAGGTAAAGCACCCTTTTATGTCAGGTACTTGACTTTCTATGGGGATGGAGAGCATGGTACCAAGCTTAGGCTTGTGATGCTGAGGAGATGTTATATTTCTTTTGTACTTGTTTTTAGTACTGTTTTTATTTCCATCATTGTCACTTGTTTGTCTAATTTCATAGACACATATGTATCATGCATCATTTCATATATATGTGTGTTCTCCAGTTGTTTATTGTTTTAGACTTCTATTGTTGGATATTTACTACTTCTGTTATTTTTTATTGATTTCTCTTCAACTGTGTACTCTTCCAAGGAGGGCATAGTTTCCCCACTAACAATCCCAAGGCCCTCGCTACTATTTGGAATCCTCTGGTGTTTACGGAAATGTGCTTGTGGCCATGTGACCAAATGGGTACGGGGCGCCTCTGGGTGGCTTCTGGAACCGGGACATTAAAGATGTTGTGTACAATATAGATATCATCCCAATGAGTAACCAAACAGGATAATAACTGAAGTGATAAATCTTGTGATTATGTCAAACCAACTATCAAGAATCATGATTTAAAACATGAACATAGTTGAGTTTATAAAAACACAAATTAATAAACGGATGGAGTTTGATGTATGACCATGTGACAAAGGAAAGAAAATTAAAATTTTGAATTTGTAATTTATTTAATTGGAGAGAATGTAACATCTTGAGATTTTAAATTATAGTTTCCTTTGAAACCTAATGTGTTCAAAAGCTTGATTCAGTTGAAACATTGAAGCCCAAAAAACTATGGAATAGTATATAACTATAACACAAACATATTTTATGATATATTTCTATTTAAATAAATTTTATCATTTTTATATCTTTCTTTATATGTGACATCGAGTTTAAATGAACTATGATATGCTATTGAAATATTAATATTTAATATGGATGTTATCACCTCGCTATTGTATTAATGGGTAGGAATAGTATTAAAAAAATTATGAAATATATAGAAAAATGTTTTCCTTAACTCAAATGTTTTGATTATTTCCTTATAAATAATCAATATATTTTAACAAAATCAATTCATGATTAAAATTCCTATTTTTCTAAAGAAATGTATTTTCAAGGTGTCGTATAATTTTATATAAACAAAATAATAGTCACTATTTAAAATTTTATTTTAATTATATTTATTGGTAATTTATTTTTAATAAATAATACATTATTTATCTAATGGTTAAGAATAAAGATAAAATCATTTGATGGTAAAAAAGTGTTATTTTTCAAAAAAACCATTTTTATGTATGCAATGCATTTTAAACATAGTAAATTAGATATAAAATTTTATGTTAATGATTTTAATTTAATATTTATATTATATATTCAATTAAATATTTTAATATTCATATAATTGTTTTTAATATGTAATGAATTAATGTAAACAAAGTTTTGGGCTTAAAAATTCATTTATCTAAAAAATAATTTTTATTGAATTTTACACATTTATTTTAAATTTTATTTCTAAAACATAGATAAATTTAATTATATAAAATGTATTCCATATTTTTAATCGTTATTTAAAAATTAGGTAATGAGTATTCTTTCATTTTTAGACAGAATGAATAGTAATAACAGTAAAAATCTCACACCTCAATTATGGTTAAAAGGTTTTACTCAGGGTTAAACTAAGAGATAAGCATAAAAATAACCCTTAAAGTTTTCTAAATATTACTGGTTGAAGATATTTAGACGTTATCTTATCCTAAATTATAATTCCTATACATTTTTTTTCACTTTCACAAGAAAATGACATTATATTATTTTAATATTTTTAGTAATTCCATGTGTGTCCCTCCTCTCACTTATAAAATGGCACTTCTTATCCACCCCTATTCAGAAACATTTTGTCATATATATCATAAAATACATACCTAAATAACATTCTAGAATCTTTTAATTATTTATTTTGATTATATTATTACCCTAATATTATCCTAATATGGTTTAATGTGCAAGTCAGAGGAGGTCTCTCAATTAAGTGATAATCATCTTACGAGACTCTTTCAATATTTATTTCTTCTTCTTATTATTCTAAATACATTTTATCTTAAAAAATAATTAATAGAATATCATAAATATAATAAGAGTTTATTATAATTATGGGAAAACTATTTCCACCTCTTTTCCATCAAATGGTAAATGAAAAGTTTCACATGTGTGTACGTGTGGCTACTGCCTCTATATAAGGACATGATTCATTTTCCATCACTACAAATCATGGATGGTTATTATAATGAATTTAATTAAAATATATGATATTTATTATAAAATAGTTATTATATAATGATAAAATACTACTTAATTAATTTTCCTTTTTTCTCATTAGAATATGGAATTACCATTCATGCGTATATATGGACTACTGTCACTGCGAGGGATATATTTCATTTTCAATATCTGAATTTTATGGATGATTATAAAACTATATACAATGAATATATATAACACTTATTACATGAATAATATTAGTATTATATTATACTAATATTATACCTTATCATTTTCTAACTCAGTCATTCTTTATAACACGTTCTTGTTTTGGATTGTTTTATTACTTACACAAGTGATGTTTTTAATTTTATGACGTGAATGGTTAAATAATGTAAAATACCAAAAAAAATAATTATATTATATAAATGACATTATTAATGTTATTTAGATGATATAAAAATTATCAATGTGAAAGGATAAAAACATACAAACCAAACCTTCATGTAAAAGGAAACAATTATCACTTGAGATATTTGTTTTGATAAATAATTATAAATGAATAGTTAATAAGATGTTTTAAGAAAAACATTCATTGTATTATAAATAATAATATGGTTATTTTATATAATTATAATAAATTTAAATTTATTATATAGGAGGTTAGATCATTTACGAATAAAGTAAGACTTCAGGTAATGGTATATAATACAATATCATTTATTTTCATGACTGTTTATGATAAATTTACATTGAGGGAAATTATATGGATATTATCCTTTAAACACTATATAGTTTCTTCTCTTGTGTTTAATCATAAAATTATCAAGTAATAGTACCATTTTGATCTCTTTAAAACTTAAAATGATCGTTATTTTTTTAAGAAAAACTAACATAATATGCTACTTGGTTGATGAATGTTTTCTTCCATTTCCATGGTCCTTATATATGATTTTTTACAAAATAGAGTGAAAGGAATCATTTTTTTAACATTTAACACCTGAATGGATTTTCATTCCATAAATACAATTTTTTTCACTAAATATTTATTTAAATTAATTTAAGGTCATGGATCCTAGAAGTTTTTCTTTTGTGATTTTTGGATGTTACAGATTCCCAGACGAGGTTCCAAGGAGATAAATAAGAAAATGAGGGGTTTTGGGGGACTTAAGCCCATTCAATATCATAGGTGTGGATGTTGTGGAACAGAGAGTATCGATAAGACTTAGGATATCTTGAGGAAGTGTTTTGGGGATATTAATTTTTTTTAGGAATGATTGTGGCATTGAGGTTTTGCAGTGGTATAGGGGGTCTAGTGGTTATGATGTTGATCAACCAGTTATGATGTATGGGTTTTAGGATGTTCTGTCAACATAAGGGTAGCTACGACATGGATCATTGGACTATATTGTAGCCTCATTTTTAGATAATGTGTTATGTAGATGAGTTCTAAGGGATACATCATAGCCTCAAATCCCATTTTCTAGAATATTTATTGTGGATCCAGTCATGGATATGAGATGCACTTTGACTACAGGGGATGCAGTGTGGTCCCTTGAATTGTTCCATAGTTTTTATTAGGTCAATAACTTTTGTATTGTGGTCATAGGGGTTTAACCATGGTCTTATAAAAAACAATCTTCCTATAAATACCCCAAATCCCATCTAAACCCAATTTTCTCCCAATCCTTAATCTCAAATCCTTGGCTCCCGGGGGTTGATAATGAAGGACTTTTAAAACCATTCTATGGGTATTAAACCTTAGCATCCTATGATTTATCTATGGTGATATGAGGTAGTCCCTTCCATATTTTTCTATTTATTTTTCTTATTTTCCTCTTGTTTCATATCATTCATTTCTTTCTATTTTATGGAGGAATCTCTCCACCATTATTTTGGAGTTTTACATATCTTTTAATGATGTTTTCATGGAAAAACGTCATTGGGGATCAGAGTTTCTTCACAGAAAAGGCGATCGAGGATCCATGTTGGAGTTTCATTTTTTGTTTCAAGAACATAATAATTTTGAGGTAGGGAATTTGTTTCTTTTACATTATTTTAAGTACAATATTAATTTTATCATTGATTATCCCTTTGGATAGTAGTGTAAATAACACAAATAAATTTTAAGATGGTTTATATAATAGAATAGTTTTATGGTTGTAGTGATTTCATAATGTTACATTCCACCACGATATTATTTAACCTCCTGATTTCTTAGATAGTGTGTTATCTGTCATATTATTTCTATAATTTTTGTTTTTTCTTAGTTTAACTTGTTTATTTTGTTGAAAAATGGTAAGTATTGTAAATCAATAATTAATTTGGTTGGATAAAGATATTTATCAGTATATTTAATTAATCATTATATTCTTATAATTTAATATTAATCAAATTGATGTTTAATAATGGTTTAATTTAATGTGTTATTCTATGAGTTAATGGAATTAGAGAAATAAATTGAAGTTGAAATTATCATTGATGATATTAATTAAATTCATGTTAAATGATAATTTTTCTCCTCGTAGTTTATTGAAATTGTAATTTATTCTAGGGATCATGTTTAAAGTAAATGACAGATTATTATAGTAGTTTTCTTAGGTTTCATGTGGATGTAACCTTTGATAACTAAATTGTTTAATTCAATATGGAATAAAAACAAGTTTTTTGATATAGATAAATGTTTGCGGTTAAGAGTGACCATTGGTTATAAGGGTTGTATCCCTTGTTTTGGGGGCCCTAAGAGCATATTTTCTTATAAAGGATAAATTCTTTATTTTAGGTACAATTGTACATATTGAATATGTTTATTTTTTATACCTTATGTATGCTATGGATTTGAGCCTTTTAATGTGATGTGAGATTTTGATGGCTGATGAGAAATGGGCAGATAGGATCAAGGTTGTGGTAGTAGCTTACTCTTGTGATGGAGAGATTCATGGTGATATGCAAGTGGTTGTCGAGGATGGAGCCATATATTTTGAAACAAGTTGATGTTTAGATTACCCATTGTTATGTTGAAAGTTATGATGCTTGATTTTTTATTTTTTTTGATGGATGGATGGAAAGTTTCTTATTTTATCTACATTACTTTCCACACTACTTACGGAAACTAGATTTTCCTGGTTGCATCTCATTTTTTTTGATAAATTTGGATGTTTCCTAGAGTATCTGGAATTATGGAATGGTAATAATGTTTGATAAATGTATAAACCCATGGGTATGGTGTTAATATAATCCAATTGATATGTTACTCTTGAAAAATAGTAGACTCGGTTTGGTTTATGCCTAGAGGGCATAGACTTCACTCTAATGGTTAATAAAATGTGTAATTTTAAATAATGTTGTTAATTAATGATTAATTAATTAATTAACATATGTTTAATTAGTTAAAAGTAAATAAATAATTTTATTTAATTATTATTAAATTATTTTTATTCTTATAGGATATCTAGTCCCTAGTAGTTATAGTTAGGTGTCTGATTTAGGATAGATGTATTTTAGCCATGGACTAGGTTATGCCCATAGTTTGGATGTGAGGTATATTATATCCTGTATATTTTTTATTTCATATTCTACCCCACCCATGTTGGTAGGGAGACTAACGCCTATTAGACTCTAGAATGGTGTTTTCCCTAATATTGCGGTGGTGAGGATGGATGGATGACTACTCCTTTTGGGCCCACTCTCATCTATTAGTACTACTATCTGAATGGTAGTTAGTTTCCCATATATGTGTGTAAGGATATGTAATGGATTGTGGTTCTTTCACACACATGTATCTTCTAATATAGTATCTAATATATTATTATAGGTATGATGTGTATGGGGTTTGATGGCCCAAGGTACCATACTCGATGTATGTGATGTGATATCTTGACGTAAAATATGTGATGTATTATACACAACATACATGATGTGGTGGATCCCAAAAATTACTTGGTTTCTATATGGTGATGTGATATGGGATGATGAAATGATTTGATGCACTAGGTGCAAGTTGTGATATGTAGGATAGGGGTTTATGGACCAAATTACTTTTACATAGAGATATATATATATATATATACATACAATATTGGGGAAAAGTAGTAAACCAGTGGGGTAGTGGTAGTGGAGTACCTTTTTTGATTTATTATTATAATATTTGATCTCTCTTGTATGCGTGACTCAGTGATATATATCCATGGTGAGGTATGTAACTTAGTATACTTATTTAGGTGATGAGTTTGTTTCACTTTTTGTTCACTAAGATTTAGTATGTTTTCTTTATCTTTTTCATGATAGGATTTGATGATTATCCTACTGAGTACACGATTATTATCACACCATGTAAATATAAACTATTGTTCATGTAGGTATTAGTATGATGGATATCAGGTTGTATATTAATATCTTTTACTTTTTTAGGAGTTGTTTTTACTTCATGGTCGATCATGAGTTCACCTTTTTGGTACATATAGTTTTCATTTCTAGTTTTTTTAGTTATATATGAAATTACATGTATATACTTGGGTTTTAATATATATATATATATATGATAAATATTTAATTAGTCTGTCAATATTATTTTTGTATTTTTCATGTTCTCTCAGAGGGTAATGCCTCCCATTGGTATGTATGATATACCCTCAGTGATATTCTGCAACCTAAGGCCAATTGGATGTAAGAATTCGGTGGTCACTATCCTCTTTCTCTCATTTCCTTCCAAGGAGGGGTTCCCTTTTGTGGGAGGGTGTCCTGACAGAGTGGTATCAGAGCGTTGGGATGAGTGATATGATGGATTTTGGAGTTAGTCATAGGTGAGATTTCAATGTTTGGTAGGGAAAAATTGTTAAATAATCCTATTAAGTTATGTAAACATGAGATACTATATTTGAAACAAGTATATAGCCACCTTTTTGACTATTTAATAGGCCTTTATGTTTACTGAGCTTGTTAAACAAAGTGATATTGTTCGTGGGGTGGAGACCTAAAAAATCATCATGTATCATTCTTCTTTGAACTTGTTTTTTAAATGGGTAAACCTTGGGATTAGTTTAACTATAAAAATTAAAACTAAATAATTAAAAATTAATTCTAAATATTCTATATTCTAGGTTTATTAGTCATTAACCATTTATTCATATTGTAGGGGAGCATCCTGATCGACATCCGCATCTTATTCACATTGAAGATGTTTAGCATGATTTTCTAGAAGATTTCCACAGAGAAGAGGTCAATGATGATAAAACTTGGAGGTGAACACTCTGATAGTTTTAGTACTAGAGTATACAAAATTATAAGGGCTCCATATTAGATACAATGATAGAAGGACCGTTGGAGGAAGATGATATATCCTTTGGTGTGATTCATGCTTGGAATGATAACTAGGATTCATTGGATATGATGACGTTGTTTGAAGAAGTGAGGAAGTGGTGGATCTTGTTCCTCGGGGATTATGAGGATTCAGTGGCCTCATGGGAGAAGTTCAAAGAACATTCTTAAGGAGATTTTATTTAATAAATTTGCATGGACGTCAGTTTCCAGGAACTGCTTACCCATCTATAGGGTAGTTCTTGTGTTTGTAAATTTGGAATTATTTTAGGACCCTTATCTAATATTCTTAAGACCTGTCACCATATCTGGAGGTTTAGGTGAGGAACATCAAGGAATCTTTACAACTAGAGTTTGAGTTCTAGATCACCTTGATAATGTTGAATACATTCCTCTAGGTGCAAACGATAGTAGAGGTTTTTGAGAAAATGTTTTATAGAACTACGTGATTATAATATGTGAGTCATAAAAATTCCACACAAAGTAGAGCTATAGTTTGGGGTTCCTAGTTTTATGGACAAAAGAGCTTTCAGATAGCTAGGGGGTCTCATACTTTGTAATCTTGTTTTTTCTTATGGAGGTTTTAGTAAATAGTGGTGATAGTTACTAAACTTTTTGAAAAGTCAGTGTACGATAGGTGTTCTACTTCAAGTTCCTCTATTGAGGTAGTTTTAGTCGAATTAATAGATCTAGGATGTTGTATCATAGAATCATCATAGAAGACATAGGGTAGGTAGAGGAAAACCCTGAGATTCTTATCTTCCTTATAGATTAGAGCGCAACCTTATATGTAGTCATCATCAAGGTCATATAGGTTTTGGAGAAGGCATTATCTAGCTACATGATTTATCATTTCCAGTTAGGGTGATCTTGATGTCATACGTGCTACCCTTTTCTTGTCTTCAATATGGGTACCTGATTTTTTGATTTAGGAGACCTTCCTTTATCCACGATTTAGGATGTGAAGTAGAGATAATTATAGTGCCCTTGGTGTTGACTATGGTTTTTGGTGGTTGAGTTGGCCCATTTGAAGTATGTAGAGAGTGTTAGATAATGTTGGGGAATCATCACTCTTTGGGAGATATCCTATGTTTATAGATGCATCCATACGACATCACCCTTAACATGTATTTTCTATATTAAGTGTAGGCTATTGTGCATTGCTTCAATAGATATGTATAGTTCTGTGATGTTGATGGTGAGCTTGTAGTTTTCATTGGTGAGAGAGACCATCGAATAGGTAAAAGGTGTGTCTCATCCTTATATTTTTCAGATGATTGTGTAGTATTATTTGGAATAGTAGTTTGAGGAGTCCTAGTTGGGGGATTTTGAGGTGGAGGTATGGACAGATCAAGTTGTATTTAGTGATTCCCCTGATGGTTAGCCTATGGATAAACAACATCGGGTTTTGTTTTAGGGAAGTATTTTTGTCCCATTAGAGTTACATGATATGATTCTTCATGAGTTCCATAGATTGGATTTATAGGTACATCCTGATGTGAAAAAGATATACCAGGATTTGAGAGGGTAGGTTTGGTGGCCTACGTTAAAGTGTGTAGTAGAAGAGTTTGTGTCTCAATGTTTGGGCTACTGAAGGTGATGGCCAAGAAATGTGTTTTGGGTGGTTTGATCCATCCATTATATGTTTCCCAGAGGATGTGGGAGGACATATTGATGGAATTCATTACCAATTTATCTCAATATCAATGATTTAATGATTATATATGGGTGATATTAGATTGTTTGACGAAATCATCCTACTTCATAGAAATTAGGTAGCTGAGTTCAAGGGAGGTTTTGTGGAGGTAGAACATGGAGGTGGTGGTGAGGCTTCATGGAGTCCTAATGATGATCGCCTCTGATTGAGATCTTCATTTTCCTCCAGGGTGTGGAGAGGTCTCTGGATTTATTTTTTCTCTCATTTTTTCCTTAGCACTTTTATTTATCTACATATGGACAGTTCAATAGAGTGGAAAATCCGGACTCTTGAGTACATATTCCATTCATGTGTCCTATATTTTGTAGGTTCATTGATGGGAACATAAATTTGGTTGTGTTTTATTAAAATAATAGTTTTCATTCCACCATTGGTATGGAACCATTTGAATCCTTTTATGGTTAACCTTTCCATTGTCCATTTTATTGGACTGGGTTTGGAGAGTCAACAATTATCAAGACGATGCTAGTTTAAAACACGAAAGAAATGGTTTAGTTGATACATGAGATATAAAAGTAGTATGTGATCATTCTAATTCATGTGGTGATTATAGAAGGATACCTATGCAGTTCAATGTTAAATATCATGTTTTATTGAAAGTCTAATTATGTTAAGTGAAGGTTTTGTCATGGGAGTAATATTTATCCCTTGTTTGTTTACTCTTTTTAGGTGTTGGATCGTGTGGGAATAATGGAATATAAGATATCACTCCCACAAAATGTTCATGATACCTAATATTTTTCACATGTCTTATCTCTAAAATTACCATCATGAAGACTCTCACATCATTTTTGGGGAAGGATCAATGTTTATGATGATGAGACCATTGAGCACTGGCCAATGGAGATTCTATACCTCCATAAAAAGATGTTGTGTGAGAATGATATTCCATTTTTTCATGTCCTTTGGTAGCATAATGGTATATAGGAGAGTACATAGGAACAATATATATAGATATATGCTCAGTACCCTGAGCTATGTTTTAGCACTTCTCTTATAATTTTACTTGTTTGAGGTTGTCAATATTTTTTGGTTTTTGAAATATCATCATGTTACCACCATTTCGGTTTGTAAATTTTCTCACGTTTTAGAGGTAACTTCCCTTAGTGAGTGTTTTGGATTTGGTTGTTTCTGTTTCGTGGTTTTTAACATTGTTCCTTTAATGAGATGGTTGAGCTCCTATGATAGTGAGACTCTTGAGAGGTATCTCATGAGTTGGATGTTTAGATGGAAACTTTTTTTTCTTTCTGTCCAAGTTTAGTTTTGGATTATTAATGGAGAGAATGGTTTGAGAATTATTTTATATAAGGAATAATATCCTATAAGAAATTACTTTATGATATTTTGGTATTACATACACCTGGAAGAGGTTCCAGGTTTATTAGGAGGGAAATGAGGTTTTCTGGGGAACTTAAGATCATTATGCATCCTGAACCCCTAAGATGAGCTATAGGGGTGATCGCTATGGGGTAGTGAGGATGGTTGTGGTGTAAGAGAGCTCAAACAAGAGTTTTTAGGGTATATATTTTTTTAGTAATGGTTGCATCCTGGATGTTGGGTTGCGACATAAGCAGTCGAGTGGCTGCGGTGTAGGTCAGCCAACTACAACAAAGGGGTTCTATGTGGTTCGTCCAATTTAAGGGGGTAGTAATGTCATGGACCATTACGATACACTGTGTCTTCCTTATTAGGAAATGGGTTCTAAAAAATAGTTCTTAGGTTTACATTGTTTCCTTAAATACCCTTTTATAGGATCTGGGTCATGAATCCAGTCATGGAACTCTAACACACACTAACCAAGGGGGTTGCGGCATGATCCCTTACATTGCACAATAGTTTCCCCTTTGACATGAACTTCTATGTTGTGGTCCTAGGGGATGCACCATGGTCACATTAGAAATGTTCTACTTAAAAATAGCCCAAATATAACATCCTAACCCAAATTCCACCATCCAGTTCACCAATCCACTAGGTTTTATGGCCGCATGCGCATCTCCCTGAATGCCAGAGGACTCCTACTAATAGTGAGGACCTAGGGTGTGTTCATGTAGAGACTATTCCCTCATGTATGATTGCAACATAGTTTAAATACAGTGACATTCAATAGTATAAGTAATAGATGAATTAATGATCAGTAGGAATATATGCTATGACCATTGGACCGGTGACCCACCTTAGTAGAAGTTGAATAATAAATTAACTAGAGATAAACTATAAGGCCCCAGACTTGAACATTACATAATCTTGAGTTAAATCAAGAATTCACATTGATGATCTTTTCAGTTTTAGAGTTTTATATAATTAATCCATAACTATTACATAACAAAAACCATAATAAAGTAAAGTGGAAACTTCCAAATAGTATCCATTTTTTCACTAAGGTAAACCATTTTAAAATAAATATTTATTTATTTTCTCGACACATCCTTAATTCCTTCATCCAAACATATTATTTTTCTTTAACAATATTAAGACCTGGGAAAAACAATTTAAAAATTGAGATGAGCATAAAACAATAAGTAAGGGATATAAATAAGGAATGAAACCATTAGTCCATGAATATCTCGTGAAAACATTTTCACAAAATCATAATTTTATCTCATAAAACGTTAGTTCTTTAACATACCTCATGAAATCATAAGGTAACTAAAAAAATTATTAGAAATAATAAATCATAAAGGTAAATTTAGGTATCCATATCATAATTACATTGTCATTTTCACAGCTATATAGGGAGTAACATTCATGGTTAAATTTGGAATACCCATAATAGTATATTCCATTAATCTCTTAGGAGAAACCGTATCATCTAAATCAATATCATTACCCAATGAATTGAAGAGGCGTCATGGTCTCTCCCAACCTTAGTTTATCATGGAACCACCTGTATAAATATGAAATTCCAAAGAATAAATACATAATCACAACACATAAATCATGCATAAATGAAAAAATACCATTTCTACATTTCATTCAGAAGATATCATCACAAGATATTAATTTAATCAATCCATTATCAAAAACATTTTCATTACAAAATACCTAAATATTTATTTTTCTATTTATTTTTCATTTGAAATACATTACATCTTGAAGATGAATCCAAATTCCAAACAACGTTCATGGCGGTGGAAAAGTCGTTGTCGCTATATACCTTAACAAAATATTTTTTTTCTTTTAGTAAAACACTTGGTATAAAAAGATTTATTTTGAAATCATTTGAATAAAATTATAAGTAATGGGGTTTATTATACACAATTTAAAATAAGGTGGTGTATATTATCAAAATACGACCCAATGAAAGGATATTGAGATGAATTCCCCTACTGTGAGTCTAGCTTGACATGTACAATCTTTATATCATTTTCCTTTGGATGATCACACTTCTTAACACCTTAACACATCTAAGGAAGGTGTTATACCCAGAAATATTGCCCTAATAATATAGGGAGGTATTTTAAGAAGGGTTTTGGGCATATCTTGGCTAAACCAAAAGGTTTTGGAAGTGTGAGTAATAGTGAGGAAGGATTTCCTTTTTATAGGAGAGTGGAGGGGATCCCTTGGAATTATTAAAAGTATTAAATTAATATAAATTAAATTTCTATTTCAAATGGTCCCAAATTGATTAATTTAAAATATTGGATATTTTTGGGTCGAATAATTATCATAAAATTAAAATTAGTCAAGTTTTAAATATTTTTTAATCCTTATCTTTTTGTTTTAACCCTTTTAACTCTTACATAATTTATCAAGTAATTTACTCTTTGAGAGTTAAAATAATTACCATATCATGCCAAAATAATAATTAATGGGTCATTAATGACCTGTGTAGAGTTATATCAACTTTATTTTCTTCTGAATCTTAGTTTTCTATAAATTTTATTTCATTTAATTAATTATTTTATTTTTTATGTTATGAATTATGCCAATTTTAACACTATTCAACACTTGATTTTTTTAAAAATAATAACAATTTGATTCCTTGGAAAAAATACCTTAACTCAGTACTAACATGTAATAGTCATCCATAAAATTAGTTTATGGCATCAAATATATCAAATTATATTTTTTAAGATATTATTAATATCATTTATTTTATTCATTCTTTAATAAATCTATTACTACATCATCTTTCTGTCATAATTTAATTATTTAATTCCTAAAAATTATACATAAATTACCATGATATAGGTAATATTTTTATATTTATATGGAATATTTATATTCTAATATATCTCATGTATTACTCTATACTAAAATACATTACTATTAAAAAAATTATAGCACAAATGACTATTCATTCAATATAATTTTGTAAATGAATTAAAGTCATCCATGTGGCCCTAAGTGGTCCTACAATAGTTCCGAATATTCTCATGGCTGGAATACACTTATTTTATTAAATTCAGACAAGTGTTAGGATAGATTTATATTATTATAATATATATGTTACCTTTAATTACCTAATTTACCCTCAACTGTAGTAATTAAAACAATTAGGAAAGTTAATATTCATAATATCTAAAAATAAAAGGGGCATATTTAAATAATTGGGACCTTTTGATTCCAAATATGGAATCCATTTTTCAAAATTAAAAATAAATAATTGTAAGAAATTCATTATAAATTAATCCCATTAACGGAATAAGAAAATGAGTATTTAATGTAAAAATTTCAAAATTTCAAATAGTTTTTCTATTAATTTTTAATTTGAAAAAAAATCCAATGAAATAAATTGGATTACAGGATAAAAAAAATCATATAATTATTCCTTAAAAGCATTTAAATGGATATTATAATTATATAAATAAATAAAATAGAAAAGCATTTTTTGATTAAAATGCAGTGTTTTTCACTATTCATTAAAATATGAAATTTATCAGAAAAATACCAAAACATTGTCCAAATTTTTTATGTTCCAATTCCAAATACGAAGTTTAGTTGTTAGATATAACATATAAAAGTCTCAAAAACATGATTTATAATGGGTTCTCCATCAAAAGGCTGAACAACTACATTTTTTTGGGAAAATAATTCTTTTATCCTAAAAAATTGAATTTGTTATTATAACATGTCTAAAAAAATAATATGAATTTAAACTTTAAACTGAATATATTAAATACATATTTCATTAATAGAATCTATCAAGAGTTATTTTATTATTTTATAAATACAATTATTCACATTTAAATAGTTTTTTATAAAAAATACATACTTTATATTTGATTGGTTTTTAGTATCATTTAAATTTAATTTGGTAACCAATGAATCATTACACAAACATGTGTAAACCATATTTTAAGTATTTAGTTAGCACTATTCATTCCCTCTATTCTGATGGCTAGGCGATAACTATCATACTAAATATTAATATTTAGTTATTCATTTAATCTTGATGTGACGTATCATATATGCTATCGAACATTGTGTTTCCTTTTAAAAAATAAGGATGTTACATCCCCTTTTTGGAAATTAGGTCCTTATAATTTGAATTTGGGGTTGGTAACTAAGGTACGACTTTTCAAAATAACTTTATTTCAATCCCACATTGGAAAAAGGATTAACAAAACATCCACTTTAAAAGAATGAAAGGAATGTACGAAGGTTACCTAAGGTAACACATACTAGGGTTCCATATAAGAAGACATAGACATGGAAGAGAAAACTAATGATCAATTTATCATGGAGAATAATTAAAAATATTGTTAGTAAAAGGTTAAAAATCAGAAATCTATAAGTTTGTGATGGGTTCAACAGTATGTGATTTCATGTAAGGAAAAGTAAACAGTTTTTTTTTGTTTTAAGATCCTTCTCATAGAGTTGTGGAATTCATTTACTATCTAGAATAAGATTGTAAGAACCTGGGTTTCTAGAATGGGTCAAAATCCCATCCCTGTTAGAATTTTTGATGTGTTTCTGAGGAAACTGGAGAAAATGGGTAGTTTATGGAAATTTCCAGACTACACGCCATGTACTTTTAGGTACATGCCGTGTATATGTTATGAAAGTGACCGGCTGTGTGCTCACCGAGGACATTCCATGTGATGGCCGTGTCGAAATTTCTTACTACACGACATGTAGTTTTTGACATTCCATGTACTCATGACCGTGTGGAGGCCATATATGGAGTGTAGGCCAATTTTTCAGGTAGAACCAGTTAATTAAGTACACATCATGTCCTCCTTGGACACGCCATGTAGTCTGGACATGTATGAGGGATATACATGGCATGTGGGTGAGTCGGTGAGGAAAAGAAGGAAAACCAAGTACATGCTGTTTACCTCTAGGTACACGCCACGTACTCATGTCAGCAGGTTATGGAAAGTAAGTTAGTGGAATTCCAGCCGCCAAATGAACAGTAAAATGATATAGACGGTGTGTAGTCCTAAAGTACACGCCGTGTAGTTTAATTTTTTGTGTTAAAATGGGCAGTAGCCTCGTTTGGAGTCAGAACACACATTTTGGTTGGGTTTCCCGTACCTAGCTAGTCGGACCTTGATTCCTCTCCCAATTCTTCTTTCGATATTGGTTTCGAACACCAATTGATGCATTGGAACCCCCTCGGTAAGGCCTCAATTCCCCTTAGACAGTTTTGTTTGATTTTTTAATAGAATGAGTTATAGGGGTTTGAGTATTTTTGACTCTTTAGTAGATCTACCATGTTTTAGACCTAATTGGAGGTTGTTATTGGAGGAGTAGCATCGTATGAGTCTCAGGTAAGTGGTGCATACCTCCTTTTGTGTTTCTGTGGTAATTTGGGTGACGTGGCCTTCCGCGCGTTTTCGGATATTTTGAGCAGGACACAATTTTGTATATTATTTCTTATTACATTGTTTAAGGACTGATGGGATGCCTTTGGATATGCCATGTTTCCAGTTTTTCTTGAGAGGGGCCGGGCGAGGGGTCGTACCTCATCGGGGCATTTTGGCCGGGGGATTCCAAAATGGTTATATTTGATTTATTTTATTATAAACTGTTGATTGTAATTTATTAATCATGATATAAATTGTTAGAGGCATTTATGACCTCAGTTCTAGTATGGGACAATACTTTGCATAGTGAAAATCAACTGTTTCGAATGTTTTTCCTGTTTATGTTTTCTGTTTAAATATGTTATATATGAAATGGCTTAACTGCAAATGATGTACCCTTTGGGTGGTGTTGGGCATGGCCCAAATATTTTTGAGTGATGCAGATCATAGGATGGGCTTGGCCCGGGTTACGTTGGTTGGTTTTGACCACAGGATTGGGCCTCATGGACGTCGTCTTGAGGTAGTATGACTGTCGGGTTGGGCATGGTCTGTGTTACTTGGATGGCGAGGCCCTCAGACTTGAGCGGCTTGGTTGTAGGGACACGTGGTGTCAGATGTGTGGTGGATTAGGTACTATTTTGGTGACTAATAATCACCCAAAACATTGAGTAGTGTGCACACAGAGATACTTTGTGATGAGGTGGTTTTGACCACTCGTGTTAGTAGAGGCCCCTATAGATGCGGTTTAGGTACTTTTGTTGGCAGTGCTTGCTGTAGGAAGCCACGTGGGAGGTGAGGAGCCTTTAAGAGAAATCATTGAGGCTATCAGGTTGGGGGCTGAGGATCGTCGTTATTTGAGGGAAGATATCGTTGTCCCTCCGGGTACATTATTTGAGGGCATACATCATTGTCCCTCCGGTTACATTATTTGAGGGCAGGTATCGCTGTCCCTCTAGCTTTTTATTTGAGGGTAGACATCACTGTCCCTCCAGATCTTTATTTGAGGGCATGCATCACTTTTCCTCTGGGTTACTTCTTAGGCGTTCCTTCAGAATGTAGGTACTTGGGGCATGAGGTTTTAGGAGGCACAAGGTTCCAGGTTACCATTCCTGGGAATGCCTTAGGGACGTCGGTACTTGAGACACATGGTGTCAGGAGGCACATGGTGCTGGGTTACATGATAGAGATTCCGGCGTTGGCTGAAACAGGTTACACTCCATGGTGGCTGCTGAGCAGCAGTGGAGTTAGTGTTTATTTGTGCATCATTCTGTTTACTGCTTTTCTTATAAATGCATGCCTTCTTAAACACTTATATTAGGTACACACCGTTGGGTGGTATCCTACTAAGATTTGTCTCACACTCTACATGGGCCCTTCGGGATGCATGTAGACTTTATGGATTTACATGCAGAAAAGTGGCCAGCTTTAGGAGCTGGGCTACGTTATTTGTTGCATGGAGATGGTATGGATCATGAGGTATTACCTAGATGGAGTTTACCTTGTTTTTCTTTACTTCATGTATCAGCATGCTTACTTGTTTTGTAGCTAAAGTTGGTTAGCCATTGGCACTTATTTTTATATTTAGATATGTATGACCTGCTTTTGGATACATGTTTTATTGTTCAGAAGTAGTTACAAGTGATCGTCATGTTGTTGTGTTTATTTCCACTGCTGTTGTTTATATTTATTTATTTCGCTATTTATTTTTATTTAATGTTCTTCTGCTCTGTGGGTCTGGTTTGAGTTTGTCGAGTCTTTTATTCCGCTGCAACTTTATTGTTATACTTAGACTAATACCCTTATTATTATCCTCTGAGAGGGTATAACCTCCCCACTATACCTATAAGACCCTCACTGCTAGTAGGTAGCCTTTGGTGTTCAGGTAGGTGCACCTAAGGTAGTAGAACCAGACCCGTTTAGCAATGTTCGGGTGGTTTTTTAGGTACGGGTCATTACAATGTGGTATCAGAGGTGTTCATGACAGGGATTTAGTAGCAGAGTTTTAGTGGCTACAAATGAGATTGAGACTTCTCTATCATTTTCTACAGGTTTTACTATTTGGGATATCATAGACTGGAGATAGGTTGTTACTGGAACTAGGTTCTATCTTGTACTTGGGTTCCTACAGCCCCAGGTACGAGGGATGGACAACGTTTCCATGGGTGGGAATTATTGTTTTACTTTTTTCTGAGATTAGAGTTTTTATAATTTCCACCTCGGTGGCTCACTTGGTGTGTGATGTTATTGATTGTAATATGTAACCCTTGACCAGTGTGGTAAGGGAGAATTGGACCTTGGCCCGGTATGGAAAGGCTTGTTTTCTTGGATTTTTATAGGCACATTTTCAGGGTATTTCAATTTCAAAACTGCACATATGGTTTTTGAACTGACAGTACCATGTGAATAAAATCAATTGTCATGATTTGTATGCTCAAAAATGCGAATAGGTGAAATTATTGATATAAGTGCTTGTTGAAGTGATATGTATGCCATGATTTATATTTTTATAATTGCATATGGCAGTATATTTGGGTCTGACTCTTATGAGAGAAGGTTGGTACTATCAGTTGAGGTGATTTTGATCACCAGGATTGGGAAACTCGGTCCTCATTTTGAGGCAACGTTAGTTGTCAGGACGGGCATGGACTAAGGTACTTTTGATACTTGGACCTGGTAGGGGCGTTTAAGGAGGCCATGAGGCTGGAATTCCATGGTTCATGGGTTGTGGTGGGGGAGAGTTAGGGTAGTGGTTATGCACTTCTTTTTACTACTTTCCTTATCTGTTTTAACTATATATTTTTATATACATGGGTTGTATGAAAATTTATGATATTCCACGGGTTCCTTTTTGGGATACTCAGATGGAGCGTCAGAAGGAAGATGGTATAGTGCCGTAGGTGCAGGATTAGGTTCAGGATCCGGTGCAAGCAGAGCAGGAGCCACAGGTATAGGCTCAGGGACAGGATTAGGTTCCAGATCTAGTGCAAGAAGGACAGCAGCCGGGTTTGGCATTGTTTGGTCCATGGCTCGACGAGAAGTTCTGAGCCTCCCAGGTACGTGTCTTGCATGGGATTAACAGAGGCAAACATGGTACAGATCCATCTATGGAATATCTGACGCCAGAGTTTTAGTCGTAGCACCCACTGGTTTTTAGGGTGAGGGTGGTCTGCAGGAGGTTGAGAACTAGATAGACAGTATGCAGATGATCTTCGAGCAGCTCGAGACACCTCCAGGGTGGCGGGTCAAGCTGGTGATGTACATGTTGAGAGGACCGACAAAGCGTTGGTGGGATGTACAGGTTCAGGCTCGTAGGCAACAGTGAATGACATGGAAGGACTTTGAGTATAGGTTCTTTGAGCAATTTAACCTAGATTCATTGAGATCAGATAGAGCTCAGGATTTCTTGAGTCTTCATTAGGGAGACATGTCCATCATGGTCTATGCAGATACCTTCACAGAGTTGTCTCGCTTCGCACTTGGGATGGTAAGAGATGACACAGCTAGAGTGAGGCACTTAGAAGATTTATTATGACACACCATTTGGGTCTAGGGGAATATCTTCCAGCTGGGTTCTTTTTCATAGGTAGTGAATCAGGCACTCATAGCGGAGGGAAACCATAGGGATTAGCCCTAGGTTGGCCGGATGATGGCTTCAGGTGATGGTTTGGATAGCAGGAAGCGATGAAAAGATGAATTCCACCAGGGCAGCTAGGCCAAGGACTCAGCTAGACCACCTCGTAGAATCTCTACAGTGGTTTTCTTCCAGTGTGGATAGCCAGGGCATTTTTAGACTCAGTGTGATAGGCCTCCAAAGGAGTGTCGGTCATGTAGATAGGTCAGGCACCTTGAGAGGTTTTGCAGGCAGCCTTCTCCAACAGCCGGTAGGCAGGGACCAAGAAAGAAGGTGGCATCCAGGGTTGGTTTAGGTTTGGTACTAGGAGAGGGTAGCAGAGGTTCAGCTGGACATGGAGGATGTGACAGATACAGTGATATCCAGCTGAGGGGTCAGTGGCCAGGGGCTAGAGCAGCACCACAGGGAGGTCAGGCATCAGGCAGCCGTACTTCAGGCCAGGTGCATGTTGTGGAGCTGCTAGTGGTTAAGTAGGTTGATGAGCCGACGACGGTTAGAGTTACACCACGGTGTGGTTGTGTTTCCCATTTTTCTTTTTTGTCATGACCTGTAGAGGCATGCCCATTTTGAGTGCATGCAATGCACATGATCTATGTGGACTGACTAGATGCTAGTCAGTGGGATTGGCACCATATTGGGTGTGTTATATAAATATATATAAATATATATATAAATATATATATATGTGTGTGTGTGTGTGTGTGTGTGTGTGTATGAGGTGTCGTGGGCATCATGGCATCGAGGATGCGGGTTACTTGAGGTGCCTTGGGCATCGGGGAATCGAGGATGCTGGTTACATGAGGTGCTATCCACCAGGACCTCGTTTATGTAGACACTGATGCGGTGCAGGATACATTGGGTGTTAGGAACGACACAGGAGCACCAATGAGGTGCAGGGGTGACGATCCATCACAAAATGACTATACTTCCAGAAAACAGGTTAGTGAACCTTTTTTACTTTGAGTTTTGTTGGGTTGGGACTGGGTTAGGTGATTCCTAAGGTCGGGAGCCCCCTTGAGGAATTTAACCGGGACATTTGAGACCGGGGAAGTCCGGGTTAGTTTGATCAGGGTGGAATGATTGGTTCCATCTTCGAGTTTCGTTTGATAGCTCGGGGAAGAGCTATTTTAAGGTGGGGAGATTGTAAGAACCAGGGTTTTTAGAACGGGTCAAAATCCTTACCCTGTTTGAATTTTTGACTTGTTTTAGAAGAAACTAGTGAAAATGGGTAGTTTTAGTAAATTTCTAGACTACATGACATGTACGTTTAGGTACAAGCCATGTATATGTTAAGCGAGTGACCGGCCGTGTGGTCGCCTAGTACATCCCGTGTGATGACTGTGTAGAAACTTCTTACTACACGGCGTGTAGTTTTTGACACGCTGTGTACTCATGACTGTGTGGAGGCCATACCTGGAATATAGGCGTCTTGGCTGTGTAGAACTTTTTAATTAAGTACACACTATCTCCTCCTTGGATACGCCGTGTAGTCTGGTTGTGTATGAGGGATATACATGGAATATGGGTGAGTCGGCGAGGAAGAGGAGGAAAACCAAGTACACGTTGTGTACCCCTAGGTACACGCCATGTACTCATGTCGGCATGTTCTGGAAAGTAAGTCGGCGGAATTCCATCCTCCAAATGAACAGTTAAATGATATACACGGCATGTAGTACTAAAGTAAATGTCGTGTATTTTTTTCATTAAAACGGGCAGTAGCCTCATTTGGAGGCAGAACACACATTTTGGACAGGTTTCAAGAACCAAGTCGGCCGAACCTTTATTCCTATCTCGATTATTCGTCTGATGTTATTTGCGAACATCGATTGATGTGTTGGAACCCCCTCAGTAAGGCCTTGGTTCCCCTTGGGCCATTTTGTTTTACTTATTCTCTAGAACGATTTATAGGGGTTTGAGCGGTTTTGACTCTTTTATAGATCTACCACATTTTGGACCTAATTTGATCCTATTACATGAAGAGTAGCATCGTATGAGTCTCAGGTAGGTGGTGTATACCCCTTTTTGTGTTTTCATGGTTATTTGGGTGACGCGGCCTTCAGCGCGTTTTTGGGTACTTAGCGGGACCTAGTTTTATCTTTTATTGATTATTACATTATTTATAGACCTATGGGAAGACTTTGGGTATGCCATGTTACCAGTTCTTATTGAGCAGGGTCGGGCAAGGGGTCGTAGCTCATCGAGCCATTTTGGTCGGGGGTTGGAAATATGGTTATATTTGATTTATTTTGTTATAAACTTTTGATTTTAATTTATTAAGCCTGATATAAATTGTTAGAGGCATTCAAGACCTCAGTTCTGGTATGTGACAACACTTAGCATAGTTCAAATAAACTATTTAGAATATTTTTCCTGTTTATGTTTTCGGTTTAAATATGTTATATATGAAATTGCTGAATTACATATACTGTACACTTTGGGTGGTGTTGGGAATGGCCTTGATATTCTAGAGTGATGCTGATCAGAGGTTGGGATTTTCCCAGGTTACGATGGGTGGTTTTGACCACGGGATTGGGTGCCATGGATGTCAGCTTGAGGCAGGATGACTGTCAGGTTGTGCATGGCCCGTGTTACTTAGATGGTGAGACCATCAAACTTGAGAGGCATGGTCACAGGGACATGAGGTGTCAGATGTGTGGTGGATTAGGTACTATTTTGGTGATAACTTCTCAGCCAGAACTTTGAGTAGTGTGCACATAGAGATACTCCATGATGAGTTGGTTTTGACCACTCATGTGGGTATAGGCCCCTGTAGATGTGTTTTAGGTACTTTTGTTGGGGGTGATTGCTGTAAGAATCCACATGGGAGGTGAGGAGCCTTCAGTGGATAGCATTGAGGCTATTGGGTTGGGGGCTGAGGCTCACCGTTATTTGAGGGAAGATATAGTTGTCCCTATGGGAACTTTATCTGATGGAAGATATCATTGTCCCCCCGGTTATGTTATTTGAGGGTAGGTATCACTGTCCCTCTGACTATTTATCTAAGGCCAGACATCGGTGTCCCTCCATATCATTATTTGAGGACATGCATCATTGTTCCTCTGGGTTAGTTCTTGGGCGTGCCTTCGAGACGTCGGTACATGGGGAATGAGGTGTCAGGAAGAAAAATGTGCCCAGTTACCATTCCAGGGCATGCCTTTAGGATGTAGGTACTTGAGACATGTGGCGTCAGGGGGCACATGGTGCTGGGTTACATGACAGAGATTTCAGCGTTGGCTGAAGCCGATGACATTCCATGGTGGCTGCTGAGCACCAGGGGAGTTAGTGTTTATTTTTGCATCATTATTTTTGTTGTTTTTCTAATAAATGCATGCCTACTTAAACACTTATATTAGGTACACACCTTTGGGTGGTATTCTACTGAGATTTGTCTCACACCGTGAATGGGCCCTTCGGGACGCATACAGACTTTATGGATTTATGTGCATGAAAGAGGCCAGCTTCATGAGCTGGGCTGCGTTAGTTGTTTCATGGAGATGGTATGGACCTTGAGGTCTTACCTAGATGGAGTTTACCTTGTTTTTCGTTACTTCCTATATCAACATGCTTACTTGTTTTGTAGCTATAGTTGGTTATCCATTGGTGATTTTTTTATATTTAGATATGTATGACCTGATTTTGGATGCATGTTTTATTGTTCAGTTTTAGTTATAACTGATCAACGTGATGTTGTGTTTATTTCCATTGATTTTGTTTATATTTATTTCTTCTGCTATTTATTGATATTGAATGTGCTTCCTCTCTACGAGTCTTATTTGAGTCTGATGATTCTTTTATTCCACTACATCATTATTGTTATACATGGACCGGTACCATTATTATTATCCTACGAGAGGGTATAGCCTCCCCACTATACCCATAAGTCCCTTGGTGCTAGTCGACAGCCTTTAGAGTTTAGGGATGTGCACCTAAGGTAGTAGCACCCGACCCATTTATCACTTTTTGGGTTTCTATTCGGGTCCGGGTCATTAAAAAGATCATCAGGAAGAACACTTTCTTGAAATGTTTACTTTCATCCTTTAATATAATTCCACCACATGCTCATATTTTTCTCTAAATGATGAGTATTTAAGATGATTTTTTCACACCTAAAGAACTCTAATCAACTTTTATAGAATCACATAATTTACAAAATATTAACTATATATTCCTACCCTCTTGAAACATTAACCAAAACCAACAATTTAGAATAATATAACTTCCTAAATATAATAAACTTTATAAGAATAATGACTAATTTTAATATCCAAAATTCAAAAGTATTACCTAAAGTACAATATAGACCATTCAAAAAATAGTTATCCTTAAAATTACTCAAAAATATTATAACTAAGATTAAATCCCAAAAATCAGAATTATTTTAATCAAATAATCTTCCAAGATGAGTTCTAAAATTTAACTCAAAATAAAATCAACCAATACTAATGTCTCATAAAGAAATATAATTTCAAAAATTACATATTTTATAAGATAGGTTAATAATTTCCATAAATAACCTGAATCTCCATAATTCCACAATAAAATTATTGATTCTTCCAAAATAAAATTCAACCATTACTCCTCAAATAAAATATCATAGTATTCTATTTACCTTAATCATGTAATGTTCCCAAAATCATCTTATTCTTATCCCATCAACTCATTTAACTAAAAAAAGACATACTAACTAGGGAATTTATGTAGGTTAGTGGTTGGTGATAAATCCTTGTCTCCCTCCAGTTATGGGTTTGATTCTTGCAGACTTGTATGACATGACATGTTTTCACCCTTACTATAGGTTTTACTTTATCTAAAAATATATAATTCTTGTAACTCTTATAATATTCTCAAAATGAGATATAATACTTAAAAATTATGAGAATGTATTTTAACCTCAATTTTTATCTAATTTCTTCATTTTGCATCCCAAAATGTAATATCCTATAAGTACCTCGAAATAAAGATCATATAAACCATAAATATTATTCATACCTTTATAATTATTTCCAAATAAGAAAAGATAATTCTTACCTGAATAAAATTTTCACATAACAACTTTAAGGTTATACATACATGAAAAAAGTATTCCAAAGTAATCCCATTATCAAAGGAAGATTAATACTTTTAAGGATTTCATCTCCCACAGTCGATCATAACTATTGAATCCTTTATATGTTGGATTTTTAATCATTAAATGTTATTCATGTTCATTTAATTGTGTGTTTCCATATTATTACATAATAATTATTTACTACAAACAACAACATGAATCATTTCCTAAGATTCCATGATGTAAAACCATAATATAAGAAATAATCCATACCTTTCATAGGTTATTTTCAGTTTACTCATCTTCAATTGGAATGGAATTAGGTATTTATAAACATATATATGTACGTTCCTCCTGATCCCATTCAAAAACATATTTCCTAGGACATTGATTTTTATAATGACCATATGACCCACATTTAAAACATTTAATTGATAACTTGGAAAAAACTTCTTTCCCTTTCCCGGAGTCAACTGATCACTTCTTTTTTCCTTGGAAGATTATTGCTTTAGGACCTTTATTACCACATCTATACCATCTTCTCATCCCTTTAAAACATTTTACTAGGTGTTTCTTTACACATCCTTGACACATATGTCATTCAATATAATTACCTTTATGATTATTACCTGAACTTCCACAAGGATTTGTTTCTCTCATATACAATGTATTAGAAAACTCACCAAGGTTACCACAGTTAATCACGACTCCCGATAGTTGGTTTAGAAGAACAATGATATTTCTCATTGAAGGTCCTATTTAATTCAGTTTCTTAATCAAAGAACCACAACATTTTCCTTCACATTCATTGTTACTTTGGTGCCTGTTGTACCCATCCATTTACTAAAACCAAAAACTTCAGTGTGAGCATATCAATAAAATCATCATATACTATCTTATGAGTAAGGTATGCAATAGAATATATTTATTAATTTTTTCTCAAACTCAATAAATTTATCTAAAATAACTATAACTCTTTCTATTATTCTTTCCACTGTGGTAATATATAACTTGTAACTTTTGAGTAAATATAACCCTAACCTATAAAGTTATCTAAAAAATAATTTGATACCAATTATAAGGTACCAACCTTAAATGGTACACAATCTAGAGTAAAATCAAGATTTCACATTTGGGATATTTTTAGTTTTAGTGTTTTAGATAATTTTTCCATAACTATTACATACCGAAAACCATAAGAAAGAATAGTGGACACTTCCAAATATTATACATTTTCTTCACCAAAGTAAAACCTTTTAAATAAAACATGATTTATTTTCGATACACATCTTAAATTATTTCATCATGACATATTTTTTTCCATTACCAATATTAAGACCTATAAAAAACAATTAAAATCATCGGATGAGAATAAAATTTTTACTAAGGGATATAAATAAGAAATGTACCCATTATTCCAGGAATATTTTAAACTCATCAAAACATTATCACTATCCTGAATTTACCCAGGTTGACCCTGAATTGGTCACCTGAGTCGTCCCGCGACAAGGCCCAAGAGGCATTCTCGATCCTCCTGAAATGGCGATATCCACCAAGGGTATCAACATAGTGACAATGGGAATTATTTTCCCATTATAAATATTCAGAAATAGTAGAATAATAAAAGAGCAGCCCAAAAATAAATAAAATTAATAGAACAACTAAGCAAGAATGGAAAAGAATAACTAACCAATCCTGATGACAAAAAAAAACTCTATTTGACCCTTCGGGTCTCTCTCTTATCCCAAGACTCCAAATCTCCCATGGAAATTGAGATCAAGCTAAAACCTACACATGAGTCTTAAAATAAGAATAAAATATAGGTGTGAGCATTAAAACTCAGAAGGCGGGCCCAAGTAAAATAATCCCAAATGCATTTTCTTTAAACAAAAGAGTCATCCATTTTAGTTTTGAATTACAATGTATAAAAGTACGTTTTTCACACATTTTTCCTTTAAGGAAAATCAAGGCCCATTTCCCTTTTTACCATTCAAAACCATATTATTTTCCAAGGAGGAATCATATAAATGTTTAAAAGATAGATGAAATTTCAATTATAAAGGAGAGGGTGGGTATAAAACATTTCCAAAACCTTTTTCCCTAAAAATTTGAAAAAAACATATCATTTTATTCCATAATACATACTATTCAAGAAGAAATCTCAAAAATCATACTACAAGGGAAATGGGAAATAACACAAAAGAGTATCTAGACAACAGTGCATCAAAACATTCATGCCAGAAGACATGAGTGAAACCTAGTGGATCATGAAAAATCCAGAAGATACTATACATGTGATTCATCCAAAAGGAATTCCCTACTCAATGACATTGTAACGTCCTAACACCTGACTACCGCCTTACCTGGCCTGGTTGATGGGACCAATCCCATAGAAATGATAACAAAATTACCCCCTGCTATGGTCCACTAATGTAATCTAAACTAGGGCAGAAATCATTCACTAGAAATTCGCTCTCTATGCTATGTTCCAATGTCAACATGTATAATAAAAAGGGTGATCCAACCAATTCCATCTGAGCATCAAATCACATAGACACACACACACACACACATATATATATATAAACACACAACATGCATCACTCGTGTCACCTAAGGGAATATGCCCTTCTCCTTTCATTAATTTGTCAAAGGGGATTCCTACCTGGTGGACCTCCAAAAACATAATACTCTACCAAATAAAGGTGATAAGATCCAAGTAGATTTTTCTTGAGATAACTTGTTTTACAAAAGTGCCAACTGGGCCTCGTATGATCTTCCTATTCAAAACAATTTCTTCAAAAAAATCACATGCACACCAATTTGAAAACCTGAAACACACTTGGAAACGGATTTAAGAAACCCAAATCACCATTATAAATATGAAATACATTTATAAAGGCCAAAGGGGAATTTGAAAAAACAATCGAGGGGAAAACTCAACCCAACTACTTAATGAAATAAATCATTATAAATCAACCGCTCCAATTCAAGATAGAAAATTTTACTAACAATTCTATATCAATAATTAACATGAAATATATATGAAAAATGAAATAAGTAAATGATTCTTAAATTTAAAGGTCAATGTGTATGGAAGCTTACCTCAAAAAGGGAGCAGGCCGAGACAAAAAAATTGGCACTTGATGCCTTTAATTTAGATTGACCAACAATTTCACACACATACACTCCTATATATTTACCCCTTAATCCAATAAAAATATTCACCGCTCCATGAGGTAATACATTCAAGGAGGATATATATATATATATATATAGTTATTTATGTGTGTAAAATCCCTTGAGGAGACACCGAATAATTTAATTAACCTATATAGAACCCACACACAAAATACGTTAATTTCCCAAAGTAGCTTCACATTATTTAAGGAATTCACAACTCATACTAAAAGTGCACAAATAGGCCTACATTTCAATACAAATCAATTCCTTCCATTTTACTCACACCAAAAAACCATTTTAAATTCTTTTACCATCACTTACACAATTTTTATATTCTCTTTTGATAAACACAAGAAGAACACACACTTTCTAAACCAATTTCCCAGAAAGCCCCTTTTTATAAATCAAAACACAACATAAAATAATTTCCAAAACTTTCCCTTTTATGATTAAACAATCTAAAATTTATATGCAAAAAAACACAACAACGCCTATATGACAACACTGCACTATTCTTCAAAAAAATCATTTCGAAAAAAATACACTCATCAGGGACCATTGAAAATATAATTCGCACTTTCCAAACAAGCCATAAATCTTTTTTCAAGAAACATTAAAACAAAATATGAACAACACATAGCCATGTATTTTGGAAAAACACATTTCTAACCCATAACCATGTTAAAACATTAACAATGCACACTTCTCACTACCCAAATAAAATTTTGAAGACATTAATATTAACTAATAAAATAATTTGGTAAAACAAACGTACCTAAAATGGAATCAAATGAACTGTAATGGACCAAAGCGCATCTCCTTTAGTGATAGAAACTGAAACCCGCATGAGGAAGACATGGGAGACCCACCACACGACCTAAAAATAGAAGAAATTACCAAAACTAAATCAACCCATGACCGAGGGTTTGGTTGAGATAAGAGGATCCATAGGAAGAGAAAAAAATTCTAGAGAGAACAATGATAGGGGAGTTGTGACCTTACCTAGGTGATTTGAGCCGAAACCTTATGAAATTGGGTGGAAACTGGAGAAAAGGGAGGCTTGCCGGTAGGGAGGAGTGCGCATGGCTCAGAGTTGCGGGGGGGGGGGGGGGGGCAGGGTTTCATCACATCACCAGAGGTAGGAGGGAGATTTACACAAGAATATGGGGGAGGAATGACCAATATAGTGGAGGTGGAGTTCCAAAGATCTCTAGAAAAAGGGGGGTTGTTCATGAGAAAGAAAGAGGGGGAGGGTGGGGTAGGTTGTGTGAATATGAGTGGAAGGGAGGGGGTTGACTGTGAGGTTAGGGGGAGGGGTTAGATTAGGGTTTTCATAAATTTTATTTTATTATAATTCAATTTAATTAAATTAAAAAAAACTCACAAATGATTAACACTAAATATAAACTAAAAAATAAGTAAAGTATCAATGAAGTGTTAGGTCGAGGTGTGACATTCAAAAAATCGTAGTTTACACCCTAAAAACATAAGTTTTTTAACATACTTCACAGAATCAAATGATTCCTAAAAAGATATTAGAAATAATAAATAATAAAGGTAACTTTTGAAATACATATCATACATACAATTTAGCTCCCAAATCTACATTTAGAGTAACATTCATGGTTATATTTGGAATACCCATCATAGTATATTCCCTAAATATCTTAGGAGAAACCTTATCATTTTCCTCCATGTCATTACCGATTGAATTGGAGGGATATAATGGGATCAACCACCCTATATTTATCATGGAACCCCCCATATACATAAGCAATTCCCAAGAACCAAAACATAAGCACAACGCAGAAATCAAGCATAAAGGAAAAATAACTTTTCCACATTTCATTGAGAATATATCATCTCAAAATATTCATATAATAAATACATTATAAAAAACATTTTCAATAACAAAATATCTAAAAATGGAATATGGTATTTATTTTTCTTTTAAAAAATAGTTCGACTCGTATAAGAATCCAAATTCCAAATAATGGAAATGGCGGCAGAAAAATCATTATCGTCGTATACATTAAAAACATTCCTTTTATCATTTAGTAAAACTCTTTGTATAAAAATATTCCTTTTGGTATCCATTGAATGAAATTATAAGTAAAAGGGGTTGATTATATGCTATATAAAAGAAGGTGGTGTATATTATCAAAATATGACGCAATAAAAGGATATTTAGAAGAAGTCCCTTACCGGGACTCTGACTCATCATGTACATTCATTATATTCCCTTCCTTAGGATGATCACACTTATTAACACCTTGATGCCTATAAAGAGGTGGTTATGACTACACTAATTCATCAAGAATGTGTGAATGAATTATAGGAATGGTTTTGGGTAGATATAGTCCGAACCCAATAGTTTTGGAAGTTTGAGAAATAAAGAGGAATGAGTGCCTTTTTAAAGTTGAGTGGAGGGCCACCCTTAGAATTATTAAAAATATTAAATTAATATAAAATCAATTTTGATTCCAAATGATCCCAAATTTATTTATTCCTAATAAAGGATGATTCTGGGTTAAATCTGCAACATTCAATTATTTATACAAGTTTTGAATATTTTTAAATACTTGTATTTTTGTTTAACACCTTTTAACTCTTACTATTTTATCATGTAATTTACCATTTGAGAGTTTAAATAATTACCAAATCATGCCAAATGACCTATGAATGAGTCATTAGTGACATTTTTAGATTTATATCAACTAATAGGCTACATATTAGATTTTTTGAAATTTTATTTCACTTAATTAAATATTTTATATTTTACTACTAATTATATAATTTTAATATTAATAAAAAACCACTTTTAAAGAAAAGTGGGAAACTAGTCAGGGTTAAAAAATAAAATCACCCAACCAGATATGTAATAGATGAATCACTGAATTATAATTTATGCCTATTAAATAGTCTACCACTGATGAGACTCCATTGTAGAGAAGAATCCTTCTCGTCCAAATCATTATTGAGAAAGTCCTCAATGTTTTATGTTATCATGTCCCATGTCTAGATGAGCCATTCCAAAAAATATTCTTCCCATTTAATCCACATACCAGTATTCATAGTTGTTATTGGATCCATTCTCCTTGCTCTTTGGTGTAACTATCATAAATTCACCTTCCCACCAACCTATCAGATTCTTCATGTGTGGTAATGACCAGAAGGCCCATGTCACAGAAATATTCATTAAAATTGATAATTTTTCTAAATCATCACATTTCATTGATTCCATACCACAATGATCGATATAAGATTCATAAACCTCCTTAATATCATGTTCTAGGCTAGAGATAGAAGAATCCACTATTAAAGAGTCAAGATCTTTAGTAGAGTTTTCCTACGCCTACTTGGAAACATTCGGAGGTAGATTTCCTTTTCTTGAGTATCAATTAATAAGAGGGATAAGTAAGAATGAGTCATCCTTCTTCATATAGGGCCTCTAAGAGTGCTGGATACACCCTTCTAAATCGATTAGAGTTTTATCCCTTTCCTTGATGAGGATCTAATATATTTATCCATAATTTCCACTTCCTTGGATTGAACAGGTGCATCTGAATCAAAATCTCTTTCCATATTGGGGGATGCCAAACTCTTATAAAGGTTCTCAACACGGGATGCCTCCATATCATCCCCTTCCTTGAAAATATGTCCTTCTTCTTCTCCCATTACTGAAAACCAGTTTTGAGAATTTATAACCTTTCCTCCTGACTTAACCACGTCCACATAGGGTGGTATTGACTGTAAGACTTGTAATAGAATGTCTGGACCTGTGGGATGCTCGTATCCACTTCACATAAATTGTGTCTGCTTTTTAGTGCACTGAATATCTTAAAAATGAGGTTCATTGGGACCTTTGACATCACATGCAATTAAGTTCACCATAACTTCATCGATAATACTGGTTGAAACCATATTTCTCACCGTATCCATATCCAAGGATACCTCTATTTCCAATCCATCCACCCACATGGCCTTGACTCCACCCACCTGCAAGTGGATGAAACCTAAATCATTCCTTAAGTGGGAAAAGATGTCCATGTCTCATGGCCCTAGCTCCTTTGACATAGAAATATTCACTATAACTGGAGGCATTATAGTAGGACACTAAAAGAGCTGATCTAATCCTGAAGTAATAGGACCCTCCCAGGACCTTTGAGAAAAGTCATGTTCTATGCGCCAGGAAATTCTTGTGGCGTGATGGGTTTAATTCCACTAAGACAGCCCCATACACCTCCTTGTACCTACCAAAAAAAACTCCACCCCACACATGATGGTACAAAGTGGGGTCAACCTACACCTCAGACACAAATATTTTTCTTGAGATAAGGACCATTCCTAGATTATCTATTTGTTCTTAATGGATTATATAGAACAGATTTCTAAATTGATGACAGTCCTAGAAAAACTTTGGCTATAACTCAAAGAGCACTATTTGTTTCCATCTAAATTATCCTCCAATCGTGATCTAGATCCAATCAATTGGAGGATTTGAAACATCTAACTCTACATAAATGTAATGTGAGATTGGGTGAAAAAAATTAGAAGTTAAACTATCAGAGCACAAATAAATATGTACCATGTTACCAACATATAAATAATCGATGGATTCTATAAAGGTAGTAGTAGATATGGGAAACTTACCCACACTGATGTCGATGGCACATCACTTTTCATGTTGAACATGAAAGACCAAAAAGGGATATAAAAACCGCATTCATTGAGATTACATGGAGTGTTGGACCATGAAATGATCAAATTTACCTCTAAAGAAAATTGGATCATCATATGGCGTTAGTTGAGAAGACCCAACACCGTGTTATCTTAAAGACCCTGTTATTCAAAAACTAATCTGTCAAAGGCACCAACTAAGTATTGAGGGTCCCTGAATCGATTCACAAGCATCATCTAACGAATATCAAAAGAAGTTATGAATTCCTTCATTGAAATTGTGAGTTGGGGTGAGCCATTATGAAGGTTCATGACTTAGGGAAAAGGGGAATCATAGGGAATGGTGGGAGGAAGTCAAGGTTAGTGAATGGGAGAAAGGTTTATGGCATCGGGTAGGAAGGGTGGTGATTCCCCCTCCCTTCTCTTTCAGGGAGGGGTCAGAGCCTCATTCATCACCGCTAGGTCATCGTCGATAGATCCTTGAGAATCTTCTCTTCTTCTTTTACATTTTATGTTATGAATTATATCAAATTAGACACTATTCATCACATGACTTTTAAAAAATTGTAACAACGTAATTCCTTCAAAAAAAATACATTTACTCAATCCTAACATGTCATAGCCATCCATAAATCCATGGAGAGAATCCAATTTATCATTTTTTTTAATATTATTAATGTCATTTATTTGATTCTTTCTTTAATAATTCTATTACTACATCATCGTTGTGCCATAATTTAATTATTTAATTCCTAAAAAATATAAATAAATTACTCTGATATAAATAATCTTGTTATATTTTTATGTATTATTTATAGTCAAAGTTATCCCTGGTATAACTTCATATTAAATTACTCTACTTTTTAAAAACAAAAGTGAAATAAAAATGACTATTCATAGAATATAATATTATAAATGGATTAAAGTCATCCATGTGGCTCCAAGTGGTCCTAAAATAGACATAATGATGATCATGGTTGGAATACACTCATAAAATTAAATTAGGATAATTTTTAGGGTAGTTTTATATTATTATAATATTATTTTTACCTTTAATTACCCGATTTACCCTTAACCATTATAATTAAAATAATTACTAAAGTTATTATTCATTTTGTCCAAAAATAAAATGGACTTATTAACATTAATTGGACCTTCTAATTCCAAATATGCAATCCATTTTTTCAAATTCAAAACATAGATTTGGAAGAAATTAATTAAAAATTAATCATATGGATGGAGTAAGAAAACAAGTTTTTAATGTAAAACATTAAAAAATTCACGCAGTTTTTATATTTAATTTTAATTTGAAAAATCATCCAATGAACTCAATTGGATTACCTGATAAAAAATTATCCAATTATACCTTAAAATCATGTAAAATTATAATATAAAAACATAAATAAATTAGGAAAAAAAGTTGTTTTGAATTAAAATGCAGTATTTATCACTATTCATTAAAATATGGAAGTTATAAGAGAAATACCAAAAATTTACCCAAACTAAATTTAGTTGACCCTTTTATAAATAATAATTTTATTTTTTCTAATATAAAATATAAAATTTTCAAAAAATTGATTTAAAATGGGTTTTCCAACAAAAGACGGAAAAACTACATTTTTTGGAAAATACTTATTTTATCCTAAAAAAGGATTTTTCATTATATCATTTCTATAAAAATATAAGATGAATTCAAAAATTAAATTGAATATATTTAAAATATATTTCATTAATAAAATTCATAAAGAGTGATTTTATTATTTTATATGAACAATTATTCACATTTAAATAGTTTTTTATAAAAAATACATTCTTTATATTCAATTGGTTTTGAGTTCATTTCAAGTTAATTTGGTAACCAACGAATCATTATATAAACATGTGTAAACCATATTTTAAATTTTTTTAGCTTTGTTAATTCACTCCATTCTAATAGTTAGGTGATAACTACCATACTAAATAATAATAATTAGTTATTAGTTTAAGCTTGATGTGACATATCATTTACACTATCGAACATTATGTTTCCTTTAAAAAAATAATGATGTTAAATAAATATCTAATAGATATAAATATACAACAATTATAGAAGTTATCTCATATAAAAAATGATATGTCATGTCATGTGTCTACAACGAATCCAAAACATCTATACAAACATCAATACAATACATGTATCTAAAATTCTAAAAATCACTATCTATGGATAGAATCATGAGACTCATATTGGACCTATACTAAACTTCTTCTAATCATGGAAAAAAATTCAAGAATCAAAATATAGGAACTTGACCTGATCCCTGCATGCATCCACAGAGTTTTTCTAGGTACCCAACGATGGCTTGAGGTATGGTGTGAGATAAAATCACAGTAGGCCACCACTAATGGTGTCTATAACACTATAGGTTGTGAAATAAAATCTAATAAGTTTCCAAATTATATCACATGTATAGAGTAATTGAACAAAATGACCATTTAATATGTAAAATAAGTAATAAGAAACTGTCTAGCCAAATAGGGCTCTCTACAAAACAATGGTCAAGCTCCAATAACAAGGAGAATCTCAAAAGAAAACAAAAATAAACACCACGACAATTCCATATACACAATATATCATAGAATCCATGACCACACTACCTAACTTATATATCATGTCTCCCACTTACACACCATATAATCTAGGAGGTCATATTTACCATGGTCGATCCATATAGTCAGAAGTGTCATATCAACCATGGTCGTGTCGTATAACTAGTAGTGTGAGACCATGTAATTCAAAATCCAAGGTATACAAGACCAAGACCTCCACATAGAGTCCTATGATCATCTAGATAGAAAATAAATTATACTTGAATTGATGTCCAAGGAGTATGTCAACATATCCTGTCCTACATGAGCCCAAGCTAGCCAGATCCAAGGTGTAGAAAGGCCTAAGGGATCCCATGAAATCCAGAACCAAGGATCAATATCATCCATGACGTCGAATAATGCTATTAGGATCTATGGAGGTAACATCTATACCATCTAATTTAATAGGGATCTAGGGTAATCCAATCATAGAATCCACTACCATTTCAATTCATCTCATTTATTTCATCAATTCACAAGCATTCACAATCCACTAGTTTTCCCACTCTTATAACAATTCATATTTACACTTTTAAATAGTTCACATCCTGATATTAAATGAGAAGGGAGGAAAAGCATATCCTAATAAATAAATTCAATTCATTTCATTTATTATAGGTATTACTCTAACAAGGAAAGCTCAAACACATTCCATGGGTGGTTTAACAATTGACAAGGCATAGGAAAAATAAAAGACTCACCATATGGGTGGCTTAGGTTAGTGAAATATCCTCCAAAAAAATAAATGGAACTAAAGGGAACCCCTAAAATGTTACAATCCATTTAATTAAAACATTAAATTATTTACTGGGGAACTAATGAAAATTATGATGCATGAAATAACAAAAAATAGGAATATCAATCACTAAACCCCATGGGAAAGGTATAGACCACCTACCATTGGTCCATAGTAGAGTGGTTTTCTAGTATCAACTTCTAATTCAGTTCAAATCGGAAGAAAAATAAATAATAGATGACAATCCTAGAAATAGGTCATATTAAATTAAACAAAAACTAGCGTAATAAATACAAAGACAAATGAATAATGGTACAAGATGAATAGAGAACTCACCAAAAAGGATCCAATGAGATAATCATCACTTAAATCATAGTCCAGAATGAGAATCGAGAGAAAATCCTACCAATTATCATCAAAATGAGCTCCCAAGATTTTTTTCTCTTGGAATGAGAAACAAAATAATGGGTTTTAGGTTTTAAAAGAAGTAATGTAAAATTGGTAATTTTTTCTAAAAATAATGGTCCACATGGTTTGGCCTCAGAGTTAGCCAAACTGTGCATCAACTGTGCATCCTTCACTTTGTTAAGGGGAATCTCGTAAGGTTAGTGTGCATAGTTTTCCTAACCATGAACAAACCACATCTTAGTCCATTTTCAAAAACATAGGTGTCTCTCGCATGAGAGTTCACCTCCATTTGTATGGTTTCCTCAAATTGTGTGGGCTCTTAAAACCCATTTTCTAAATCTAAACAATTTCATCAAACCATGTGGCTTGTGTCTCATGGTTTCTCCTAATTTTTCAGCTCAACAATTTTTCTCCAAAAGTTGTTTTCCAGACTCTGAATGAGCCTTGGACACCCCTAATACCCCCATGACCTCAAAGGGTATCCACATTAGGATGTAAACATGCATTTAAAAAAAGAGATCTAAACCTCAAGACAACCTGAGATCTCATCCTATAGATAGTCATTATTCTATATTATTCGTGCAAGAGGAACTAATTGGCCTTGGATAACCTTCGTGATCCTATCAATGATATAAATAGGATGATCCTCGAAGGAAGAATAAACCTATAACTCCACCTTCTTAGGATGCAAAGTATGAGATGGGTTTGTGTCAAAATGGCGCAACTGAGATACATAGAAGACATTGTTCACCGCCTGGTACCTCTAAGGTAACTTCAATTGATAGGCTATCAGACCAATTCTCTCTAGAATCATGAATATCCTAAAATATCATGGTGAAATCATACCCTATATCCTAATATGTCTATTTCGCATCCTCGGTGAGATACATAAAAAGACTCAATCCGAGACCTCAAACTGTAGAGGTCATTGAAGATAGTCAATGTAATATTTCTATCGAGACAACGCAATATCCATCCAATTTTTTATCATCTTGACATTCTTTGAAGTTTCATAAATGATATTTGGTCCCAATAAATTTATCTCACCTACCTCTAACTAGAAAAGAGGCGATCAATATGTCCTACCATATAAAGCTTCATAATGTTCCATCTGTAGAGTCACATGATAAATATTATTGTAGGAAAATACAACGAGGTGTATATGACTCTCACAAGAGCTCCCAACATCCAAGAGGCATGCATGAAGCATGTCATCCAACATCTGAATCATATACTCTGATTGGCCATCAATCCAAGGGTGGTATGTTGTGATCAGAAGCACCTGTGTACCCAAATCACTCTGTAACTCGTATAGAAATGAAACGAAAACCAGGTTTCCCGATCTGAAATGACTATACAAGAGACCCCATCAAGTTACACTATTTAATAGATATACAACTTCAAAGGATCATATACACTAAATTATTCCATGATCATCACTAAATGACCAATCTTAGTGAGCCTTTTATCAACTACAAAAAAAATCATTACCTCAAGGTGAACTTTAAAAATTGGCTATGAAATACATTGCGAGATCTTCCCATTTATACTTAGGAATGGGTAAATAATTTTAAAGTATGGCCAATCACTAATGTTCCACCATGACCTGCTGAAATGTGGAACACCTCTCAAAAAAGTTAGCTGCCTCACATTTCATCCCCAACCACTGATACAAACAACGCATGTCACGATACATCTTGGTAATGCTCAGATACACAACAAAAAATGAGGCATGGAATTCCCGCATCATCTCCACATGTATTTTCATTAGAACCCATACAAGTTCATGAATACATGATATCTCATCCTCACCTATAGTCTAATAAGGTGGTGGATCCTGTAACACCTCAAAATTTAATAGTACATTATCTCTTTAATGCAATTCAATAGCTTGCGCTACATGCTACACCGAGTTCGAGAGCACAATGACTTACCAAAATAGCCGTTAAAAAAGTGATTATGAATAGTATTAACCTAATTTATAATTTTTTATATATCCTATATAATTTTAACATTCAAATTTTGTGTTTATTATACATAATATAAGGGAAAATTCAATTTTTCAGATAAAAGAAGTATTTTTCAGAAAATGCAATTTTACCACCTTTTAATGGAGAACCCTTTTAAAATCCAATATTTGTCACTTTTATATATTATATTTAACAAAATAAAATACTTCTTTATAATTAGGATATAAAAATTTTGTTCGGATAAATTTTTGGTACTATTCTGATAACTTTCATATTTTGATGAATAGTGAAAAATACTAAATTTTAATTGAAAACAACTTTTTTAATCGAAATAATTTATAGCATTAAATTATGAATTTGAGTGATTTTAAATTATAATTAGATTATATTTTTATCATTTAAAGTAATTTAGATCACTATAAGTAATTTCACATTCAAATTGGACATAAACACATGTTAATCTTTTGATAGTTTTTACTTTTTAAAAAACTCGCTTTTTGTTTTTGACAATAGGAATTAATTTTATATTAATTAATTAAACATCTTTGTTTTTAATTTGGTAAAATAGAATTAATTTTTGAATTCAGATTATTAAAATTATCTTAGGGTGAATGTTTGGTATTTTTTGAAAACTTTCCATTTTTTATAAATAGTGAAAAACATTGTGTTATTCATTAAAACAGACTTTTACATAAATAATAAAAATAATTATTATTTAAATTTATTTTAAAGTCAACATAGATACATAAAACCTATATTAGTCCAATTTATTTTATTTGGGTCATTTTATAATAATATTAGATATATAAAATTTTATTGAACTTTTTAACGACTTTTACCCACCTTCTAGGCACATTTGCAAATTTGCATAAAATGTAATTTTACCACTTCAGTGAATTGAATTTCAAAAGTCCAGGAGTCGTGGTTGACATCAGTATTTAAAATGTGTCACAGTATGATGAAACTAATTTTGGATGAAATGTAACTTTTGACATTTATTTACCACAGTTAAAAGTAAATAGAGTAATTAAAGGTAAAAAATGATATTATAATTAACCTAACTCATGTCCTAATTCTATTGTATAAGTTTAATTTGACCAAAATAAAACTTAGGAAAAAATTAATATTCTTTTTGATCCATTTTTGTTAGATGAAGACATTTATTATATTTTATTTAAAGAAGTGTTAAAAGTGTTAAATTCAAATTTTATTAACTAAACCATTTTTAATATAGAGTTATACATAAGCTAAATTAGACTATAAATATTAATTAGAAATATAAAACGATCTCATAAATAATGGTATTTTATTTGTAATTTTTATACATTTAATAATTAAATTTATTTATGACATAATGATGATGCAATAATTACCTTATTGATAAAAGATTAAATAATTGATATTATAAATACCCAAATAAATGTAAATTGAGGAATATGATAAATTGAACTAATTTTATAGGTTAATATGACATCTTAGGGTTGATTAAATAAATTTTTATCTAAGTGGTAAATATTTTATGACTTTCAAAAAAACCAAATACTAAATAGTGTCAAAATTGACATAAATGAGTTTTTAAAACAAATACTATATTATTAAATGATATACTATCAATAAAAATATATAGTTCAGAAAAATGAATTAGATAAGGTTAGATATGTAAATAATGGTCAACTTTAGGTTCTCTTGGCATTTTATAGTATGTTTATTACCCATGAAATATACAAATACAAGAAGACATGGTAAACGTTAAACAATTTAAATAAGGGTTAAAGCTTAAAGATATGGTTAATATAGTGACCTAAACTTTTCTAAAACCAATTTATTGAAATTATTTAGATACATAAGCACATTAGACTCAAAATAAATTTATTTTGAGCTATTATAAACTGAAAATAGTTTTATAATAGAATAATATTTCAAGCTTTTCCTAAAGTGCCCCTCACCTCTCTTATAAAAGGGTACTTCCCCTTCTCTTAACTTCACACCTCCAAAGCCTTTCGGATCAGCCAATCCCTACCCAAATATCTTCCCAACATCCCTCACATCAACCTGGTGTCATTACCTTGAGCAGAAGGCCAACCTAATCAGCCCTTTTGTTTAAATCAAAAGGGAACACCTGAAGAAGTGGTAATTATTTCATCACCTCTTTCAAAGTACTATTCTTCTTCCACTTTCTCATTCTTTGTTATTTACAGAAAAATATAATAACTAAAGTACCTTATACATACTATTACGTTATTATAAATATGGTACAACCATTTTCATTATTTTATTCATCCTATGAATGATAATGGCACCATGCGTGTGTATGTACGGCTTACCATCTCCATGACGTGGTGTAATTTTTTATTCAGTACTATGTTATTTAGATGGATACAATGATGAGTAATATGAATATAAATAATTAAAATAACATGATAATTTTTATGTAAAATTAATATACCATAAAATTCCACACCTTATAATCATTAAGGAAATGATATCGTCGCTCGTGTGTACGTACGACTAACCGTCTCCACAACGCGATGAGATTCATTTCCACGTTATCCATTCAATGATAATTATAAATATATATTATTAATAAGTATGTAATATATGAAATAATAATGCAACTAGAAATATATATATATATATATATGTGTGTGTGTGTGTGTGTGTGTGTATTTACATATATCTTATTCACTTCATTCCATTCAATACGATATGAAAACGGAAACAACGTTTATGCGTACGTACGACCTACCGTCTCCATAAATGGTGTTTTTAATTTCATATATCTATTTATTATACATATTTATATTATAAATATATATGATATATAAATCATGTTTTATATTTTGAAATTATTTAAATCATGATCTAAGTGATACGATCAATAATAACAAGTAAAACTATGTACGATAAAGAAAGCAATTATTACCCGGAATGTTAATTTAACATGAAAATTTTTATTAAATGGTTAGTATAAAGTCATAAATGAATCATGTATGATTTCATAAATGTTAATATGGTTCTGGTATAATTTAATAACATACTATGGTCATTATACAAGAGGTTAAACGTAACCTCGACCAAAGGTAAGTACAAGGTAAGGGTTAATTTTTCAATCTCATTATTATCTGAGATTGGTTATGTGTAAGTATTTTCTAGGAAATATTTATTATCCTTGTACATGTTTCATAAAATAAATGTCTACATGATTCTTTTAAGGTACTCTTTAACTAAAATATCATTTTAAATGTTTTAAATATTTATTTTTCTAAATATTTTTCATTAATTTCCATGTTTTCAAAATGGGTTTAAGGATTTATTTATATAGACAAGATTGTTTTAAAAAGTTAATTCCATTAAAATGTTTTAAAGTGTTATGGGAAACTTTGATTCAAAAATATATTTTAAATGACTTTATAAATGTGTAAATTTTAAATGATTTCACAAAAGGTACATTTTTCTAAAAAAAATTTACTGATCATTTCCTACTATGCTGACATCCTTTAATAGATATTATTCTTGATTGAAGTTGATTTATTATAATACAATATTCCATATTGTATTGAATGAGTTATGATATTTTTTATTGTGGATGTGCTATTTTTATACCCTTCATGGTTTATGGCTGATGTATTGAAATTTCTTATGTTAGTTTTAATATGAATGTTTATGTTATGTTTCAACATTTTCATATGAGGAATGCAGTGGACTTAGTAAGTGACGAGTGGGGACCTCTATAGCCCCTTGAGGTATTAGTAGGTCTCAGGAGACAAATTAGTGTCCTGGAACAAGTCCTTGAAATTCTTTTTATTTTTAGTCTTGGTATGAGGCCTAGACTATGTGGTAATGATGTCTGACTTTAGGCATTCCCTCAATATGAAATTTGTTATTACACATGATTATTCAACTAGTAGAATATAAATGTGCAAGTTTATATGGTGATTTTGGATTTATGTTTTCCATATTATGTTTATATTTATGTTTAAATGTTTGATGTTTTTTTATTACACATATTTCATTAGAAGTTTTTAGCTTCTGCTAATGGAGCATCTGATCTCACCCCTTTCTTAAGTTTTATTTTCCCAGGAGTGCAAGAAGTGAATTATGAATGATATGCAGGCTTAAGCTAAGGGGATAGTGGCATTCTAAATGTATTTATTATTCTATGTTCTATGTTATAATGTGTTATGTAAAATTAATGTATGTAATCTATTTTAGAAGACTGCTAAACTTATCGGTCTTTCGAGACATGATTATTTGGAATCATTCCAATGTATTAAAACAATGCACTGACTCTGTGCTTATAGGGTCGAGGCGTTACAGTTGGTATCAGAGGATGTTTAGTAATAACTGTGGAATCTAGATTTAGATTAACTCTAATTAGACAACATTACCCTGAAATAAAATTTTAGGATTAGTATAGAAGAAATTACTTGAATTTTGGTAATGTAGAGATTTTGTGAATTTTCCAAGCAATACATCCCTTTATGGATACAAGCAGGTAGAGGCGGCTCTGTCACACATGTACCTAGGAGTGAAAACTCTAACAATGAGTTTTGGGCTAGAACCAGGATATCCAGGTACACGACAGCGGGCCCATCTACACTCTTGGTTATGACACTCCCGGGGGATATGCTTAGTATAATTCATATTTTCTTTACAAAACATTAGGAAGGATTTAAGACAAAATATTTACTCAACGATTTTTTATGATTATGGATTAAATGCATAAACTTTTCAATTTCTCTAAGGTATTTTACAAGTTTAGAATTATTATTTGTGATTCATAAACTAACCTAGTGTATGCCATTGTTTAGAAATGGTTCCCAGTAGAAGGAATGAGAACTCCTGCAATACACATGATCCAAATAGTAAAAAGGATCATATCATTCAAGGTCATATGCCATCATTTAGAAAGGAAATAGCCTCCCATGTATTCTCATAATATAAAGAAATAATATCATGTATTAATAAGATAATTAAAGAATTATCTAAGTCATATGGCTTTAAAGGGAATCCAGAGAAGAAGAGGATGATAGAGTGAAATATTGACGAAGGGAAGAAGGGAAATAATGATTTTCCCATATGTGATAACCGTGGAAAGAATCACCATGGTAAACTATTCAAGGGAATAAGATTTTGTTATAAGTGTGGAGGAAAAAGACACCAAGTACGTGATTGAAAGGGTAATAAAAAGGTTTCAAATGTACAATGCTTCATCTGAAAGAAGTTGATACACTACGCAAATCAATGTCCCAATCATCAGAGCATACCCCAAATGATTCGACTGGATAATAATAAAGTTATGATACTACTGAAAATAATGAGGAATGATTAGTGTTATTATGTTTTTATTATAGATTCATGTAATTTGAGTATTGAATTAATGATGTACAAGTTATAAGAATTATAATGTATATAAGGATTGAACTACAATACATTTTCATTAAGGATTTGAGATTTTATGGTACCAAGTAAAGTGACAAACTTTCATGTTAAACATTTTGGAAAATACATGGTTGGGGGAAATATAACCCATAATATGTTTCTAAAATTGAGATAATGATTTTGGATAAGATATTATTGATTTGGAAAAATTATATTAGATATTCATGACTACCTTGAAACTAATTAATACTTTGTTTATTCCATCATTATTGGGGTTTACAACATTTTTGGATATAAGGAGTGCATCAAAATTCTATAAATAATAAAGGAGAATGAATGTAATCATTATGGTTTTATGGTAATTTAGGGTGTTACCTTATTTTAAGAGCATACATGATGAAGTTAATCACATGTCATTAAATTGAAAAAGAGATCTTTAATATGTTTACCTTATAAATTTTGGACATTGAGTTTAGACAGAAGTATTTTGGATAAGTATAAAGGTTTAATTGAATTAATTTGGACATTGGATACTATTGTATCAGATTAAAACAATTCTTAATACTATTTTTGTATTGTTAGAAAAAAAGAAAACCCAGAGGTTGGGTGACAACCCATCACGTCCGGTAAGGTCGCAAGACTTAAACCTGTAACCGAAGGGCAGCAAGGGCGCAACACCTACCACTGGCCTACGTGATGTCCTAGTTTGTGTAATGTAGTTTTTTTATATTATATGATAGATGAATTATAAATTTATTTTTTTTGAAACCCTGTACGATTTGCTTATATAGAATATTTTTGAATTCTGTTATCTTTTGGAGTGAAAAATGAGTTTGTGGTATAAATTAGTTAAAGTATAGAAATATACTTGTCAAGTACTTTTTTCCCTTGTTCTATGATGAAATTGATTTTTAATCTTTAGGGAAGGGATCTTAAAACAAAAAATGTTTTATTCTTATACCTTATGTTTTTTTTTTGAATTGATGGTTTTTAAATCGTCACATATTTATGACTTTGAGGCCCTCAATATTCAATTTATTTTTCACTTATTTGTAATTTGTGACCTCATTCACTCCCTATAAATATTTACATTTTCCACCAATTATGTGTCTATAATTTCCACCAATTTTCTTCTATTTGAGATCATAATTTGGTGGTGAATTTTTCATTTCCCTTTCCCTCTTATTAAGACTAAATTTTATTAACCATATTTCCGATGTGGGTTTTCCACAAAGGTATTAACTATTTTTAGGGATTTATTTTCGAAAAATTTTTTCAAATTGTGAGGACACAATTTATTAAAGAGGGGGAAAATATAACACCCCTTTATATCATAGTACATTATCTCAATAAAGGAATTCAATAACTTGTGTTACACGCAACACCAAGTTCGAGCGCAACACGACTTACCAAACCATCCATTCAAAAAGTGGTTATGAATAGTATTAACCTCATTTTGAATTTTAGATATATCTTATATAATTTTAAAATTCATGTTTTGTGTTTATTAGACATAATATAAGGAAAAATTCATTTTTTCAGATAAAATAAGTATTTTTTAGAAAATGAAATTTTACCTCCTTTTAAAGGAGAACCATTTTTAATTAAATATTTGACACTTTTATATAATTTATTTGAAAAAAAATTAGAAGAGGGATATAAAAATTAATTTGGATAATTTTTTGGTAATTTTTTGATATCTTTCATATTTTGATGAATTGTGAAAAATACTAAATTTTAATTGAAAACGATTTTTTTAATCAAAATAATTTAGTGATAAATTATTCATTTGAGTGGTTTTAAAGTATAATTGGATTGGATTTTTATCATTTAATATAATTTTGGAAATGACCCGCCAATCCTCATTGACTTGAGAGCTCAACAAGTCATTACTAGGCCTTAAGCGACATCCCTAAGGCGCCAAAGTCTAGCAATAAATGTTGAAGGGTTTCAAGATACATGGGGGACAATTTACCCTTTAATAGAAAACAACCAACAAATAGAGAAAACCAGAAAACATCTCCAAGAAACCACTATATGATGCATTATTTAAAACCAAAACAACTCCACCATTTATTTTATGAAAAAACAACCAAAAGTATCACAATGAAAGCCAACACTAAAACATCAGAGTAATCAATGAAAAGACAGCTCAAAGACTACAAAAAAACACAAACCCATGCTCCAAAACCACCAGGCTGTAACATCACGAACCAACCCAAATATCACGAAGTAGTGCTCGAAACATGTGACACTTTACCTTTGCCAATGTCCAGGTACATGACATCTTCAAAAGCGCCAATGTGCCAAGGCAGGGGGTGAGTAGTGAAACTCAGTAGGTTCTCCCCGATGACTTTCCAACCCATGCCTCTAGGATAGAACATGTTATCACATTTATTTAAAACAGTTTATATAAAACAATTCCAAAAACAGTTCATTATTTAACATGTTCCATGTCCAAACCATTTTCCAACAAAAACCATCTTTCTCAAGAAAAGCAACCTAGAAAAGTTTCTAGTGATGTTCCCATTTCCATTTTGGCACAATAATTCCATCTCACAAATCCACACAACCAACCATGCATGCAACTTGGATCTCCTTATACTCACGAGTGGTGAGTTATCCTTCCACTAAGTCGTCACTTAGTGAACTACCTTTACAGGGGTACTTCATGACCTTATCTATCCCAACCTAGTGATGGGGGGACTTCTCGCCCTTATTCATCACAATGCACATGAACACACACCACAACCCACACAATCCATGCCCAGAACCAAGTGTGTTCAAAACCATTTAAATAAAGAAAAACCCTTTTACTGAAAACCCCTTTTTCTCGAAAACCATTTTCCAAATCTAGAAAATCCATATTTTAAAATCAAGAAACCAAAAAACTTTGCACAACCATTCTTTTAATTTCCAAAATTTCATCAAAACCCATAAATCATCACTAAAGAAGATTTATAACATGTTTTTCACCACAATTTCAGAATCAATAGCAAGAAAATAAATCAATTTGCACTAAGCCTTTAAATTATAAGAAAGAGGAATCGAGAGTGAAGCCGCCTACCTCAACAATTTGGGCGAAACCAACCGATGGACGAAGAAAGCCAAGAACATCGGGTAAAAACGCCAAAACCTTCCTTAGATCACTTCTCCTAACACAAACAAGACCAAATCTTGTCATATTTGGCATCCACACCCTTATATCTACCTATAATGGGCGCAGATCTAGGAAAACTAGATAATAGGAGAAGTAGATCTATGTAGATATAAGAAACCGATCAAGAACGATAATATACCTTAAGAATACGGCTTCGATTCACCAAGAGAAACCTTCGAATCGCCTCCAGAACGCTTGGGAGAAGTCTTCCAACCTTTAAGGGAGAGTAATCCTAAGTTAGGGCTGCTTAGGAGGTTTAAACAAGGAAATTAAAGGCAAAACGAGTTAGATCCACAATTTTAGGATCTAACTTTAAGTGACCACATGGTTTGAAAAACCGTTCCCTAACTATGTGTTGGATACTACCTCGGCCACCCTTCTCGTACGGTTTGGCTGCATGGTTAGACAATTCGTGCACCGACTATGCATCTTCCCCTTTGCTTCCAAACATCATTCCATGTTCTCCAGACTCTGCCATTCAACCCCCTTGACTATAAAACCATGAAAAACATCAATAAAGGGTTACATACCAAAAACCGGGGGTACTAAATTCTCCCCACCATTGGCCTTTCTGTCCTTGGAATGTTGAAAACCATCACTTGACTGAAAGAGTTCTGGCCACTGCTCTTTCATTTCTTTCTCACGTTCTCAAGTCTCTTACAAAATCTGACCATGTTTCCACAAAACCCGCACTTGGCCGATGCTTTTTCCATGCAAGACTTTATCCTTCATATCCACAATACGCACCGGGATATGTACCAATGAAGCATCCAGATCTAGGTCAACATGATCCCATCTGATCACATGGTCAGGATTGGGTTGATACTTCTTTAACTGAGATATATGGAACACATTGTGCACCGAACTGAACCGTGGTTGTAACACCAACCGATACGCCACCTCGCCAACCCATTCCAGTATCTCATAAGGGCCTATATATCGAGAAGATAACTTGCCCTACCTTTCAAAACGACATTTTCCAAGTCTTGGAGAGATCCTCTAGAAGACACGATCACTCACTGCAAATGACAATGGTCTTCGGCGATGATCCGGATAATATTTCTGATGACTCTGAGCCATCTCCATCCTCTTTCTAATCAACTGGATCTTCTCCATTGTTTCTAGGACAAGGCTCGACCCAACAAGTGAAGTCACACCTGTTTCCACCAAACAAAGTGGAGAACAATTAGGACGCCCATACAATGCTTCAAACGGAGCCATGTGTATGAAGGGCTGATAGATATTATTTTATGAGAACTCCACTAAAGGTATATGATCCTCCCAAGAGCCACCAAAGTCCATTACACTAGCCCGTAACATCTCTTCCAACGTTTGTATCGTCCTCTCAGATTTCCCATCCGTCTGAGGATGATACGCTATGCTCATAGTCAACTGAGTCCCAAGGGATTGTTTTAAGGATTTCGAGAAACGATATGTGAACCTCATATCTCTATCTGAGATGATATACACTAGTAAACCATGTATTTTTACCAATTCCTAGATATAGATTTTTCAAAGATCTTACACTGTATGAGTTTCACGAATTGGGATGAAATGGTCCAACATGCTTAGACGATCCACTATCACCCAAATGGAATCATGTTTCCAGACCGTTCTTGGAAGACCTGTAACAAAATCCATTGATATCTTCTCCAATTTCCACACTGGGATAGGTAAAGACTGTAACATACCAGCTGGTCTCTGGTGCTCTGCTTTAACCTGCTGACAAGTTAAGCATCGCGAGATGAATTCGACCACCTTCCCTTTCATGACGCTCCACCAAAACTGCACCTTTAACGCCTTATACATCTTCTATGTACCTGGATGTACATCCCATCTTGAATGGAGGTAAGCATTAGGGAGTTATTCCTAACAAACTATCGGTACAACCATCCGATCTCTGAAACACAAAACTGAACTAGATTCCAGTTTCCAGCCATCAATGGTCTCCCCACCATTGAGTTTTTAACTCATTATCAGACATTCCGCATCAGATATTTGTACCTCTTTGACCAATTTTACCAGTTCAGGAACAAGCGTAGCTGAAAAGAAAACCAAAAAATCACCTCGGTTTTCACATTCCACATGCATGTCGGCTAAGACCAAAATCAACTGCCATTCATCTGAAGCTTCCTTTGCCAACTGAGCATACGAATTCCTGCTTAATGCATCATCCACTGAATTTTCTTTAACTGGTGTATACATTAATTCAAAGTCGAACATTTGATGATACTCCATCCATCTCCTCTGCCTCATATTCAAATCTCGCTGTGATAAAATGTGTTTCAATCTTTTGTGATCCGTAAACATAGTAAAATTCTCACCAAAGAGATAATGTCTCCATGTTTTCAAATAATGGACGATGGTAGCCAACTCTAAATCAGTTGTTGGGTAATTTTTCTCATGCACTCTCAACTGTCTTGAGCCATAACCAACCACATGGTCTCCTTGCATGAGAACACAACCCAAACCTGTCCATGAAGCATCACAATACACAACATAACCCTATCCTGATTCCGTAAAAATCAATATGGGTGCTTATGTAAGGCGAACTTTCAACTCTTGAAAAGATCTTTGACATTATTCAGTCCATTGAAATGCACTATCCTTCTTTTTCAATGCTTTCATGGTTGAATCTAGTCATGAGAAGTCACGGAAAAAGTGTCAGTAATGACCATCTAGACTAAGAAAACTTCGTATTTCAAATACATTCTTCGGGGGTTGCCAAGAAAGAATAGCTTCTATATTTTATGGATCCACTAAAACACATTTCTCAGAAACAAAATGGCCCAGAAAACATACCTCTTGTATCCAAAAATCATACTTTGATAATTTTTCATACAAGAGATGGTCCCTCAAGATTTTAAACACTATCGCCAAGTGTTTCTCATGCTCATCCCTTGTTCATGAATACACCAATATGTCATCCACAAACACCATAACAAAATAATCCAGATATGGCTGAAATATCTGATTCTTCAAATCCATGAAGTCCGATGGTGCATTCGTAAGACCAAAAGGCATGACTACGTATTTGTAGTGGCCATATATTCTTCTGAAGGCGTTCTTCGGAAAATCATCCTTCCATACATGAAACAAGTGATATCCTGATCGTATGTCAATTTTGGAGAATCACTGAGATCCCCTAAATTGATCAAATAGGTCATCAATGCATGAAAGTGGATATCTATTCTTTATCGTAACTTGGATAAGTTTATGATAAATCACACATAGCCTCAAAGTTCCATTTTATTTCTTTACAAACAAAACTGGAGCTGCCCACAGAGACACGCTTGGCTGAATGAAACCCTTGCTTTCAAGCTCCTCTAAATTCAATTTCAATTCATGTAACTCTGTTGGTTCCATCCTATAAGATGGTAGTGTGATAGGACTGGTCCCCAGAAAGAGATCAATCGTAAAATCCACCTCTCTTAAAGGTGGTAACCCTGATAATTTTTCAGGAAAAAATCACGAAATTGATCCACCATAGTTTGAAAATTATTTTCCACGATCTCTTCCAATGATACCAAAGTCAATACTGACAATTTTTTAAGAAATTGTTCCCACCATTGGTGCCAACAAGCTCTTCGTACCATTCTTTACCATCCTCTCTCCTCTGAAGAGATGGTCAATTCTGTCCTCCACCGTGAAACTAACTGTTCTCCTATAGCAGTCGATGTGGGCCTTAAACCTTGTCAACCAATCCATACTCAGGATTATATCATAGACATCCATCTATAGCACAGAGAAATCCCATTTCAGCTCAGCTCCATCAACAGTTATAGCACATTCTCTACACACGAAGGCTTGACATTCCCTTTCACTAAGAAGAGTTTTCAGTTTCAATACAGAAGGTATCATTTCCAGTCTTAAACATAGAAAGTCAACAGCACGAGAAGCAATGAAGGAGTGTGATGCACCAGTATCAAACAACACTTGCACAAAGGTAGAATTCAAAAGAATCATACCTCTTACTATTGATGGTCCAGCCTTATCATCAACAATCATCTTCTCAGCTCCATACAATTGCTTCTTCACTGCACTGTTCTGCTTGTTGGCTTGTTGAGATTGCCCTGGTAGAAGAGTCATGGTATTTTGAGAATCACCATGTCTGGCTCTATTATTCTGACGAGACTGACTCTGCTATCCTCATCATGTCGAAGCATATGATGCTTTCGATGCCTGGGAAGTGTCACAAACACCTGACCGTGGAGCACTCTGACAATATATCTGAAGATTCCCCATTTTCTTGCAATTGTGGCATGCTCTTGGTGGTTCTATACATTCTCATTTCATGTGATCAGTCGAACCCCATTGAAAGAACCCTGCTTTAGTCTAGGGTTATGGAGGAAGGTTGATTGATCCCGTCGTCTGGTTCTGATTCGCACTCCCACCTTAGAAGTCGGTGTCCCTCTTCCTCTTGTTCCCAGCATTGGAGTTCCCACCCGTTCCCGTGGGTATCATCATGACTCCTCCAATCGATCCCGATATATCACGTTCAACAACCGTTGCTCTGTTCACCATCTCTGTATAATCTGTAATACAGAGCACATCTATCTTCGACCGAATCTCCTGTCTCAACCCTGATTCAAAGATGCGTGCCTTCAGCGACACACTTGCAATAACTTCTGGTGAAAAGTGCACTAAATTCATGAATTTATCCTCATACTCCGTGACAGAGATATTATCTTGATTCGGGCTTAAAAAGTCAATTTTCCTCTGGATCTTGAATGTGTGAGGATAGAATTTTTTGTTAAATAATTCTTCAAAATCCTCCCATGTAAGGCCTTCATCCAATTTAGCCTGCACCGCTAAATCTCACCACTGACGTGCAAGATCCTAGAGCATATACGTCGCTAGCTTTACTTTCAACTCTGCTTGTGTGTCGATGAAATCGAAGATTCGATTCACCCTACTCATCCACACCTCCACCCTTTCTGGTTCAGAATCACCCCGAAAGATGGGTAGATTCTGCTTCTGGAACTGGACGGAATGGTCTACAAGCCTTGACTCATCCCTCTGATTCCCTGTGTCCATAGCCTGGAGCACTTTAATGATACTCTGAACCAACTCTTGGTTCACACGTGGTTCAGGTGCAACCACATTCTCCGTAGCTTATTCGGGTTGGTTTCTACGACGCCTAACGGGTTCCATTTTCTATACAAACAACGCACGCCGTTGGTCTCACTTCCTAGAAACTGAAGGCTTAGAATTTCAATTTCTATCACATCAACTATCACATCATTGTTTTCCAACAATCCAACTTATCCACATGTTCAACCATTTTTGAAAACGTCTCATATACTTTTTGAAAATCCACCCATTATCAAAATATACCAAATATCCACTTTTTAAAATATTTCATTTGAAAACGTGCTTAAAATTTTCAGAAATCATGCTTTTGTATCAAACCATAATCCATTTCTCAAAATGATTAATGAAATCCTAGTGGAAATTCATTCCTCTATAATGCATGTCATGCTCATCTCATTGGATAAACCCATGACATTGAAATTTCCAACATTCTAGAAGTTTATTCAAAACACTTATATACCCAACTCCCTGGTAACTTGAAGTTCAGCATAAACCGGTTAGCTACGTCCTTTTATGATATACATTTCAAGTTCCGAAAATCCTACTCCTGTCTATGATGATCAGCCAAGGAATAGAAAAGAAGGAATTTCAACTCCATGACCAGGAACATAGATGACCACTTGTTAGGCAAGGACCGAACAAGCTGATACCATTTGTAATTACTCGCCAATAATCATTGGCTCGAGAGCTCAACGAGTCATTACTAGGCCTTAAGAGACATCCCCAAGGTTCCAAAGGCTGGAAATAAATGCCAAAGGGTTTCAAGATACATGGGGGACGATATACCCTTTAATGGAAAACAACCAACAAATAGAGAAAACTAGATAACATCTCCAAGAAACCACTATATGATGCATGATTTAAAACCAAAACAACTCCACCATTTATTTTATCAAAAACCAACCAAAAGTATCACAATGGAAGCCAACACTAAAACATCAGAGTAAACAGCGTAAAGACAGCTCAAAGACTACAAAACAACAACCCAACCCCATACTCCACAAGCTCCAAGCTCCAACATCACGAACCGGCCCATGTATCACGAAGCAGTTCTCGAAACATGTGACACTTTACCTTTTGCAACGTCCCGGTACATGACATCTGCAAAAGCACCAATGTTCCAAGGCAGGGGGTGATTAATGAAACTCTGTAGGTTTTCCCCGATGACTTCCCAACCCATGCCTCTAGGATAAAACATGTTAGCACATTTATATAAAATAGTTTATATAAAAAAATTCCAAAAACAGTTCACTATATAACATGTTCCATGTCAAAACCATTTTCCAACAAAAACCATCTTTCTCAAGAAAAGAAACAAAGAAACGTTTCCAGCCAAGTTCCCATTTCCATTTTGGCACAATCATTACATCTCAAAAAATCCACACAACCAACCATGCATGTAACATGGATCTCCCTATACTCACGAGTGGTGAGTTATCCTTCCACTAAGTCGTCACTTAGTGAACTACCTTGATGGGGGTACTTCACGACCTTATCCATCCCAACTTAGTGATGGGGGGACTTATCTCCCTTATCCGTCCCAACCTTTTTATTGGGGGACTTCTCACCCTTATCCATCCCAATGCATATGAACACACACCACAACCCATGAAATCCATGCCCAGAACCAAGTGTGTTCAAAACCCTTTCAATAAAGCATCACCCTTTTATTAAAAACCCATTTCCCACAATCCATTTTACAAATCCATCAAAAAAATAATTTAAAATCACTATTTTAAAATCACGAAACCAAAACACTTAGCACAACCATTCATTCAATTTCCACAATTTCATCAAAACCCATAAATCATCACTAAAGAAGATTTATAATAAGTTTTGCACCAAAATTTCAGAATAAAAACCAAGAAAATAAATCAATATTAACTAAGCCTTCAAGTTCTAAGAAAGAGGAATCGAGAGTGAAGCCACCTACCTCAACAATTTGGGCGAAACCAACCGACACACGAAGAACACCAAGAACACTAGGTAAAAACTCCAAAAACCTTCCTTAGATCTCTTCTCCTAACACAACCAAGACCAAATATTTTCATATTTGGCATCCACACCCTTAGATCTACCCATAACGGGAGTAGATCTATGAAAATGAGAGAATAGGATAAGTAGATCTACGTAGATCTAAGAAACCGATCAAGAACGATAACATACCTTAAGAATTCGGCTTCGATTTGCCAAGAGAAACCTTCGAATCGCCTCCGGAACGCTTGGGAGAAGTCTTCCAACCTTCAAGGGAGATTAATCCCGATTTAGGGCTGTTTATGAGGTTTAAACAAGGAAATTAAAGGAAAAACAAGTAAGATCCACAATTTTAGGATCTAACTTTAAGTGACCACATGGTTAGTCCGCATGGTTTAAAAAACCGTGCGCTAACCGTGCGTTGGCTACTGCCTCGGCCACCCTTCTCGCATGGTTTTCCCTCACGGTTAGAAAAACCATGCTCTGATCATGGGGAAGCCACTGCCTCCAAGGACCACTGCGCATGGTTTGGCCACGCGGTTAGACAAATCGTGCGTCGACCGTGCGACTTCCCATTTTCCTCCAAACATCATTCCAAGTTCTCACGAATCTCCCATTCAACCCCCAGGACAATAAAACCATGAAAAGCATCAAGAAAGGGTTATATACCAAAAACCGGGGGTAATACAATTTTAATCATTATAAGTAATTTCACATTTAAGTTGGACATAAACACATGTTAATCTTTTATAGTTTTTACCTTTTTAAAAGCCTATTTTTTGGTTTTGAAAATTGGAATTAATTTTAAATTAATTATTGAAACTTCTATGTTTTGAATTAGTAAAATAGACTTTATTTTTGAATTCGTATTATCAAAATTATCTTAGGGTTAAGTTTAGGTATTTTTCTGAAAACATTCAATTTTTGATGAATAGTGAAAGCAATGTGTTATTGTTTAAGACTGAATTTTATTTAAATAATAATAATTATTTTATTTAAATTTATTTTAAAGTCAAAATAGATACATAATACCTATATTGATCTCATGTAATTCATTGGTGTCATTTTATTATAAGATTATATATATATAATTTTATTGAACTTTTTAACGTCTTTTACCCACCTTCTAGGCACATTTTTAAATTTGCATAAAACATAATTTTACCGCTTCTGTAAATTGAATTTCAAAAATATGAGAGACACAGTTGACATCAGAAAGTAAAATTTCATTCAATAAGATGAAAATAATTTTTGGCGAATAGTATCTTTTGACTTTTATTTACCACAGTTACAAGTAAATAGAGTAATTAAAGGTAAAATATTGATATTATAATTACACTAACACATGTCATAATTCTATTTGACAAGTTCATTTTGACCGAAATCAACCTTAAAAAAATTAATATCCTTTTTGATCCATTTTGGTTAGATTAAGACATTTATTATATTTTATTTAAATAAGTGTTAAAAGTGTTAAATTCAAATTTTATTATCTAAACCATTTTTGATATAGAGTTATACATAAGTTAAATTCAACTATAAATATTAATTCTAAATCTAAAAAGATCTCCTACAAAATGGTATATTATTTATAATTTTTATATATTTAATAATTAAAATTATTTATGACACAATGATGATGTAGTAATTACCTTATTGATGAATGATTAAAATAATTGATATTATAAATACCCAAATAAATATAAATTGAGGCTTATAATGAATTACACTAATATTATAGGTTGACATGACATGTTAGGGTTGATTAAATAAATTTTGTTTCAAGTGATAAAGATGTTATGATTTTCATAAAAAGAAAAAACTAAATAGTGCCAAAATTGACATAAATGTGTTTTTAAAATAAATACTATATTATTAAATGATATAATATCCCAAAAAATATATATTTAAAATAAATGTCTTAGATAAGGTTATATATGTAATTAATGGTCAACTTTATGTTCTCTTGGAATTTTATAGTAAGTTTATTAACCATGAAATATAAAAATACAAGAGGACATGGTAAAAGATAAACTATTTCACTAAGGGTTAAATCTAAAGGATACAGTTAATATAGTGACATAAACTTGTCTAAAACTTATTGGTTGAAATTATTTCGCCCCATCCCCACCTTATAGTCACAATAAATCCATTTGGAGATATTAGAAACCAATTTTTTTTTATAATAAAATAATATTTCATGATTTTCCTAAATGGAACCTCACCTCTCTTATAAAAGGGAACTTCCCCTTCTCTTAAATTCACACATCCAAATCCTTTTGGCTCTACCATCCCCCAACCAAATATATTCCCAACTTACCTCACTTCAACCTATAGGCCTTACCTTGAGTAGAAATCCAACCTAAGGAGCCCTTTTGTTCAAATCAATAGGAAACACCCAAGAAAGAGGTAATTATTTTATCATCTCTTTCAATGTTCCATTCTTCTTCCACTTTCTCTTTCTTTGTTGTTTCTATAAAAATATAATAACTCCATTAACTTATACATACTGTGATTTTATTATAAATATGTTACAACCATATTTATTATTCTATTCATCTTATGAATTATAATGTCACCATGCGTGCGTACGTACGGCTTACCATCTTCACATCGTGGTGTAATTTGTTATTCAAATCTATGTTATTTGGATGGATATAATGATGAGTTATATGTATATAAATAAAAAAAATAACATGAAAAATATTCTGTAAAATTAATATACCATCCAATTCCATACCTTTTAATCATTAAAGAAATGGTATCATCGCTCGTGTGTACGTACGACTTTCCATCTCCACGATGCAATGAGATTAATTTCCACATTCACCATTCAACAATAATTATAAAAATATAAATTATTTATAAGAATATAATATATGAAATAATAATTAAAATTAATATATATATATATATATACACACACACATATATCTTATTCACTTAGTTCTGTTCCATATGATATGAAAACAGAAACATCGTTTATACGTATGTATGACCTACCGTCTCCATAAACAGTGTTTTACATTTAATATATATATATATATATATATATTATACATATTTATATTATAAATATATATGATATATAAATCATTTTTTATATTCTGGAAGTATTTAAATCACGGTCTAAGTGATATGATCTAGAATAACAAGTTAAACCACATATTATAAAGAAAGCGATTGTTTCCTGAAATGTTAACTTAACATGGAACTTATTATTAAATGGGTATTATAAAGTCATAAATGAATCAGGTATGATTTAATAAATATAAATATGGTTCTGGTATAATTTAATATCATTCTATGGTCATTATGAAAGAGGTTAAACGTACCCTCGACCAAAGGTTAGTACATGGTAAGGGTTAATTCCTCAATCTCATTATTATTAGAGATTGTCAATGTGTAAGTATTTTCTGGGAAATATTTATTATCCATGTATATGTTTTATAAAAGACATTTCAAAATGATTCTTCTAAGGTACTCTTTAACTAAAACATCATTTTAAATGTTTTAAATATTTATTTTTCTAAATCATTCTCATTAATGTCCATGTTTTTTAAATGGGGTTAAGGATTTATTTATATGGAAATGATTTTTTTAGAATGTTAATTCCTTTCAAAAGTTTCAAAGTGGCACGGGAGACTTTGATTCAAAAATTTATTTTAATTGAATTTTTAATGGTGTAACTTTTAAATGATTTCACAAAAGGGATATTTCTCTGAAAAAGTTTTACTAATCATTTTCAACTATGTCAGCATCCTTTACTGGATGTTATTCTTGATTGAGGTTGATTTATTATAATAGAATCTTTCATATTGTATTGAATGAGTTACGATATGTTTGACTATGGATGTTCTATTTTTATACCCTTTATGGTTTATGGATGAAGTACTGAAATTTTGTATCCTAGTTTTAATATGAATGTTTATGTTATGTTTCAACATTTTCATATGAGGAATGTAGTGGACTTAGTAACTGACGGGTGGGGCCCTCTATAGCCCCTCGATGTATCAGTAGGTCTAATGAGAATAATTAGTGTCTTGGAACAAGGCCTTGACAAAAAAAAATTTAGTCATGGCATGAGGCCTTGAATATGTGGTAATTATGTCCGGAATTAGGCATTCCCTTAATATGAAATTAGTTATTACATGTGATTATTCAACTAGTAGAATATCCATGTGCATGTTTATATGGTGATGTTTGATTTATTTTTTCCATATTATGTTCATGTTTATGTTTAAAAGGTTTATGTTTTCTTATTACACATCTTTCATTAAATGTTAATAGATTCAGCTAAATTATTTACACTTACTGAGCATTTGAGCTCACCCATTTCTTATGTTTTATTTTCTTAGGATTCCAAGAAGTGTATTATGAATGATATGTAGGGTTAAACTAAAGTAATAACGGCATTATCAAAGTATTTTTTATCCTATGTTTTATGCTGTAGTTTATAATGTAACATTCATGTATGTAATCTATTTTTCAAGAATGCTAAACTGATAGGTCCTTCGGGACTTTATTCCTTGTAATCATGCCAATGTACTAAAATAATGTACTGACTCTAGGATTTTGTGGGTTTTTGTGTAATAGGTGCTCACTTTCCACATTCTTTTATATGAAAATTCCCTTAAAATATATATTTCTCTCATCCTCACTCTATCAAGAATGGTACATGTCATAGCTATGTTAATATAATGGTCTTCCTCTGACCATTCTGTACATCTAAGTGCATTTCTCAAAAAAAATCATGACATTTAACTCAATATTATCCTCTTAAACTACCTATATCTATGTCCTCATGCATGGTGGATCTACCGCTACATCATCCTGTCCAGGAATATAGGCAAGATCAAAGTTTAAAAAATATCGATAATCAACCCACCATCACTGCCTCAAATTTAGATCATTCTATGTAAATATATATGAGAGGATTTTTTTGGTCCAGGTACACCAAAAAATGCTCTCCCAGTAAATAGTGTCTCTAGTAGTGTAAAGCATGAAAAACTGCAACTAACTCCACATCATGCATCAGGTAATTCCTCTTATGTGGCATGAACTAATGAGACTTGTACTCCAAAGCTCTATCACCTTATATCAGAACATATCCTAGACCAATACATGATGTAACATAATACACTATGTATCTTCTACCCTACATTGGAAGAATCTAGATTGGTGCTAAATTATATCTCCATTTTGTCTCCTGAAAGGATGTATAATAGGTATCCGTCAATATAAACATCAAAAACTTCTTAGTCAATACTATCAAAAGTGCTTATAGGAAAGAGAAGTCTGGTAGAAAACACCTTAATTTTCTTCTATCCCTTGTAAAATCTAAATTTCAAAGACTTTTATGGTATTCTCTTAGGATAAAACATCTACCACCTTCTCTAGGCTAACTAATACTCTTAAATCTAAAATAATATGACATGGGTAGTTAATTTGATCCATCTAGAAGTGGAACTTTGCGTTCTTAGAAAATAAGGGATTATCTCTCTGCGTATCCAATAATATCTCAATATTTTTGGCACGGTCAAGTCGGTTTTGAGAATACACCCTGATATAGTCCATAAAAACCACCACAAAATAATCCAAGTAAGGATGGAAAACACAGTTCATTAGTTCCATGAAAACTAGTAACACATTTGTTAGATGAAATGTAATAACTTGATACTCATATAGACCGTAAATTCTATGATAAGTTATATGAGGTTTGTTTATAGATCTAAAACATACCAGGGGATATCCTGACCTCAAATTAATGTTTGAGAACACCTGAGATTTTCAGATCTTATCAAGTAGGTCATCTATCTATGGAAAGGGATACCGGTTCTTAACCATCAACTTGTTCAATTTTTGTTATACCACACATAGATTGATGGTACCATTTTCCTTTTTTGTAAAATGGACCGGTGAACCCCATGGAGATGTAATGGGTTGAATAAAACCCTTTTCCTTCAAGTCCACTAGCTGCCTCTTGAGCTCCTAAATGTCCATAGTAGCCATCTTGTAAGGATGAATGGATACCGATGAAGCTCTTGGCACTTGATCAATAATGAAATCAACCTCTCTATCAGGAGGTAAACTATAAAAGTCATCAATGAAAATTCCCTAGAAACGATCAACCATTAGAGGGAAACATGCTTGACGTGATCCATGATCATCCAGATATAGACTAGTAATATGCGTTGGTATCCCACCCGGCCCATGATTCTCTGGTCCAGCACGGATCCCCTAGACATCTCATTCACCATTGTGAATAAAAACCCTACCCTTTGGTGATTTAAAGGTCACCCTTCAGAGATATCAATCAACAATGTCTCGATATGCTACTAGCCAATCCATCCAAGTATGAAATCTAACCCATTCATCTAGAGGGAAAAAATATCTCATACAAAGTGACACCCACCAATCTCAAGGGGAGGATCCTTGTATTGGAATACACCCTCCATTATAATCCCTAATAGAGTATCAAGCATCATTACACCCTTAGAAAACTGTGCAAAAAGCCTAAGGCTTTCCAAAAAAGGCACATATATGAAACTTTGTGAATAACTTATGTCAAAAAAGAGTAGCTACAACAATTGAGGCCACTAATAATGCACCTATCACCATAGACAATCTGGAAGCCTTCACCTTAGTGGTAAGTTGCACAAAGTAGATCTGGACTAAACCATGGCCCTGTGAAACAAAATCAATTCACAGAGTTGGCCCACTCTACAATATAGGTAAAACTGGTTTCAGGATACCTCATCAAGGATCACATCCTCGGCATGACCAACAAGTATTTCTCTAGATCCCAGCCAGACATGGGGCTGTGAAACTCCCTCATGAACCTAATTTAAGAGTTGAACCAGCTTCACTTACTACTGGAGGGATGTTCTGGTAAAAACATTGTACGTAGACCATCTTGTTGTAAGCTCCTCACTTAACTAGGTCCTAATTGCACTGATTCATCAAATTTCCCCATCTTTCACATAGATGATTGAAAACTATACTACCAGTACAAATGGATTGACTGGTAATCATCTCATGTTATGCCTTAAAACGTTAATTCCTATCACAGGAAGTCGAACAATGGGTCGAAAGGATTCACTACCCTACTCTACCACCCAACTCCCCTCAAGTTCCACTCTACAATAAGCAACTTATTCACAATCTCAATAATCATCATCAACCTAAACACATTGAACTGAGATTGAACAACATGTTAGAGACCTTCCTCAAAGAATATTTCTATCGATTCCTCATCAGAAATATATATCAATTCATAAGGTTTAATCTCTATAAATCATGAAAAATAGTCCATAACCATCATCAAACCTTGATCCAAATGCACAAAATCACTTGGATTCTATTATCTCAAAGTATTAGGGAAAATGTAATCATAGAATATTTTTTTTGGAAATTACCCCTAACCATATCTCGCAGCCTATCTCTCCAGATTAAAACATCCCACCAGTGCTTTGTATATCCCTATATGTTGTGATTTTCACTCTCCTCTCTGTATATGTCTCCAGATGATAAAATATTGAAAAAGTTATCTCATGCCTCAACATAGCCACATGTGGCCACCATCCCCCAAAAACATGGGAGGACGATGCTGTTGGAATGCACACATCATCTCTACTTTAGACGAGGTAGGTTATGGTTCTCCCTGAAAGGACTGAATAAATTTTATACAACTCTCACAAAACTACGCCCTGTCACCAATATCTAGAACAAATAATGGTTCTTCAGCTTGAACTATAGGAGGAGCCACCAGTATCCAATGGCCCACCATCTCTAGATAATGGTGTCGCAACCCTCAAACATGCGACTGGAGGTCGTCATGGTGGCATGTCTCTATGATGCCAAACACACATATCAGAAAATATTGTTAGAAATATGACCATATATTAAAAAATACGATAAGATAAAAATTTCTAATAAATAGATCATACCATATAGCATGCTCCTAAATCTATGACTGATTATACAGTAATTGTCATAACATCACTAGATAAACTGCCTACTTCCCACTCTAAAGCTGGGTCATGGTCATGTTATTTGTTTCTCAATTTCAATGTTTATTTAAATTCACATTCATTTCACATTCACATCATAAGTCACCTTTTAAATGGATGCACCAAATATTTCACCACTTCCAATCTATAGGGGCCCATACTTATCAAGAACTGAAATATCAGGTCCACTGAATCCATACAATGACACATTTTAGCCCATGCGATCTAGGGTCCACAACTCAACATGCAATAGTGGGATGCTTAAGATTTTTTTAGCCTTATTAGGAAAACACTATTTATGTTATGGTAGGAACTCTAAGTACCAACAATGTTTCCTAATTCCATATATAAAATATTTATCAAAACATCAGATATATCACTCAATGTGCACAATAGTAGTGTCATGTAGCTATGAAATTAATACAATATGGAATGTCATAATGCATAGAACATGAATCCTATAAAGTTCCTAAAATGATGCATGAGATGGAATACCCTTATCTCATCAGGTTGAAAAAAATAGAACCCGCAATCATATCACTAATAACATCACAATTTAATTGTGTCACTCAATGGTGCAATCAAATAAACTATAATAGAAAAAATCCATAAAATAAAAAATCAAATTTTTGGTAATATGGATTTTCAATTATGTGGGTTAGCGACTCCCAGTCATGAATCATTACCAAATTCCAATTACTTCTCCTACCTTTATATTATCTCAAAAATATTAAAGAAAACTGGAAATGAAGGCTTTGATACCACATTGTAACATATAGACCTAGAGGCCACTATTCGGTGCTCGGAGCAGATAGGTCACATGGCCTAAATCTCGTCTCCTCAAATGCTATAATCTCAAAAATAGTAGTGAGGTCCTAGGTTGTTTTAGGGGGGATACTATGACCTCATGTCTAAAATATAGAAAAGATTATAATAGTCCATAGTATAAGTAGTAAATCAATTAATAAGAAGTAGGAATAGATTTTGTGATCATTGGTCCAACAACCCACCTTAGCACATTCACAATAATATCGAATGGGAGATAAACATCCAATATAAATAAATATGAAATAATCTTGAAGTAATTTTATATAAAAATTATATGTCATTTCATTTATCTAAAAGGAAACTAAAATAAGTATATAAACATCAATACAATATATGTATAAAAAATTCTAAAAAGACCAAAAATTACTATCTCGGAATAGAATCATGTTATTCAAATCGTTCTTATGATCACCTACACCTAATAATGGAACAAATTCAAGCATCCTACTATGGTAACATTAACTAATACATAATTTCATCGACATGGTCTATATGGGTGTCCAACGATAGCCTGAGACATAATGTGGGATAAAATCCCAATAAGCCGCAACCAACAGTGTCTATAACAATCCATGGTATGAAGTAAAAGCTAAGAAGCGTGAAATTTATATCATATATATAACAGAAAGGAAAAATGTTCTTATGGAATATGTAAAAAAAGTTAAGAGAAATTTTATATCCAAATAAGGATCCCTATAAAACAATGGTCAAGCTCCGATAATAAGGAATCTCAAAATAAAACAGAAATAAAAACCATGACCATTCCATATACACAGTATATCATATCATCCACAACCTCGCCTCATAACCTGTATATCAAGTCACCCACAGTCATTCATAATATTCATGCATGTCACATTTAGCATAGTGATCTATATAATCAAAATTTTCATATCAACCCTGGCTAGTCCATTTAATCAGATGTGTTAGACCCCATAAGGTTGTATCAATGTTATTGAAGACCAAGGAATCCTCATCGAGTCCCAAGATCATATCGATGGAAAATCAATTAGACTTGAATTGGGTTATAAGGATTATGTCAACAAATCATATCCTATGTGAGCCCAAGCTATTCATATCTAAGGGGTTTCAAGGACCAAGACATCCCACAGAGTCAAGACCCATGGAGAAATGTCATCCAAGGAATCCACTTCTATTATCAAGATCCATGGACGTAACATGCATGGAATCTAATAGAATCAAGATCCATGTTATACCAACTAAGGAATCCACTACCATGTTAATTAATCTCATTTCATTCATCAATTCACAATAATTTTCAATCCATGTGTTTGCCCTCTCATATAAAAATTCACATTTAAACTATTAAATAGTTCACATCATGATATCACATGTAAAGGGAGGAAAACCATATCTTAATCAATCAATGAAATTCATTTCATGTATAATTGGGATTCCTCTAACTAGGAACACTCAAACAAACCCCATGGGTGAGTTAACAATAGACATGGAAAGGAAAAAAGAAAAGTCTCACCCCATGAGTGTCATAGGTTGGGGAAACAACCACCAACAAACTCAAGGTATCTAAAGGGAATACCTAACATGTTCCAATATGTTCAATTAAAATATTCAATTAATTATTGGGGAACCACTATAAAGTACGTCAAAAATAACAACCAAAACATGTAATTTAAATCCCCAAACCACAAGGGGAATGTATAGACCACATATGGTCGGTCCCTATGTAATGACCCAGAATTTCCATGTATTTGTTTAAAATAAATGGGAATTTTAAAAGTCCTAAAAAATTGACGGTGCATAATTATGAGGCCCAGAGTTCCAAGAATGAATTTCTGAACTTTTTTCTAGAATGTTCAGTAAAAATGCGAGCAGGTTTTTTTAACTTTTAAACGAGTGCTCGGAATTGGAATCTAAGGGCACTGTTGAACTCGCAGCACTGATATTCGCTTAAGAAGACTTTCACCTTGACGGTAGTTGGTCGAGGGTGAAATTTATTTTTTTGGGTTTTTTATGAAAAGAATTAAATAAAATAAATTGTGTAACTTTTTATTTTATTTTGTTTTGAAACTCCCATATGGAAATTTCACAGGTGGGGACCACCTAAATTAACCTCCCATGAAAGGTTATGGTGGTGGGGACCACCTAAGCCTAACCTCCCATGAGTGGTTATGGTGGTGGGGACCACCCAAGGCATAAACCTCTTGAACTTCTCTCTTAATGAGGTAGAAACCTCTCAACTCTCTCTTTAATGTAGAGGAGCCTGTTGAGCTTCCTCTACATTAATTGTCCCAACACCATACATTAAATTTTTCTTTAATGTGTCTGTGTTTGTGCCAACATAATTTCTTCTTAAGTTAAATTATATTGGAACCTCTTTCTTTTGGTGGGGAAAGGAGAAGGAGAGACCTCTTTGGAGAATCGTGGAGAATCCCATCCACCAATGAAGAATGCTCTTGCCGACGAAGAACGACTTCGACTACGAAGAACCAAGGAGTGAGCCCGAGATCAGAGTTGTGTGGAAGGCATGGAGAATGACAATATCTTCAACTTCATCCAACTTGGGATGTCTTCATCTATGACGAATCAAATTCTGTACTTCCTTCTTGCGCCAACATCAATGAAAAATCCATGTTAGGGGGTTATTATTAAATTCTTGAATTCTCTCATTTAATTTACTCGTTCTTGGAAATCAAAGAGAGCATGGATCAACCAAAATGAGTTGATCGATGAATCATATTAAATTGAAGATTTTCTTGTTCTTGACTCCTAATTTTGTTGAGTCACTTTCTACTTCTCTAATGCGAAGGGTGTGGGCCAAACAAACATGGCCCGACCCCTCCGACGTTCTTCCTTATTGTGTTCTTCATGATGGAATAAAGTGGCATACAGTACAATGACGAATGAAGAGAGAGGCTGGCTAAACCAGCCGCCAGTGAAGGCATGGTTCCCCTCCATCCACGGATAAGCCACCACCCGCGACATCGCCCCCCCCCCCCCCCCCCAAACCACCTTCGTCGCCTGCAGCCTCGCCACCCGAGCCACCGCCACCTGCAGAGTCACCACTTCCGTCCGTGGCCCCACTGCGCCGCCCATGGCCTCACCGAGCCACCCCTGGGCTAAGCTGCCCTCGGGGCACCCCTCAGCCGAGCTTTCCTTGCGGTACCCCGGTGGTCGAGACGCCATCACGGCACCACCCGTGGCCCTCCGCAGCCCCTCACGACCCGCCGGACCGTCCAGTGGGCTGGGCCGCCCAGCGCAGGCTAGGTCGGACCCAGTGGGTGGGGCCAGGTCAACCCAAACTAGTTCGGCCTAGGCTTAGATGGGACGGGTCGGTCCGACCGGGTCGGACCAGACCAAAACTCACTATGACCCATTTAGGCTCTTTTGGCTATAACGTTGTCACCAGACATCCATTTGACTAACCATAATTGGAACTGGAAACCTCAAAGTTAGATAGTTCCTTTGAGTATACCCCACTGGAGTTTTGGATTCTGATGGGGTAAGGTTAGGTTGGATCGAGCATGAATCCAACTGGGCCACCAGGACTAAAAGGCTAAACTCACAGACCATACGTCTGATTGACGCACCGTTTGTTGTGTTGAGACCTCTATGATGTGGTGAACCTTTGAGATACTTCTTTGTCGGACATTGTGGTAGTTGGAGAATCAACTAGTGGATTGGGGAACAGACTCTCCCAAATATGAGAAAGCCTAGTGAGGAAACCCAGTAGCTGGATGTGATGAGAAGAGAGCTCCTAGCGATCCTGTGTGGGTTAGCTCCTAGCGATCCTGTGTGGGTCAGCTCATAGTGATCCTGTGTGGGTCAACTTTTAGCAATCCTGTGTGGGTTAGCTCCTAGCGATCCTGTGTGGGTTAGCCTGTAACGATCATTTGTGGGTCAACTCTGAGCGACCCTGTGTGGGTCAGCTTCCAGCGATTCTATGTGGGTCAACTCCTTGTGATCCTGTGTTGGTCAGTTCTTAGAGATCCTGTGTGGGGCAGCTCCTAGTGATCCTGTGTTGGTCAGCTCTTAGCAATCCTATGTGGGTCAGCACCAAGAGATCATATGTGGGTCAGCTCCTAGAGATTCTGTGAAGTTCAGCAGTAGATTCTCTTAACGGAATAAGATGACTCAATATTTGTAACTAATCATCTCTACTACCATAACAAAAGATATACCTGGTGTGAGATGAGTCAGTACCTTTGTGTTTTCTTCATGATTGAGTTGAATTACTTGAAAAATCAAGTATATGTATTAGCATATACCTAAGTCAGGTTATCTGTTGATTTCATATTTTGTGGTTTATCCTTGGTGGATTTTGTGCGACCTTGTGGTTCTCGGGCTCCCTACTGAGTATCGTTATACTCACCCCTGCATGGGCTATGCCTGGACCTTGTTGTTTTGGATGTAATTGACGTGCAGTGCTGACCAAGGATGAGGATCCCAGGACTAGACAATGCTTGGTAGTGGACCATACAGCGTGTCGGTCCACAGAGGAGATGGGTGGATGTGGAGTGATGAGGAGGAAATTTGTACCTACCATTCATGTAGGAATAGAGGTGGACGATCCATGAGTTTCTTTTCACCTATCAGTCATCTTTTACTTTCTAATTTTCCTTGTAATTTCGATTTGGGCTTGTATTCTGGCCCCTTTTACTTACTGTACTCAGTCTGTTTACTATTAAGTTACTTGAGTTCGTATCTTGCTGTGTGCTTGGTTGTGTGTGTTACAGGTTATAAAGGCAATTCCTTCCCAGTTTTAGGGAATACGCAATGCTATTTGCCAGCCCGTGGCCTATGGAAGGCGGGATTGGGGTAGTCACAGCACGGGCCCCGAGGGACAGGTCGTGAAAAATTGGTATCACATGAGTCGTTTCTACCACAGAACATAAGACTATGATCTTTCTTTTTTTCAGAAACAGTGTTAAGTGTAGTGGGTGTGGTTATCAGTTTAGGGAATCCAATGTTGGTGTGGCAGCCAACATATCCATACACCAAGACCCTGACTTCTGATTTTTAACTCAGTGCTGAAAAAAATTGATTGCGTGTTTTTGTTGAAGAGTTTTCTTTGTGATCTCTTGAGTCAGCTCACCAGGTATAACTTATTAACTGTGGTGCACCTATTTATTTTTAGGATGCCTCCATGTAGACAGCTATCTAGGGTTCTGAGAGTTGTATGCATTGATAGCCCACTGAGCGATGAGGCCTCGGTGCAGGGCTGTTTTCTAGTAGAGGCACCAGCGGAGGCATCAATGGTACCATTCCTTGTAGGGCCACCAATGCCACCAACCCCAACAACAGATGGTTCACGATGCTTGAGAGCGTTTCATGAGTTCCAGCACGAGAGGCCACCCAGGTTCAGGGGAGAGACGGACCCTTAGGCAGCTGAGGATTGATTGGAGGTTGTAGTGAGAGTAGTCTTACTGGTAGGGATACCCACTGATATCATGGTGATCCTTGCCGCCAGCCTTCTGTAGACAACAACAGGAAGATGCTGGAGCTTGAGGCCCCAGGTTCACGACAAGGTGAAGCTTCTCTGGGAAGACTTTAAGAGCATGTTTCAGGCAGTGTTTGTCCTAGAAACTCTTCACGCAGTGCGCATACAAGAGCTACTTCATCTGCAGCAGGGCAGCATGACTGTGGCTCAGTACTTAGTGAGGTTCACTGACCTCTCACGTTACTCCATAGATATGGTGCGGGACCCATTATTTAGGTCCCGAACATTCAAGCAGGGACTCAGGTGAGAGATCAGGGCTTCAATGATCTCACTCATCATCCTGATGCAGGTGGGGGTGTTAGAGAGATCCCTCTTAGTGGAGAGTTTCCTTGTTGAGTAGTCACTAGCAGTGAGACCCACCACTAGTTATCATGTAGTGAAGTCTTATATAGCTCGAAGCAGACAAATTTCGCATAGGTCAAAGAGGACCAAACCTACATGTGGACAACCACATGATTCAGGATCGGTCATGCAGGGAACCTGAGGCGGAGCCAATCATACTAGGAGCGAGTAGTGTTAATCATGCAGCTGGCAGGGTCACATGGCTTGTGACTGTCTGTCCCATCATACAGATGATCAGCAGATGGTCGAGGGACTGCCCAGGAAGAGACAGAGGATTGACTAAGGAGATCTGCAGGGAGAAATCAGACGTGGCAGAGGAGCTGGCCTTGTAACTGGTGGAGGGAGATATTTCAAGATGATACCACCACCACCACCAAGAGGTCCACCCCGACCACAGGGATCAGGTGGACAGGGGTGAGCTCATCTCTAGGAAGCTGAGGCCTATGATCACAGTGCTTTGGAGATGATATGAGGTATGATCTATGTCTACTCCACTTTAACTGCAGTACTTATAGACATATGTTCCAGTAATTCTTTTATTGACACTACCCTCGTTCAAGGCTCAGAGATTCCAAAGGAGATGTTGTAACGATCCTTACAGATAGAGACTCCTACGAGTGTAGATTCGATGATTACACACTGTTTCCGGTAATTCGATATTACTATAGGAGGAATGAGATTCAGGTGGGATCTTCTAGTAGCGGGGTCGAGCCCTTATGACGTCATCCTGGGTATGGACTGGTTATCTACAATCAATGCTCAGATTGACTGTATTAGGCGCAAAGTGTGGTGTGTACACATGGATGGAACCAGGTTTACCTTCACTGGTGAGAAGGGAGCCTTTGAAGCACATGATGGACTTACCTAGAGGAGGGTGCAGCCGAATTCACATCAGTTAGCTAGTCTTAACCTTAGATTGGTTGATGTAGAGAGTCTGAATTATCCTGTAGTGGTAGACCAGTACACGGATGTCTTCCCTGATGATGTTTCTGGTATACCTCCTCACAGAGAGGTGGAATTTTACATTGACTTATACTATGGGATGACACTGATATCCACACCAACATATCGGATGGATCATGCAGAGCTTCATGAGCTGCGGGTACAACTAGAGGACTTGCATGGGAAGGGGTTCATTCGTCCCAATGCTTCATCTTGGGTAGCCCCGATTTTTTTTTCAAGAAGGGGGATGGGAGTTTGAGACTTTGTTTCGACTATCGGTTCCTGAACCGGGTGACCGTGAAGAAAAAATACCCACTTCTGAGGACTAACAACCTCTTTGATCTAGTGAAGGGAGAACAGTGGTTCTCAAAGATAGACCTTAGATCAGGATATCACCAGCTCAGATTACGAGATGTGGATGTGTAGAAGACGACTTTTAGATATCGGTACAGCCACAACGAGTTCATTGTTATGCCATTCGATATAACCAATGCTCTAACAGTGTTCATGGGACTCATGAACATGATCTTTCAGCCATACCTTTATCTCTTTGTAGTAGTCTTCATCGATGACATTCTGATCCACTCGGCTACGGAGGAGGAGCATGCCTATTATTTGCAGGTAGTACTAGACACACTTCGAGAGCACCATATTTATGGTATGCTCTCAAAGTGCCAGTTTTGGATTCGAGAGGTTCACTTTCTGGGACATGTCATATCGAAGGATGGAGTTGCAGTGGATCCAGCGAAGATTGAGGCGGTACTTCCTTGGGAGCCACCCAGGAGTGTGGCGGAGGTACAAAGTTTCCTGGGTTTAGCTATTTACTACCGGAGGTTTGTGCCAAACTTCTCCAGAGTTTCAACACTACTATCAGCATTGATGAAGAAGGGGCAACCCTTCATTTGGTCAGAGAAATGCCAGCAGAGTTTTCAGGAGCAGAGGTTGAGGCTGACTAGTGCCCGCATCTTGAGGCTTCCAGAGGAGGGTGTAGGGTACGTAGTGTACTGAGATGAATCAAGGACCATACTTAGATGTGTCCTTATGTAACACCCCAAGATTTCATAGTACGTTATTTCTTCAAAGTAATTCAATAACTTCCCCTACACGCAACACCGAGTTCAAGTGCATCACGACTTACCAAACTAGCCGTTCAAAAGTGGTTATGAATAGTATTAACTAAATTTTGAATTTTATATAATCCTTATAATTTTAGAATCCATATTATTAGTTTTTTAGACATAATATAAGAACAAATTAATTTTTTCAGATAAAAGAAGTATTTTAAAAAAAATGAAATTTTACCGCATTTTAATGGAGAACCTTTTTAAAATCCAATATTTGACACTTTTATATATTCAATCTAACAAAATAAACTTCTTCTTTAGAATCAGGACATAAAAATTTAGTTTTGATTAATTTTTGATGTTTTTCTGATAACTTTCATATTTGGGTGAATAGTGAAAAATACTAAATTTTAAATAAAAACAAGTTTTTTAATCAAAATAATATATAACGTTAAATTATAAATTTGAGTTGTTGAAAAGTATAATTAGATTATATTTTTACCATTGAATTAAATATTGTTCATTGGGAGTAATTTCAATTTTAAATTACACATAAACTAGTGTCAATCTCTTGATAGTTATTACTTCTTAAAAACCTGCTTTTTGGTTTTGACAACGAGAATGAATTTTAAATTAATTAATGAAACTTATATGTTTTGAATTTGGTAAAATATAAATCCTTTTTGGATTCAGAATATCGAAATTATCTTAGGGTTAATTTTTGGTATTTTTCTGAAAACATTCAATTTTTGATAAATAGTGAAAAACACTGAGTTCTAGTTTGAAAACAAAATTGTATTTAAATAATTATTTATTTCATTTAAATTTATTTTAGGTCAAAATAGAATCATAAGACCTATATAAGTTCAATGTTAATTCATTGGAGTCAGTTTATAATAATTTTAGATATATGAAATTTTATTGAACTTTTCACCGTCTTTTACCCATCTCCTAGGAGAATTGGAAAATTCACATAAAACATAATTTTAAAGCTTCTGTGTGTGAAATTTAAAAAATACAAGAGACATGGTTAATATAAAGGAGTAAAATTTGGTTCAATAAGATAAAAATAATTTTTGGTGAATAGTATCTTTTTACTTTTATTTACCACGGTTAAAAGTAAATAGGGTAATTAAGGGTAAAATTGATATTATTATTACCTTAACACATGTCCTAATTTTATTGGATAAGTATACATAGACAAAAAACAATATTAGGAATAAAATATGATCCTTTTTGTTCCACATGGATTATATTATTACATTTATTATTATTTAATTCAAAGAAGAGTTAAACGAGTTAAAATCAATGTTTAATAACTAAAACATTTTTAATATAGGGCTATACATAATATTAATTAGATTATAAATATTAATTATAAATATAAAAAGATTTACTAAAGAATTTTATTTTATTTATAATTTTTAGACATTAAATAATTTAATTTATTTATGACACAATGGCGATGTAGTAATTACATAATTAATGAAATATTAAAATAATTGATATTATAAATATTCAAATAAATATAATTTGATACTTTTTATGTATTAAACTAATTTTCTAGGTTAATATTACATATTTGGGTTGGTTATATGAATTTTTTTGAAGTAATAATGATGTTATGAATTTAGAAAAAACAAAATACCAAGTGGTTTCAAAATTGACATAAAGGAGTTTTTTAAAACAAATATTATATTATTAATTGATATTCTATTCATAAAAATATAAGGTTCTGAAAAATGACTTATATAGTGATAGGTGATTCAATAATGAACCACTTGGGGTTCTCTTGGAAGTATATATTAATTTTATTAACCATATAGGGTAAGAATACAAGAAGACACGGTAAAAGTTAAACTATTTAACTAAGAGTTAAATCTAAAAGTTAAGGTTAATATGGTGACCTAAACCTATATAAAACCTATTTGTTGAGATTTTTACGACCCATCCACACCTTATACATTAAATAATTCATTTTTGAGCCATTAGAACCCGAAAATTAATTTATTATAAAATAATATTTTAAGTTTTTCCTAAGGTGTCACTCACCCCTCTTATAAAAGGGCACTCCCCCTTCACTCTATTTCACACTTTCTATGCCATTTGGCTCATCCAAACCCTGACCAAATATCCTATAAACTTCACTCACTTCATCCTATAGGACCTCCTTTGGTCATAATGCCAACATAAGGGTCCCCTTTGATCAAATCAAAATGAAGAACCCGAAGAAGAGGTAATGATTTCACAGCCCTCTTTCAAGTTCTCTTATTCTTCCACTTACCCATTCTTTGTTTTTTCCATTATAAAATAATAAATCCTGTATATTATATATAATTTTATGTTATTATATGTATGGAACAACTATATTCATTAGTCTATCCATCTAATGAATGATAATGTCACCATGCGTGCGTACGTACGACTTACCGTCTCCACGCCGTGGTGTAATTTTTTATTCAAAACTATGTTATTTGGATGGATATAATGATGAGTAATATATATATAAATAATGAAAATAAAATGATAATGTATCTTTAAAATTAATATACCATCCAATTCCACAACTTTAATGAAATGATATTGTCACTCGTGCGTACATACAGATTATCGTCTCCACAACGCGATGTGATTCATTTCCACGTTCACCATTCATGGAAGATTATAAAAATATATATATTACTAATATGTATAAAATATATTACATAATAATGATACTGGAGATATATAAATATAAATATATATATATATATACTTACATATATCTTATTCACTTAGTTCTATTCAATACGAGATGAAAACAGAAACAACGTTTATTCATACGTACGGACTACCGTCTCCATAAACGTTGTTTTTCATTTCATATATATATCTATTATATATATTTATATTATAAATATATATGATATATAAATCATGTTTTATATTCTTGAAGTACTTAAATCTTGATCTAAGTGATACAATCAAGAGTAACAAGTGAAAAAACATACGATAAAGAAAGCGATTATTACCCAAAATGTTAATTTAACATGGAAATTATTATTAAATAGGTATTATAATGTAATAAATGAATCATATATGGTATAATAAATATTAATATGTTTCTGGTATACTTTACTAACATACTACTATCTTCATACAGGAGGTTAAACGTACCCTCGACTAAAGGAAAGTGCAAGGTAAGGGGTTTTCATCTCACTCCTTATTCCCATGAGATTGATGCCACATTACCACTATTACCTTTTGTGCGGTGTATGTACTACCCATAATTTTATTTTTTTTGTAATACACTTTAATTTATGTTTATTTACTTATTAATTTTATGATACATCTTTCATGCGATGTATGTTTCATATGTTACCAAATTGGTAAGGGTTAATTTCACAATCTCTTTATTATCCGAGGTTGTTTTTACATAAGTATCTAATGGGACATAATTATTATCTATGTCCATGTTTCCTGAATTAGTTTTCAAAGGGATTATTTTAAGGAACTTTTTTTCAAATTCATCATTTCAATTTTTTTAAATATTTATTCTTCTAAATGTTTCTCATTAATGTCCATGTCTTCAAAATGGTTTTTAAGGATTTATTTATATGAAAATGAATGTTTTTAAATTGTTAATTCCTTTCAAAAGTTTCAAAGTGGTATGGGACACTTTGATTCAAAAATTTCTTTAAATGTATTCCTTTCAAAATTTTATGACTTGTAAATGTTTTCATGAAAAAGGTATATTTCTCTCAAAGAGTTTTACAAATCGTTTTCATCAATGTAAACATCCTTTGATGGATTTTAAACTTGTTTGAAGATGATTTATTATGATACAAATCTTCCATATTGAATTGATGGTTTTGTGATATGTTTGAATATGGATGTGTAATTTTTATACCATTAATGGTTTAGGGATAAAGTATTGACATTTAGTATACAAGTTTTAATATGAATGTTTATGTTATGTTTAAACCTTTTCATATGAGAAATTCATTGGACTTAGTAAGTGACGGGTAGAGCACACTATGGCTCCTCGATGCATCGGTAGGTCTCATGAGACAAACTAGTGTCTTGGAACAAGTATTTGACAAAATCATATTTGTAGTCTTCGCACAAGGCCTTGATTATGTGGTTATAATAGTCTAGAATTAAGCATTCCATCATTATGAAAGTGGTTAGTGATATTGCATGTGATTATTCGACTAGTAGAATATCCATGTGAATAAGTAAATGGAATTAGTTCATTTTATTTTTAACATATTATGATGAAGTTCATGTTTAAAAGGCTTTTGATTTAGTTATACATTGCCTTAAATATTTATGCGTATTTATGAAAGTTTACACTATATTGTTATCCTTACTGAGTATCTGAGCTCACCCCATTCTATGTTTTATTTATCCCAGGATTCCTAGAGGTGTATTGTGATTGATATGCAGGGTTAATCCAGGGGAATAAAGGTGTTAATAAAGTATTATTTATGTTGTTTTGTATGTTATAAAGTATAATGTAACATTCATGTATGTAATCTATCTTCCAAGACTGCTAAACCAATCAGTCCTTCGGGACATGATTCCTTGTAATCATGCCAATGTATTAAAATAATGCACCGACTCTAGGTAACTGGGGTTGGGGTGTTACACTTGATCTAGGTGCGAGCAATGATCGCATATGGTTCTAGAAAGCCGGGATAGCATGAGAAGAACTATGCTACCCTTGACCTGGAGTTGGCATCAATGGTCTTTGTCTTGAAGATGTGGTGACACTATCTGATGGGAAAACATTTTACAGTGTACTCTGATCACAAGAGTCTCAGGTATATCATCTCTTAGATGGACCTGAACCTGAGATAGCGATGTTGGATTGAGTTCCTCCAGGACTAAGACTTAGAGATACTATATAATCTGGGGAAGGGGAACGTTGTTTCAGATGCACTCAGCAGGAGGTCTGGTATACATCTTCTTGGAAAGGCGACAGAGTAGCTGGCCACTTTGAAGATATCCGTTGTGGATAGATATAGATCATATTTTCTTCAATCTCGTACAGTCACTCCCCCACTTCTTCAGCGAGTCAAGGAGGTGCAACATGGGGACGCTGACTGCGAAACACAATGTGCTCAAATATCCACAGGACATGCACTTGATGGATTTTCTGAAGGTGGGGAGAACAGCATCCTTTTTAGAGGACGTATTGTGGCACCGATGTCGCTTCGGGAGTAAGTGTTGAGGGCGTTCCACACATCGCCTCTAGTGGTACATCCAAGAGTGGAGATGATGTACCAGAATCTCCGACGACAGCAATGGTGGCTATGAATGAAGAAATCAATAGCAGAGTTTGTCTCTCGATGCCTCACTTGTCAGAAATTGAAGGCGGAGAATCAGGTACCAGCAGGCTTGGTTTAGCCGTTAGAGGTCCTTGAGTGGAAGTGGGATGGGATATCCATTGACTTCGTGATAGGACTTCCACATACGTCCAGAGGTCATGACTCGATCTGGGTGATCATCAACCGACTCACCAAGTCATCCCACATCCTACCGATCAGAGAGAAGGGATTAGTAGAGAGATTGGGAAACCTCTATGTGCAAGAGATTGTGCGGCTACATGGAGTACCCTCAACAATTGTCTCCGATCATGGTGCATGTTTTACTTCCAAACTACAGAAGGGGTTTTAGGATGCTTTCGGGACGTAGCTTCGTCTGAGAACTGCCTTCCATCCTCAGACGGATGGTCAGACTAAGCAGACCATCCAGACCCTCGGGGACATGTTGTGTGCTTGTGTCCTCGACTTCCGTCACAGCTGGGAGGATCACTTGCCTTTGGTGGAGTTTTCATACAACAAAATTTATCACTCGACCATTAGAATTTCACCTTTTGAAGCCTTGTACGGGCGACCTTGCAGATCATCATTGTGCTGGACTGTCCGAAGGGAGTCAGCACTCATGGGACGAGAAATGGTATGAGCTACCACAAAGAAGGTGAAGATCATCCAGGAGTGGATGAAGACTACACAGAGCAGGAAGAAGTCGTATGCCGATAGGAGACAGAGATCTCTAGAGTTCAAGGATGGTGACCACGTCTTTCTACGGGTCTCACCTCGACGAGGTTTGTAGAGATTTGGCGAAGGGGGTATGTTATCTCCAAGATTCATTTGTCCCTTCCAAGTCATTAGTATATGTGGTGAGGTGGATTACCTCTTAGCTCATCCACCTCATTTGGACCGGGTGCACGCCATCTTTCATGTATCCCAGCTGAGGAGATACATGCACGACCCCTCCCACGTCATCGACCATGGAGAGTTGGATGTCGTGGATGGGGTGAATTTTACATAGGTTCCAGTTGATATTGAGAATATACAGGGGTGGGTCCTTCATGGATGGTCGATACCTCTGGTGCGCATTCGCTGGAAGCATAGGAACCTCCAGAATAGAACATGGGAGCTGGAGACTCAGATACGTGCTCAAGACCCCCACTTGTTTACCTAGTTATGAGTTGTGGCTTACGGGGACGTAATGCCCTAAGGTGGGGAGAATGTAAAGACCTGGAATTTACATGTAATTTTTTTAAAATAAATGGGAATTTTACAAGTCTGAAAAATTTGACGGCGCATAATTTCGAGTCCTGGAGTGCCTGGAATGAATTTCTAAACTTTTTTTCAGGTACGTTCAGTAAACGTGAGAGAAAGTTTTTCTAACTTTTAAACCGATGCTTGGAATTAGAATCTAATGGCACCATTGAACTCGCAGTGCTGATATTCACCTAATAAGACTTTCACCTTGATGACAGTTTGTTGAGGGTGAAAGTTAATTTTTTGAGTTTTTCATGAAAATAGTAAAATAAAATAAAGTGTGTATCATTTTTTTTGAAACTACCATGTGGAAATTTCATAGGTGGGGACCACCTAAATTAACCTCCCATGAAAGGTTATGGTGGTGGGGACCACCCAAGGCCTAAACCACCTAAACTCTTCTCTTAATGTGGGAGAAACCTCTTAACTATCTCTTTAATGTGGAGGAGCCTCTTGAGCTTCCTCTACATTAAATTTTCCAATGCCATACATTAATTTTTTTCAACATGTGTGTGTGTGCCAACATAATTTCTTCTTAAGTTAAATTTTATTGGAACCTCTTTCTTTTGGTGGGGAAAGGAGAAGGAGGGAACTCTTTGGAGAATCATGGGGAATCCCATCCACCAATGAAGAACACTCTCGCCGATGAAGAATGCCTTCGACTACGAAGAACCAAAAAATGAGCATGGGATTAGAGGCGTGTGGCGGGCATGAAAAACACTCATATCGTCGACTTCCTCTAATGTAGGACGTATTCATCTATGATGAATCGATGTCCATACTTCCTTATCATACCAACATCAACAAAAAATCCAAGGTAGGGGGTTATTATTAAATTCTTGAATTCTATTATTTAATTTCCTCGTTCTTCGAATGCATGGAAAATTTGGATCAACCAAAATGAGTTGACCCCCAAATCGTATTAAATTGAAGAGTTTTTCATTCTTGAATCCAAATTTTGTTGAGCTGCTTGCTACCTATCTAACGCGGAGGGTGCGGGACAATAAAACATTTCCCGACCCCTCGGCGATTCTAGATTATTGTGTTCTTCATGATGGAAGAAAGTGGATTACACCATGACGATGAATGAAGAGAGAGGCTGGATAAACCCACCGTCGGTGAAGGTACGGTGCCCCACCATCCACGGTCGAGCCGACACCCACGACCTCACCTCCTGAACCATTGCCACCGCCCACAACCTCACCACCCGAGTCACCACTGCTGCCCGCAACCACACCGCCTGAGCCGCCATGGCTGTCCACGGCCGAGCCACCTCCTGAGCCGCCACCGCTATCTATAGTCGAGCCACCGCCGTCGTCCAAGGCCAAGACGCCACCCAAGACACCTCCCCCGTCCACAGACAAGCCGCTGCCTACGGACTCGCCACCCGAGCCGCCACCGTCGTCCACTACCGAGCCGCCGCCAGAGCTGCCGCTGCCGTCCACGGCAGAGCCACCGCCCGCGGCCGAGCCACCGCCCGTGGCCATGCCACCCGAGTTGCTTCCACTATCTGTGGCCCCACTATGCCTCCTATGGCCTCGTCGAGCCTCCCACAGGCCAAGCCACCCTCACGACACCCCCCGCGACATTTTGCGGCCCCTCGCAGCATGCCGAACCATCCAACGGGTCGGGCAAGACCCAGCTGGTTGGGCCGGGTAGTCCCAGACTGGGTCCGTCCAACTGGGTCGGACCAGACTCAGACCCATTATGACTCATTTACGCTTGTTGGCCATAACTTTGGCACCAGACATCCATTTGAAGAACCGCCCGCAGTGCTGGAAATCTCAGAGCGAGATAGTACCTTTGAGTATACCCCACTAGAGTTTCGGATTATGATGGGGTACAATCAGGTTGGATCGAGCAACAATCCAACAGGGACCCCGGTGTTAAAAGGCTAATAACTCACAGACCGTGAGTCCGATTATTGCACCGTCTGTTTTGTTGAGACCCATATGACATGGAAAACATTTGAGATACATTTTTGTGGGACATAATGTTAGTTGGAAAATCAACTAGTGGCTTGGGGAATGGACTCTACCAGAGATCTGAAAGCCTGGTGCTAACCCAGTAGCTGGCTGTGATGACAAGAGTGCTCCTAGAAATATTGTGCGGGTCAGCTCTTAGTGATCGTATGTGGGTCAGCTCCTAGAGATCCTATGTGGGTCAGCTCCTAGCAATCCTGTGTGGGTCAGCTCCTAGAGATCCTGTGTGGGTCAACTCATAGTGATCCTGTGTGGGTCAGATCCTTGCGATCCTATGTGGGTCAGCTCTTAGGGACCCTGTGTGGGTCAGCACTTAGCAATCCTGTGTGGGTCACCTTGTAGCAATCATGTGTGGGTCAGCTCCAAGCAATCTTGTGTGGGTCAGCTCCTAGAGATTCTATGCAGGTCAGCAGTAGAGCCTCATAATGGAATAATATGATTCATTATTTATAACTAATCATCTCTATTACCATACCTAACGATATACCTAGAGTTAGTTGAGTTAGTACATCTGTGTTTTCCTCATGATTAAGATGGATTACTGGAAAACTCAGGAATATGTATGGGCATATACCTAAGTAGGGTTATCTATTGATTTCATACTTTTTGGTTTATCCTTGGTATATTTTCTGAGACCTTGAGGGTCTTAGGGTCCCTAATGAGTATAATTATACTCACCCCCGCACGGGCTATGCCTGCATCTTGTTGTGTTTGATGCAGATGATGGGCAGTGCTGACTTAGGATGAGGGTAATAGGACTGGAAGGTGATTGGAGGTGGACCATACGACATTTCGGTTTGCAGAGGAGATGTGTGGATGTGGATTAATGAGGAGGCGATCTATACCTACCATTTAGGCAGGAATCGAGGTGGACGATCCAGGAGCTGCTTTTCACCTATCAGTCGTCTTGTACTTTCCAGTTTTCCATGTACTTTCCAGTCGGGCTTGTATTCTAGACCCTTTTACCTACTGTACTCACTCTGTTTACTATTTAGTTACTTGAGTTCGTATCTTGTTATGTGCATGGTGGTGTGTGTTACATTTTATAAAGGCAATGCCTTCCTAGTTTTAGGAAATACGCATTCAGTGCTAGTCGCTAGCCCATGGCCTATGGAAGTCTATCTTCGGGTAGTCATGACATGGGGCTTGGTGGATTGGTCATGACACCCTAGTAGAGTCCACATCTAGTATCAGCTTCTAATTTAGTCTATATCAGAAAAAAATTAGAAATGATGAAAATAATTGAAATAGTCATAATATATCACACATAAATAGTTAATATTATTCCATGATAAATTAATAATAACACAAGAGGAATAGAGAACTCACCATTGTGGATCCAACAATGTGATCAATGATTGAATTTGAGTTCAGAACAAGAATTAGTAGAAATGCCTACCAATTGGATTCAAAATGGGATCCCAAGTGAGTTATATCTATTAGAATGTGAAACCAAATAATAGGTTTCACATATTAAAATAATTAAGTGAAATTAATAATTTTGCCTAGAAAAACTGAGTTCCATGGTTTGGATGCATGGCTGGAAAGGTTATGTGTCATCTGTGCACCCTTCACCATGTTAAGGGTAACCTTGCATGGTTAGTGCATGGGGATTGCCTATCCTTGTGCAATATGTGTCTCAGCCCACTATCAAAAAAACAATAGAGGCCATCTCTTTGGTTTTCACCTCTATCGTCATGGTTTCCTCAAACTATGTGGGCTCCTAAAGCCTACTATCCATCTCTACATAATTTAATCAAACTGTGTCGCTCAGGTAGCACAGTTTCTCTTAATGGTGAATCCCTTCCATTTTTATCCAAAATTTGTGTTTTGGGATTTGATCAGGCCCCAAACACAACAAATACCCATATTACCCCAAAGGGTATCCACATTAGGCTATAAATAAGAATATAAATTGGAAAAAATATATTTTCACTCAAGAAACCCCAGGATCATAGATAAATTACCATCCAAGCCCTTTTTCATTTCTATCCTTCCTATAAAACCTTTGCTGAACAAGGGTGGTTATTTAAGTTCATTGAATCACTTTTTAGATGTATTAATTCATAGATTCCCACAATCAATATCCAATGAACCATGGTAGGTTCTTCCTCCTTTTTCTAGCATTTTTTCTTTTTTTGGTCTTCTTTCCTCTCATTAAATTTTTTACATGTTATGGTGGATGAATTCCATCATTATAATGGTTTTCCGTGTTATTTACCATTGTTTTCATGTATTTATATCATCGATGGATTGTAGTTTACTCTTGGGGGAGGTAATTGGAGATCTGTGTTGGAATTCTGCTTCAGTTTCAAGCATGTCAAATGTTTAAGGTAGGGAATTCATTTCTTCTCCATTATCTTATTTGTAATCATATTTTGATCATATTTTATTCCATTGTATGTATTTTAAAATAAACTAATAAATATTAAACTAGTATAAAAAATGGAAATGTGTTAGGCTTATAGTAATCATATTTTGTTACTTTCCACCATGATGATAGTTTGCCTCTTGATTTTCTAGAGAGTTTGTTATCTATCATAATCTTGTTATAATGTTTGTTTATTCTAGTTTTAGCATGCTTATTTGATTGAAAAATGGTAAATAGTGTAAATATAGAATTAATTTGGTTGGTTAGGGAACTTAAGGGGCTTGTTTAATGAATCCTTATTTTCTTATAATTTGATAGTAACAAAATTGATATTAAATTTATATCTAACTGAATGTGTTATTCAATGTGTTAATGGAATTAGAAAAAAACATAAATAAATAATACTTGTCAATGAATATAATAAAAGGAATTTTAGTTGATAATTGTTATTTTCATTGGTTTTTTAAGCTGGAAATGATACTGGTGAGAATGTTTAAATAAATGGTATCTTGTTATAGTAGATTATGTAGGTTACATGTAGATATAAGTAATGATATATGAATATGTTATTTCAATATGGAAGATAAATTGTTTTTTTGATAGAGATAAATTCTTAGGGCTGAGAGTTCCCATTGTTTATAATGGCTGGAATCCTTTTATTGGGGTTCATGAGAGCCCAATTTCATATAAAATCTAAATAAATTAGTTTTGGGATATGTTTCCCTGTTGACTAAGTTTTTTGTTTCTTACCTTACATGTACTTTGTTTATGAGCCTTGTGATATGATGTGAGCCTGGGATGGCCAATGAGATATGGGGGGAGGACCAAGGTTGTGGAAGTAGTTAATATTAGTGATAGTGGGATGTCTGGTGATATGCATCTGGGTCCCAGGGATAGGAATATAGATAATGGAATGGGTTGAATATGGGTTTACCCATTATTTTATTTATAGTTGGTATGATCTATTGTTAAATATGATTAATGGGGGGATGGAGGGGTTGCTTGTTTTATCTACATTCCCTTACCCACTACTTAAGGCATCTTGATGTTCTTGGTTGTATCTCTCTTTTGTGGTAGCTTAGTAGGTTTCCTAGAGTACTTGGAATTATGGAATGGTAATAATGTTTAAAAAATGTATGAACCCATGGGGTTGGTGTTGCTCGAAATCAAATGAAATGTTAATCTTGAGAAACTATGGGCTTGGTTTGGATTTATCCTGGAGGACATAGAATTAACTATGATGGTTAATGAAATGTGTATTTGGGAATAATTTTATTAACTAACGGTTAATAAATTAATTAACATAATGTGAATTGTTTAAAAGTAAAGAATTAATTTAATGTAATCCTTATTAAATTCTTGTGTGCTATAGGGTATCTAGTCCATAGTAGTTACAAATAGGTGTCTGAGTGACGATAGCTATAATTAATCATAATAATAGGTTATACCCATAGTGTGGGTATGTGGTTTATTATATCCTAGGTTTATTGTGATTTTTATACTCTTCCCACCCATGTTGGTAGGGAAACTGAAAACTAGTGGACTCTTCGAGAGATTTTTCCACAATATCTTGGTGGTGAAATGGATGGTTGACTAACCCCTCTGGCCCCAGTCTCTTCTCATGGTAGTACTATTTTCTGGTATACTCGGTGGATGGTTTCCCATATATGTTTGTAAAGGGTATTAATGGATTATTAATATTTCACACACATGCATCTCTCGATATAATATCCAATGGATTTTTATCATTATGAAATGTATGCACTATGATGGCTTGTGTTACCTTTCTTAGTGTATGTGTTGTGATGGATTGATCTATAATACCCAATGCATTATATAAGGAATATAGGTTTTGGTGGCTCCCTGGAAGTAATTAGATACTATATGGTGATGTGATATGGAATTATGAGATGATGTGATGTTTAAGATACCTATTATGATATGTATCTCAGGCGATCACAATATTGCTTAATTTTAGAGGTATGGCTCCAGATGTATGGTGTTGTTCTTGAGAGGGAAAATAGTGGGAAGTTCTAGAAAGTTAACCTTGTTGGTTTATTATAATAAAATATATTCTCTCTTGAATTTTTTACTTTGTGAGAGATGTCCATGGTGTGACTAAGAAACTAGTATACCTATTGAGGTGATGAGTTAGTTTCACCTGTGGTACACTAGGATATAGTATTCATTCCACATATTTTTCATGAGAGGTCCTAGGAAGGATCCTACTGAGTATTTTTGTGGTCCCCCCATGTATATATAATTTTTTTATGTTAGTAGGAGTGGGTTGGAGATCAGGATGGATATTACTAGCTCATTGTTTTGCTGGAGATGTTTGGATTCTCTTGGCTATTGTCGAGTTTATCTTTTTAGTGATTTTAGTTTTCTTTTCCATTTGATTTTATTCTTTATGAAATTACATGTATCTAATTGGGTTTTATTTTATATATATATATATATATGTGTGTCTGAGTATGATTTTATTGGTGAATCGTTATTATCTTTTCCTTCTACATGCTCTCTTTTAGGGTAATGCCTTCCATTTGTATGTATGATATATCCTAGGTGCTAGTTACCAACACAAGGCCTACTAAAGGTGGGAATCTTAAGTTCACTATCATATTTCTCACATTATCAGCCTAGGAGGGGTGCTCTTTGGGGAGAGGGGTTCATTGAAAGTTTTCATTTTTATTTTGAATGAAAATATTTTTCTCAATATTCCGGGAATTGTTTTTAAAGATACTAAAATAAAATGGTAATTTATTTATTTTGTCATAAATATTCAAATGATCATTAAAATTTATTTTTCATTAATATCAACATCTAATAATTATTATTACACTTCAGTATAGATATGAACCTAAGATACGATCTACTTTCTCTATTTGAAAATATTATCTTTATTTAAGGACAATTCTATGAATTTTTTTTATTTTCTATAGATTATGCTATGATGAAATGATGAAATATTTATGAAACATTTTTCCCTTGCGCAGGTTATTATATTATGAATTGGTTAATTTTTTATGTTCTTGTGGAACGCATATGTATAGTTTTCATTATGTGATGGGTGTGCCTATAATTTTATATTCCTATAGTTTATTGGGAAAATATTGATATATCACGAGATTATATGGACTAGAATAGTGTGTGAATCTATTTTATTAAGGTACTCTATCTAATATGATAGTCAAGGGAGTGAACCTTGAATAACGAAATAATGGAATGGAGAGTGAACGCAGTCCACTAAGATTGTCTTTGCAGCGATCCTTGACTAATGAAATTATTTTCCATGTTCATGTGTATGCCAAAAACCTATGTCTTATGATTATGACTTGTTCTGATGGATAATGATTAATTATTTATGATTCCACACTCTTATGAATTATGTATTTTTAATAAAAAATATTTATTCCATGATTCATGATTAAATATTATTAACTGATTATGTAGGACTTTCAAAAGTTATGATCATTATCATACCATTATGGTAATATTATCCCCACTTATGATCATTTATTGATATATTATATGTTTACCCATACTGATAAAGTGGGATCATCCTTTCTTATGTTTCTATTTTCTTTAGGATATGATGATAGGTTTTAAATATTAAATGTCTAATAAAGGTACTATGAGGGAATATCTTTTGGGTGATATTGAATATCATTGAAAAAAATAAGTTGATTATGTATCTATAATTAAAATACAATAAGACTTTATAGTTCTAGGGAATATATTATTATGAAATGTATTGAATATTAATCTAAAATGATGTAATATTTATGTATTCTATGCTTTGGTTGTCTCAGTTGGTATCAAATCATGTTTTAGTTTTTTGGATATTATTATTAAAAACAGTAGTAAAAACCCTTGGGATATATCTATGTATAGGATACATTTTTTAAAATAGATATTATGTGGTTTTCCTAGAAAATACTTTTTTATGGATATTGGAAAGTGGATGTGGCTATAACACATATGCACTAATGTGTAACAAGTCTGAAAGGGCCATATTGGGTATTTACATGATCATTACCGGTGAATGATTTGTGGGCCTATGACTGCACACCAAGCTAGACACTCTTTGGGGATATGCATGGGTTATTCCATATTTTTTTATGATCTACTATTAAGTATTTTAATATATAATGACCATGGATGTAGTAGGTTAAACCTAAGGTGTACAAAATTTAAAAGAGGGTGTCCTGAGTTAGACAACCTATGAGTTATTTTTCATGATTATATGATTTATCTCTATGATTATTATTGCTCACATTATGGTTTTTTGGTTTTATTCAATTGATAGAACTAGTTCTAATCATGTTAACATTGAATGTGATGTAAATTGAAACAAATTTCCTCATGAAAAACAAAATGAAATGGGAGATGGAATATAAAACCTGGTGATTATACTTAACCATATATCTGTATATATTATTAACAACCCCTAAATGGGTGTGTTTCCTAGAACCCCTAATAAGAGAAAATTGGAGTTTAATTGGTGTTTAATTGATGAAGAATATATGGGAAAGACGATTTAGCTTCCAACTTGTCAAATATTTGTGAATAAAGACACAAGTTAATGCCTTAATGGAATATTAATATGATTTATGTGTGGAAAAGAAGGGATTATATCTAGTGATTACCATGAAAAAATGAATATTTCAATGTATGGAAATAAAGTACATCATAAAGTAGAATTCATAATTTAATATATTATATGTGGGTAACTTATGAATTATCTAAGTCAATGACACAACAGAATGGTTAACCCTTGGACCAAGGAAGTGTTTATACTAGGTTAATCACTAAAGTGAATCATGATGGTTTTGGAACAATTATGATCCACTCTAATATTGGAGATATCATGTCAATGTTTATAAGAATGTGACCTATTAAAATATTATCATTCTTCCTTTAGTGAAATTTTATGTGATATTAAGAAATGACTAGTTCTCTCTATAAATATCCTAGTTTTTTGAATAATAAAATCACTTTTGAAATTTTTAATCAGCATGTGATAATATATTGGTGTGAATAGTAACATTAATTTAAAATTGAAAATAATTCCATTTTATGGGTCTTGATTCCTATTAATGTATGGTATTTTACTCAAATGGTTGGGGAAAAACTCCGGATCAGATATATTCATATTTTACTATATTTTCTTAATGTATTTATTTAAGATTTTTATATTCATCATTTGAATTGTGAATTTTAGATTCCAATATCACTCATACCTAGTGGTACAACAATTTAAAACACATCATATAGAATATTCACGATTGAGTTATAGTAATTAATGAAGAAACATCAGAAAAATGTTAATAAGGTATTCATTAGTCAGAGTTCATAACCATGGGGAACACCTCTTATTTTCAGTAATAATTATCATAGATCAATGAGACTCAATATTTATTATGGGGAACTTAACAAAATAATGATAAAGAGTAATTATCCTTTTTCCCCATACTGATGAATTTTTTATCAAATTTGAGTAACCCAATACTTCTCAGAGATTAAATTTCTTTCTGGATACTATCAATTATGGGTCAAAAGTTAATAAATACATAAGAAAAAAATCTATATGAGTTATTGACACTATGAATTTAAAGTGGTACTATTTGAACATTTTAATTCCCATATTATCTTCATGGATTTAATAAATAGAGTCTTTAGATATTACCTAAATTAATTTGGTGTGGTCTTTAAAGATGATATTCTTATATACTCCAAGATAAATAAAGAGTATTTATATCATTATAAAATTATTTTAAAGACTCTGAGTGTGGATAAAATATATATCAAATTCATCGAGTGTGAATTTTGGTTATAAAAAGTATCATTATTAGGACACATGATCATATGTTAGGGTATATCAGTTGATCCTTCTATGATAGAAGTCATTGAACATTGGCCTAGACCAACCACTATGGTTGAGATCACAATTTTTATTATTTTGAATGGATATTATTCATTCTTTATGGAAAATTTATCACATATATATAATCCACTCACCAACTTAACAATTAATAGAGTTAATTTCCATTGTATAGTAGAGTATAAGGAAAATTTCAAGGAACTGATGAAAATTTTGGTCATTTTTGTTGTACCTGAACAACCCTACAGTGGAGAGAATTTTTTGATCTATAGTGATTCATAAAAGAAAGGAAAACGATGTGTCGTCATGTAAAATGATATGGTTATAGCTTAAAACTCTTATAAATTAAAGTCTAATGGGAAATTTGTTTTCTGATACATGAATTGGAGATAAAAAAAGTAATTTTTGCAATAATATTATGGAGGAACAATCGTAATGGTGAAATATGAGATATATATACTAATCCTAAAATCTATAAGTATATATTCACATATAAAGAGTTGAATATGTTCTAAATTAGGTGGTTGTAGATGATTAAATATTTTGACTACTCCATTATTAAAACCATGGAAAGGAAAGAAATGTGGTTTATGATTTGATTTAGAAAGACCATGCATGTTTTTACATGTTGAGGATTAAAATGGATATAATACTTTTGGATTTTAAGAATATGTATAATAAAATCATGAACAAAGGAGAAAATATTTTATTTCTTATATGACTGTTCAACCATCCATCCATCCATGTGAGGATTAAAGTGGTGAAAAGGGAAGATTTGGAACTATATAGGAAGGTGATGAATATTCCAATGTTCAACCATGGTTATGATGGATTGAAAAGGTTCAGAAAATGAGTATGTTACATTCCAATACCAAATCTAAATTATTATGTTTTGGATTCAGTTCACATTTCTTCACTATCTATTCATTTTGGAAGTAGAAAGATAGATAGAGATATAAAATGGTATTTCTAGTGGAAAACATGAAAAGGTATATATACTATTATATATCTTGATGCCTAGTTTGTCAAAAAGTTATGGTTAAGAGATAGAATAATAATGGTATTTTACAAAAATTATCTATACCAAAATTGAAATAGGAAAAATACCATAATGGATTTCATTTTTGGATTCCCTAAAACATTTATAGACCATAGTTTTATTTTGTTTGTAGTAAATCACCTTATAAATTCATCACATTTCATTATAATAAGAGACTATTTATATATTAATTATATTTCCATGATATATATTAATTAAGTGGTATGGTTTCATGGAATACTACATTATATTGTTTTTTTATTAGGATATGAGTTTTACCACAATATTTTGGAGAACCCCTTAGAAAGATTTGAATAAATAGTTGATAATTAGAACAAAATGTAATCCTAAGAGAAATTGTCAATTTGATAGGAACATTAAAACCCCATATGATATATTGAGATAATTTTATATATATTTAAATGGTGTAAACAATAAACACATTTATCATGTTGAATTTTCTTAAAATAATATTTTTAGTCAAATAGTCAAATGGATCCTTATGAATCCCTTGATGGTAAGAAGTAATAACTGCAATGTGATGGGATGAAGTTGAATAAAAAAGATATTGGGACTTAAGAAAACATAAGAAATTGTAAATGAGTTTAGATTCATTTAACAACACACCAAGGTAGATCATAGTCAATAGAAATTATATGAGAAAATATTTAGTGGGATATATAGTTTGAATTTAGTGATATGGTATTCCAATAAATATCTCCTTAGATGGGGTTGTGAGATTTAGAAAGAATGAAAAGTTTTTATCTATAAATATGAGTCCCTTTTCAATTCATGATTGTATCAGGATGGTTTTTTGTCTCTTTGTGTCCCCACAAAGTCTCTCTCAAGTTCTTGATGTGGTCGATGAATCTCTATTGAGGAATAACATACATAATACTTCACATATACTTAAATCATTAGTCATTATAGTAAAACATAATATTTCTTTTTAGGAACAACCATTGTAGAATCTCGATTAGAGAGAGAAATTGGCATTGAACAAGACCACCCATCTGGTCACTATTTTGTGGTTAAACCATAAATTCGAGGGAGCTATGTGGGAACCTAATGATGTAATTAGGTAAAATTATCATTAGTTATTTATACTAGATTCACATAATTTCAAGGATTTTTTTATAAGGTATGTATAATGCAACACACCAATATTTTATTATATATTTCTCTTTAAGTAAATTTTATATCTTTGACTATTTTCTTTACCCACAACACCAAGTTTAATCAAACCACGATATACATATTGAAATAGTATTATTTAAGGTGAAAATTATTTACAATTCATTGTACTGATTGGTATGAATAAGAATACAAAATTAGGAAATATATATAAATGTTTAACTTAATTCAAATTCATTGATTAATTCCGAATAAATAACCATCATATCTTAATAAAATCATCCCATGATTAAAAGTCTTGTTTTTTGTACAGAAATGTATTTTTATTTCTGTTAAGTAATTTTATAAAAAAAATCATATTGATCTCTATTAAAAAGATATTTCAATTATTTTTGTTATTAATTTTCGAATAATCATTCATACATTAGTTATACAATGGTTATCAATGAATATAAAATCATTTGAAGGTGAAATGAGTTATTTTTAATAAAATAGTTTTATGTGCATAATTTGTTTTTAACTTAGTAGATAAAATAAATAATTTTATATTAATAAAACTTTAATTAAAACTTTAACATTAATTTAATAGTTTTTAATAGTCATGTAATGAAAGTAAACTCAATTTTACACATAAAAATGAATTTTTCTAAAAAATATTTTTCATTACATTTAACATGTTTATTTTAAAAGTAATTTCTGACGCATGTAGAATTTGAATTTAAAAAATATATTCCATATTTTTAATCATAATTTCTAAATTTGGTAATCATTCCACTTTTATTTTTTTAACATAATTAGCAATAAAAATAGTAAAAATTGGTTACCACGGTAAAGGTTAAAAGTGTTTACTAAATGTTAAACTAAGAGATTAGGGTAAAAATTCCACTTAAACTTGTATGAATATTATTTTTTTAATATATTTAAATATTATAGTATCTTATATTCAAATTAATATCATTTTTTTATTTTCATAAAAAACTATTTTTTTAATATTTAAATCTTTTAAGTAATTCCATGTGTGTCCCTCCCCTCACTTATAGAAGTGGGCCTATTCTCTATCCTTAATAACAAAATTTGAGTCCTATATATCCTCCAATACCTACTCAAAATCCTTCCTATATTCCTTTAATTTTTTATTTATCTCTTTTTCATACCCTAATACCATTGTACGAGGGCGTAAGGTGTAAGACAAAGGAGGTATCTCAAAAAAGATGTAATCATCTTACCCGAAAATTTCAATGTTTTTTTGTTCTTATACTTCATCTAAATATTTAATATCAATTGTAAAATACTTAAACCATTATCATTAATATATAAATATTACATTGTGGTTATGGGAAACCCATTTTCCACCTCCTTTTCCATCATATAGGAAATGAAAAGTATCTCAGGTGCGCATATAAGGACTACCACCTCTACACAAAAATATAATTTATTTTCCATCACCACCACTCATGGATGGTTATAATGATGTATTTTCTTAATATATATTATATTTATGATATGATAATTATTATATAATGATAAAATATTATCTAATTTATTTTCCTTTTTCACATTATAATATGGAAGTATCGTTTATGTATGCGTATATACTGCTATCTCCACAAGTGATATATTACATTTTCAATGTAGAACTTTTATGGTTAGTCCAAAATTGTGTATATTTAATATATATTACCCTTAGGAAAAGAATAATATTCTTTCAATTTTATATTAATATTATATGTTATCATGTTATTACTCATTCAGTCTCTATAACACACTCTAGTTTAAGTCAGTTTTACTTTCTACATGAGTGAGGTTATAAGGCTTATGAAATGAATGATTATGTAATATTAAATAATAGTGATATTATGTAATAATATATTGGGAATTTTAATAATAATTCAGTTTATTAGAATCATATTATCATAAGTATTTTTTTAAGAAGTTATTTTGTTTGTTGAAGTTATGGAAGTGATTGAGGTTTTCCTTCAGCATTCCAGAATGGGAATTATTGAAGGAGTTCATCTGAATATGTTTATGTTTCAATAAGTATAATTTTGTAAGTTTTCATCTTATACTTATCTAATATAGGGTTTTTAGTTTGTTTTGTTTTCTTAATTACTGGAAAAAAACTCATCCTCTAAATTTCTACAGGAGATTGGTAGTTGGAATAGTGGAATGGGTGGACTCTCATACTTTTCATAATTTGGCATACATGGATGACTAGAAGAAAATATTTATAAATAGTGGTTGGGGTACATATGTTTCATTATAGTGTTTTTAACACCCCAACTTTCCTTGATAAGTTTCCCTTTGAATAATGCAATAGCTTGCATTGTATGCAACTTCGGGATTCTAACACACCGCGACTAATCAAACTTGCCGTTATGAATAGTAATACCCAATTTTTTAAATTTTATAAATTTTATTTTTCAAAATGGACTTCATTTTTGAATTAAGAATATCAATATTATCTTAGGATGAATTTTTGGTATTTTTCATAAAACATTCAATTTTTGATGAAAAGTGAAAAACACAACGTTATTGGGTAAAACCAAAAAAAATTAAATAATTTTTTAATTTATTTAAATTTATTTTAGGTGAAAATAGAAACATAATACCTATATAAGTTCAATGTAATTCCTTGGAGTCATTTTATAATAATTTTACATGTATAAAAATTATATTGAACTTTTTACCGTATTTTACACACCTCTTAGGAGCATTTACAAATTTGCATAAAACATAATTTTACCGCTTCTATGAGTTGAATTTCAAAAATACAAGAGAAATAGTTGATATCAATAACTAAAATGTGGTTCAATAAGATGAAAATATTTATTTGTGAATAGTAAATTTTTACTTTTATTTACCACGGTTAAAAGTAATTAGGGTATATAAGGGTAAAAATGATATTATAATTAACCTAACACATTTCATAATTCTATTGGATAAGTGTAATTTGACCAAAAAAACCTTAGGAATAAAATATTATCCCCTTTTGGCAACTTGGATTAGATTAGGACATTTATTATTATTTTATTTAAATAAGAGTTAAAAGAGTTAAATTCAATGTTTAATAACTAAACCATTTTTAATATAGTGTTATACATAAGATAAATTCAACTACAAATATTAAATAGAAAGATAAAAATATTTCCTATGTAATGATATTTTATATATAATTTTTAGACAATAAATAATTTAATTTATTTATGACACAATGATGATGTAGTAATTACCTTATTAATGAATGATTAAAATAATTGATATTATAAATATCCAAATAAATGTAATTTGAGAAATTTGATGAATTATACTTTTTTTAGGTTAATACGACATGTTATGGTTGATTAAATACTTTTTTTAGATGTAATAATGCTGTTATGATTTTCAAAGAAACAAAATACTAAATAGTGTCAAAATTGAAATAATTGAGTTTTTAAAACAAATAAGGTATTTTTAGTTGAAATAATATTCTTAAAAATCTAAGGTTTGCCCAAAAAACATAGATAAGGTTATATATATTAATAATGAACCACATGGCATTCTATTGGCTTGTTATAGTATGTTTATTAACCATATAATATAAAAATAAAAAGAGACATGGTAAATGTCAAACTATTTAACTAAGAGTTAAATAAAAAATATATGGTTAATATGATGACCTAGACCTATCTAAAACCTAATGGTTGAGAGATTTTTGAACCATCCCCACATTAGCCTCTAAATAATTCATTTTAGAGCCATTATAAACTGAAATGATTTCATTATAAAATAATATTTTAAGCTTTCCCAAAAGTGACCCTCACCTCTTTTATAAAAGGGCACTTCACTTTCTCTTAATTTCACACCTCCAAATCCATTTGGCTCAGGCAAACCCTACACAAATATTCTCCCAAATTTCCTCCCTTCATCCTAGAGGCCTTAATTTGGTCATAAATCCAGCCTAATATCCCTTTTGATCAAATCAAAAGGAAGAACCCGAAGAAGAGGTAAATAATTCATCACCTCTTTCAAGTTCTTTTCTTCTTCCACTTCCTATTTCTTTGTTGTTTCCATTAAAAAATAATAACTCTAGTAGCTTCTATATACAATTATGTTATTATAAATATGGTAAAACCATATTCATTATTATATCCATCCTATAAATGACAAAGTCACCATACATGCGTACGTATGACTTACCATCTCCATATCGTGGTGTAGTTTCCTATTCAAACAATTCATTATTTTCGATGGGTATAATAATGAATATAACTGATATAAATAATAAATATAAAATATTATTGATAATTTATATATGATATACCATCCAATTACAAATGATTTAACCATCAATATAATGATATTTTCGCTCGTCGTACGTACGGATTACCGTCTCCACGAACGCGATGAGATTCATTCCCCATCATAATCATTCAAGAATAATTTTTATTTTATGATTAAAAATAATGTTTAGGAATATAATATCATTCTCCATATGAATAAAATACATTTTATCCCTAACAAACATGGATTATGTAACCAAACATATAAAATAAAATGAACCAGTTAACACCTGAAATTATGATACTACTGAAATATTATTAACAAAGCAATATTAAAGGGTCATATATGATATCATATTTATGTATATAGTTCTTTTATAATTTAATAAAAATGATTTAACTATTATATAGAAGGTTAACATACCCTCAACCAAGGAAAAGTATATGGTAATGGTTAATTTCACAATCTCTTTATTATCTGAGGTTGTTTTTACGTAAGTATCTACTGGGACCTTTTTTTCATCAACATACATGTTTCATAAAAATTTATTCCAAAACCTTTTTACTATTTACTAGACAATGTTTTAAAGTCATTTATACCCTTGTTTTACTTTTTATAAACTATTTTTAAAGAAATCATTCTATCGTTTTCCAAACATGGTACTCTATGAACTTTTCGACAAAATTAAGGTAAAAATGTCTTTTTTTAACTTATACGGCAGGTGTGGCTATTTTATACCATTATATCATCGTAGAAGATTCCCATACAATCTATTATAATATTTTCCAAATAAATGTTTTCTAATATTATTATATGACTTTTAAATGATATGAAAATAGAAAGAGATATTTCTCTAAAAAGTTTTGATTTCATCTATGTCGACATCCTTTGATGGTTTTTAAGCTTGTTTGAAGTTGATTTATTATGATACAAAAATTCAATATTGAATTGAAGGTTTTATGATATGTTTTACTCTGGATGTATTATTTTTACACTATTAATGGTTTATGGATAATGTATTGACATTTTGTATGCTAGTTTTAATATGAATGTTTATGTTATGTTTAAACCTTTTCATATGAGGAATACATTGGACTTAGTAAGTGATAGGTGGAGCCAGTAATAGTTCCTCGATGCATCAGTAGGTCTCATGATACAAACTAGTGTCTTGGCACAATTCCTTGACAAAATATTATTTGTATCCTTAGCACAAGGTATTGACAATGTGGTTATGATGTCGGGAATTATGCATTCCATCATTATGAAAGAGGCTATTGATATTTCATGTGATTATTGGACTAGTAGAATATTGATGTGAATAATTTAATGGAATTATTTTATTTTATCTTTTCCATATTATGCTGAAGTTTTTGTTTAAAAGGCTTTTGTTTTAGTCTTATACGTTTCCATAAATGTTTATGATTATTTATGAAAGTTTCCACTAAATTGTTATCCTTACTGAGCATCTGAGCTCACCACATTCTATGTTTTATTTTTCCTAGGATGTGAAGAAGTATTTTATGGTTGACCTGGAGGGATATTCTAGGGATAAAAGTGTGTTTAAAATAGGAAAAATGTTGTTTATGTTTTTATTTAATGATGTAATGTAAAACTTATTAATGTATCTAGTACTTCCAAGGCTACTAAATGGATCGGTCTTTTAGGAAAAGATTCCTTGTATCATGCCAATCTTATGTAATAATGCCCTGACTCTGGGTAACTGGGGTCTGGGTGTTATAGTTGGTATCAGAAGAAGTTTTTTACAAACCATGGAAACTAGATTTTGAAAAACTCTTATTAGAGAACACTACCCAAAGATATACTTTGAGGATTAGTATAGAAGAACTTCCTAGAATTTTGGTACTGTAGATATTTTGTGAGTTTTACAAGCAATACAGACATGTATGGATACCAGTTGGTAGAGGTGACTCTAGCATAGATATACCTAGGGGTAAAACCTGAAAACACCTCTTTGAGCTACACTTGAACAGGAACTGGTGCATGACAATGGGCATTGCTGCACTCTTGGTTACGACACTCCCAAGGGATATGCTTAGGATAATTCTAATTTTAATTACAAACCATTATAAAGGGTTTATGAGTGTATACTTCCTCAAAGAAAACATTTCTATGATTATGAATTATATCCATAGACTGTTCAATTTATGTTTAGTGTTTTAAAGGTTTGGAATTACATATTGTTATTCACAAACTAATCTAGTGTATGACATGGTTTATAAATGTCTCATATTTGAAGGAATGGAAACCGTATCAACACAAGTAATTCATGTAGGGATTTTCCTACTACTCAAGATAATTATAGTGGAGTTGGTGAAGCAACTAGTGCTGATCAGATTATCACCATACTTAGACAACTCACTCGTGTTTTGAATAATAACCTTTCCCAGATAAACCACCTTTATCCACAATGTGGAGGATCAATTATAGACCACTTCATGAGGCAAAAACCCCCAAAATTCAATGGGATTACAAGTCCATTAGTAGTTTAGCAATAGATAAATTAAATAGAGAAAATATTTCTTGCTTTGGGGAGTAGCAAAAGGAAAAAAGTTGTTATGGAAGTTTAGCGGCCCACAGGAGATGCAGATCAATAGTGGTCATTAATCCAAAACAAAAATGAATATGAATAAGTATCGAACATGGAATGGAGGGAGTTTAAAGAGATTTTCCTCGAAAAATACTTTCCTCGTGACCATCGAGCGGATATGGAAAGATAATTTCTGAGTCTGAGGCCAAATGAGGATGAGAATTTCTCAAAGTATGAGGCTTAATTTACAAGGCTAGGAAGGCATGTAAAAGATTATATACATAACCCAAGGAGTAAGATTGATTGATTCTTCGATGGGTTAAAACTATTTATCCATAGAACATTAGTCTCACAATCCTTCAATTTATACAAAGATATTGTATCATGTGCTATCAAGATAGAAAAGGAATTCTCTATGTCTTAGGACTTTAAAGAAAAACAAGAGAAAAAGAGATCTACTAAACACTCTGGAAATGGAAATAAAGGGAAGAGGGGAAAAGTTTAATATCCATCCTTTGGTAAATGTGGGAAGAAACACCCTGGTACTTGCATAAAGGGAATGTGAGTCTTTTACAAGTGTGGTGAAGAAGTCCACCAAGCTTGTGATTGTATGTGAAAAAAGTGGTTGTCAATGTTGAATTCTATAATTGTAGAGAAAAGGGGCATTATGAAAATGAATTTCCTAAGTGCCAAGGTAACTTACCTCATAAAAGGCCAAGGGATAAAGGCCAAGCTTATGTGATAACTACTACTAAGTTTGAAACTCTAAAAGACATAGTGGAAGGTAATTTAATGGTTTCCTCAAGTTTAGTCAATGATTTATTTGATTCTGGATGATCAAATTGTTTCATATCTTCCCAGTTTGCTAAGAAAATTAAATATTTTCAATTTGACTTAACAAGGGAGTTTCTAGTCAAAAATACCTAAGGGAAGTATCATCGCAACAATGTTTTGTGAATCAGTTCCCATAATGGAATATAAATGTTCTTTATCTACTTATCTCATCGTAATACCAATGATTGAATTTGATATAATCCTCAAAATGGATTGGGTTTTGGAGCATGATGTAAAAATTTATTATAAGAAGAAGGAGGTTAAAATTTTCTATGATGATAAAGTGTACCCTATATTTAAAGTATAAACGTCACCACCTAATTATTATCTTGGTCCACCCTCAGTAGATCAACTAAAATCAATTATTTGGGAGGAAGAGAATGAAATAACTGTTGGTGGGGAAAATAATGTTTGAATAGTGGTGGAACCTATTGTGCAATAATATGTTGACATGTTTCCAGAGGATTTACCTAGACATCCTCCAGAACAAGAAATTGAGTTTTCCAGGGATTTAATTTCTGGTTTAAGGCCCATATCGAAGACCCCTTATAGAATGGCCAATATGGAATTAATGGATCTAAAGAAACTACTAGAGGAATTGAGTAAAAAGGGATTTATTCACCCTAGTGTTTCTCCATGGGGAGCCCCGGTCCTTTTTGTTAAGAAGAAATACATATCTATGAAGTTGTGAATTGACTACAGGGAGATCAATGCTTTAATAATAAAGAACAAGTATCCCCTACCTCATATTGATGATTTATTCAACCAACTTCATGGAGCTCAATATTTTACAAAGACTAATCTTCGATCTGGATATCGTCAGTTGTGTGCGACGAAGGAAGACATTCTGAAAGAATCATTTTGAACAAGGTACGAGAATTACGAGTTTACAGTAATGCCTTTTGGATAGACTAATGCACCCTATGTCTTAATTGATCTAATGAATAGAGTTTCAGGGAATATCTAGATGACTTTTTAGTGGTATTTGTTGATGATATCTTTGTATACTCCAAAATCTATGAAGGTCATGAAAATCACTTGTGCACTATTTTGAAAACCCTTAGAAGAAATGAATTATTTTGAATGTTTATCATGTGTGAATTCTAGCATCAAGAGATTTCTTTTCTGGGCCATATTCTCTATAAGTATGGAATCTATGTTGATCCTTCAAAGACTAAGGCAATCCAAGATTGGCCAACACCGACAAGTATAACTGAGGTATGTAGTTTTATTGGTTTAGTAGGTTATTATCGACATTTTGTCTAGAATTTTCCCCGGTTGGCTAACCCATTAACCAATCTCACTCGTAAAAGGGTTAAATTTGTTTTGACAAGAGTGTGAAAATGATTTGAGGAACTGAAGAGAAGACTAATTACTTCTCCTATCTTAACTCTTCCATCGGGGAATAATGGGTTTGTTATTTATAGTGATGCTTCAAAGAAAGGACTTGGTTGTGTCATTATACAGAATGATAGATTTATTTCCTATGCATCATGACAACTAAAAATTCATGGACACAACTATCCTGCTCATGATCTTGAGTTAGAAGTTGTAATCTTTGCTCTGAAAATATGGAGACACTATCTCTATATTGAAAAAATTTGATATTTATAATGATCACAAGAGTTTGAAGTATATTTTATCACATAAAAAACTCAACATGAGGAAAAGTCGATGGCTTGAACTACTAAAAGATTATGATTGCACTACACACTACCACCTGGGGAAGGAAAATAAGGTGGAAGATGCTTTGAGCTGAATGGATCATGGAGTTCGGAATAAGATGAGAGTTGAAAGGGATCCTAGGTATATGGATCTAGTAAAAACGGATATGTGAATAACCATGGAAGGTGTAACATCAATGATTTTTCAAATGGTTTCCAAACCATATTTACTAGAAAGGATAAAGAGTTATGATATTGATGAGGATGAGTTTTCAAAAGAAGATTAATGTTGTGAATAATGGGAGATTGAGTGACTTCATATATGAAGATGGAATTTTGAAATTTGGGTTGAGACTTTGTGTTCCCGATATACCTATTATAAAAATGGAATTTTTGGATGATGCTCATAGATCCAATTTCTCAATACACTCTGGGAGCACCAAGATGTATAGATATTTGAAGGAAAATTTTTGGTGGGACAACATGAAGGGGGAGATTGCTGATTTTGTGTCAACATGTATGGTTTTTCAACAAATGAAATCTGGAAGGCAATAGCCCGGAGGATTCATGCAACCTCCTCCCATACCTGAGTGGAAATGGGATAATATGATAGTGGAATTTGTTATGGGGCTACAAAATAATCCAAGAAGGAATGATGCAATATGGGTCATAGTTGATCGTTATACCAAGTCAACACATTTTCTTGCTATAAGAGAAGATTTACCACTTGAACGTATGGAAAGAATCTATATTAATGAATTTGTAAGACATCGTGGAGTACCCATATTGATTTTTTCTGATCGTGATCCCCATTTTACATGAAGATTCTGGAAAATTCTTCAGAAGGCCCTGAATACTGAACTTCATTTGAGCACGGCCTACCACCCTCAAACAGATGGACAATCAGAACAGACTATTCAAACCTTATAAGATTTTTTGAGATCATTCTCACTTGACATTCAAGATATGTGGGATAAATATTTACCTATGGTAGAATTTTCTTATAACAATAGCTTCCGTTCAAGAATTCAGATAGCACTATTTAAAGCGTTATACGAAAAGAGATGTCGCACACCAACTTGTTGGGATGATGTTGGTGAAAGAAAACTTTTTGGCCCAGAACATGTTGAGAAAACATTGGAAAACGTGAAGGTTATCCAAACCCACGTCGAAGCAGCCTAAAGTAAGCAAGAGAGTTATGATGATAACCAAAGGAAGGATTTGGAATTTGAAGTTGGAGACCATGTTTTCTAGAAGGTATCTCCATGAAAGGGTGTTATTTGTTTCGGTAAGAAGGGTAATCTAAGTCCCAGGTATATCGGACCTTTTGAAATTCTAGAATGAATTGGAGTTATAGTGTATCGTTTGGAAATGCCTCCAAGTCTCTCCAAAGTTCATGATCTGTTCCACGTATCACTGTTGAGAAAATACATGGGTGACCCAATGGATGTACTCACCTATGAGGAAATGGAACTAGAACTTGATCTATATTATTTTGAAGCTCCTATCATATTTCTTGATACCAAAGAACAAGTGTTGAAAAATCAGATGACTCTTTTGGTAAAAGTTCTCCGGATAAATCATAAGATGGAAGATGCAACGTGCGAACCCGAGGAACTTATGATGAATAACCACCCGGATCTTTTTATACAATAATATTATAGAAATTTTTAGGACAAAATTAATTTAAGGATGGGAGAATGTAACACCCCAAGCTTCCACGATATGTTTCCCTTTGAATAATGTAATAGCATGCATTGTAATCAACTTTGAGATTCTAACTCACCATGACCAATGAAACTAGCCGTTATGAATAGTAATACCAAATTTTTGAAATTTTATAAATTTTATTTATCAAAATGGACTTCATTTTTGAATTCGGAATATCAAAATTAGTTTATGTATAATTTTTGGAATTTTTCTAAAAACCCTCAATTTTTTATGAATAGTGAAAAACACTACGTTTTTGGTTAAAACCGAATTTTTTACTTAAATAATAATTATTTTTATTTAAATTTAATTTAGATCAAAATAGATACATAATACCTATATAATTTCAATGCAATTCATTGGAGTCATTTTATAATATGTGTAGATATATAAAAATTTTATTTAACTTTTTACCGTCTTTTACCTACCTCCTAGGAGCTTTTACAAATTTGCATAAAACATATTTTTACCACTTCTGTGAGTTGAATTTCAAAAATCTGAGAGACATAGTTTCTATCATTAAGTAAAATATGGTTCAATAAGATGAAAATAATTTTTGGTTAATAGTAACTTTTGACATTTATTTACCCCTGTTAAAAATATATATGGGTAATTAAGGGTAAAAATGAAATTATAATTTCCAAAACACATGTCTGATTTCTAATGGATAAGTGGAATTTGACCAAAAAACCCCTTAAGAATAAAATCTGTTCTCCTTTGGTCCACTTGGATTAGATTAGGACATTTATTATTATTTTATTTAAAGAAGAGTTAAAAGAGTTAAATTCAATGTTTACTAACTAATCCATTTTTAATATAGGGTTATACATAAGATAAATTTGACTATAAATATTCAATAGAAATATAAAAAATTTTCCTACATAATGGATTTTTTATTTTTTATTTTTAGACATTAAATAATTTAATTTATTTTTGAAACAATGATGATCCAGTAATTACCTTATTAATGAAAGATTAAAATAATTGATATTATAAATATCAAAATAAATTTAATTTGAGGATTTTTATGAATTCAACTAACTTACTAGGTTAATATGACCTTTTATGGTTGATTAATTTATTTTTTTGAGGTAATTATTCTGTTATGATTTTCACAAAAACCAAATACTAAATAATGTCAAAATTGACATAATTGAGTTTTTAAAACAAATACTATATTATTAATTGATATAATATTCCTAAAAATATAAGGTAAAAAAAGAACATAAATAAGTTTATATATATTAATAATTAACCACATTGGGTTCCTTTTTCTTGTTATAGTATGTTTATTAACCATATAATATAAAAATACAAAGAGATATGGTAAATGTCAAACTATTTAACTAAGAGTTGAATCTAAAGGACAGGGTTAATATGATGCCCTAAAACTATCTAAAACCTATTTTTTGAGAGTTTTTAGACCCATAACCACCTTAGAATTTAAATAATTCATTTTGGAGCCATTAGAAACCGAAAATGATTTTATTATAAAATCACATTTCAAGCTTTTCCTAAAGTGACCCTCACCTCTCTTATAAAAGGGAACTTCCCCTTCTCTTAATTTCACACCTCAAAATCAACTTGGATCGGCCAAATCCAGCCCAAAGTTCCTCCCAGCATTCTTCCCTTCATCCTATAAGTCTTACTTTGGTCATAAAGCCAACCTAAAAAACCATTTTGATCAAATCAAAAGGAAGAACCCGAAGAAGAGGTAAATATTTCATCGACTCTTTCAAGTTCTTTTCTTCTTCCACTTCCTCTTTGTTTGTTGTTTCCATTCTAAAATAATAACTCTAGTATCTTCAATATAATATGATTTTATTATAAATATGGTACAACCATATTCTTTATTCTATCCATCTTATAAATGATAATGTCACTATACATGCATACGTACGGCTTAGCGTCTCCACGTCGTGGTGTAGTTTGTTATTCAAACACTTCATTATTTTAGATGGGTATAATAATGAATATAACTGATCTAAATAATAAATATAACATGTTAATTATTTTTTATATATGATCTACCATCCAATTACATACGATTTCACCACCAATATAATGATATTGTCGCTCGTGTGTACGTACGGATTTCCGTTTCCACGAACCTGATGATATTCATTTCCAATCGTAATAATTCAAGAATAATTTTCATTTTTTGATTACAAATAATGATTATTAACCTAATATTATTCTATATATGAATAAAATATATCCTTTCCATAACAAACATAGCTTACGTAACCAAGCATATAAAGGAAAATGAATTAGTTAACATCTGAAACGATGATAATACTGAAATATTATTAACAAAGCAATATTAGAGGGTCATATATGATTTCATATTTAGGTATATAGTTATTTTGTAATTTAATAACAATGATTTAACTATTATAAAGGAAGTTAATTTAGCCTTTACCAAGGAAAACTACAAGGTAAGGGTTAATTTCACAATCTCTTTATTATTCGTGGTTGTTTTTACCTAAGTATCTACTGAGACCTCTTTATCATCCAAATCCATGTTTCTTAAAAATGTATTTCAAAACATTTTTAATATTTACTTGACTATGGTTTAAAGTCATTTATATCATTTTTTTACTTTTTATAAATTTTTTTGAAATGAATCATTCTGTCGTTTTCCAAACCAGGTACTTTATGACATTTTTGACAAAATTAAGGTGAGAATGTCTTTTTTTAACATATATAGCAGGTGTGGCTATTTTCTACCATTATATCATCGTCAAAGCTTCCCATAAAATATTATAATAATATTTTCAAAATAAATGTTTTCTTTTATAATTATATGACTTTTAAATGATTTCAAAATATAAAGAGATATTTATCTAAAATGTTATGATTTAATCTATGTTAATATCCTTTGATGAATTTTAAGATTATTTGAAGTTGATTTATTATGATACAAAACTTCCATATTGTATAGAAGGTTTTGTGATATTTTTTACTATGGATGTGTTATTTTTACACCATTAATGGTTGATGGATAAATTATTGACATTTCATATACTTGTTTTAATACGAATGTTAATGTTATTTGTAAACCTTTTCATATGAGGAATTCATTGGACATAGTAAGTGATCAGTGGAGACCTCTATAGCTCCTTGAGGAATTGTTAGGTCTCATGAGACAAACTAGTGTCTTGGCACAAGGCATTGACAGAATCTTATTTGTAGTCTTGGAACAAGGCCTTGACTCTGTGGTTATGAAATCTGGCATTATGCATTCCATCATTCGGAAAGTGGATTTTGATATTGCTTGTGATTATTCGACTAGTAAAATATCCATGTGAATAAGTAAATGGAAATATTTTATTTTATATTTTTCATATTATTATTATTTTTAATTATAAAAAGCTTTTGTTTTAGTCTTATTCATTTCTATAAATGTTTATGCTTATTTATGAAAGTTTCTGCTATATTGTTATCTTTTTTGAGTATCTGAGCTCACCTCTTTCTATGTTTTATTTTTCCCAGGATGTGAAGAAGTATTTTATTGTTTACCTTCAGGGATAGGATAAGGATATAAGTGTGTTAAAAAGGGGAAATAATGTTTTTTATGTTTTTATTTCATGATGTAATGTAAAACATATGAATATATCTATTACTTCCAAGGCTACTAAAGTGATCTGTCTTTCAGGAAAATATTTATTGTATCATGAAAATGTTATATAATAATGCACCAACTCTGGGTAACTGGGATCAAGGAATTATAGTGTTGAAAAAGATAATATTTTTTATTTTAGTGATCCAAGTTGTAATCTTTCTTCTAGGGAAATAAAATGCTACAATATTTCTCTAGTGGATGTAGGAAAATTAGTCTAGACCACATAAACCTAAAGTATTATTTTACAATATATCAATTAATGTAATTTTTTAATGCTATAAATATTAGATTGAATAGGGTTTATGTGAGGTTCAACTTAGTGTGGTGATTTAGGTGAACATTTTTTATACCAATTTTTGAAAAACTATGTTGGGTAAGGTCATTCTATAAATAGATTCCACTATGTCATTCAAGAATGATTAATTTTGGTTTTTTTATAATTATGGTCATTTTTGAAGGAATTATCAACAATTCTTATCAAAGTGGATATGATTAAGAGGTTCAGTAGTTTGTTAATTTCCGGCAACTTTCTTTTACCCTAAATTTTTTTATCTTCAATGAGATTCATTGTTTTAAAGACCATAACATTAGAGGAAGTCATGTTTTAGGTTTAAAAAAATAAATGGAACATATTTTAGTTTTTTCGAAAATGAATATATAAGGATATCTAATTTATAAAGATATGGAATTTTCATTTCAGTTTGTTAAATTTGAAGTAATAGAAAATGGTAAATGGGAGAAACTGTATCGAAAGGCACTTAATTTAATATGAATTTCTTTAGTATAAAATTTGGATTTAACCATTTAAGAAAAAAATAAAATAGTATAGTTGTTGGAAGACATTAAATATTCGTATGACAAACCTAAAAATCTAAAAAAAGTGCTTGATACAGAGGTTATTTAACATGAGGTTATCGAAAGGAAGATCTGTATTCTATGTATTGAGTAATTTAAACCTAATTTAGAGCTAACTAGAGTCTATAAAGGTTACTCTTGGAGATGTTGTTTTGGTGATTTAGTTTTCATCATCTTTACTAGAGTATTGGGAATCCATTGTAATATTTTCAATTAATTTAAGTGGAAAGAATAATTTGGTGTTCACTAATGTTCAGAACTTGATTCTCAATGAGTAGTTTCAAAGAAAAGAGAGTCTAGAATCTTATAGTGATGTATTAAATATCGAAAAAATGGGTCTATCACCTTATAGAAAAAATAAAAAGTAGCCTAAGATGAAATAATGGAAGAATATTAAAGGGAATTATTGTATAAGAGGTCTTGTCTATTGACATTTGAAAAAGTAAGTTCACCTCATGATATATTTTCATAATAGGAAGAAAAGTTTTGGAAGGGATTCTTATGAAGAATTTTTTTTGAAATGGATTTTAGTGTAAATATACTTGAAAATATTTCTACACTGAGGTGATCTTGGATTATATATTCTAGAGATTCATTCCATTCTGCATGAGTTAAAATAAATTTATGAAATTATGTTTCTAGAAAATATGATAATGTTTATCTTGATGATAAAATAATTGTTAAAATTAAAGTAAAGTAAGAATTGAAATTTTAGTTGAACCATGAATGTCTTATTATTCATAAAGAGGTTATAATTGTTCTAGTACTATGTAGTGACCTAATTTTAGTAGGTTTACTGGATGAATAATGTTTCAAAATGTGATTTTTGGAATTAGTATGGAAGATACCTTATGGTTATATTTTCGTAGAAAGAGGTGTAAATATGGTTCATTATATCTAATTAGAAGGGATATGGGATCTACACATTCTAGAATGACTTCTTTTAGAAGTTCATAACATTAGTATAACAATTTTGGGAACATCAATGCTAAGATTATAAATATTATAGAAGATAGAGGAATACTAAATTTTTATAAATTAGACTTTGAAAAGTGAGAGATTTGTGTACTCAATAAGAAACAAAATGTGTATTTTAATCATTTTAAAGGACACCAAATTTCCATAATTTAGAATATATTTTTACTATTGTTTGAGTACAAACCCCAATAAATTATTAGAGAAAATATAGGTATATTATTACCTTAATTGATGATTATAAAAGAAAAATATGGATTTAATTTTTAAAACATAAAATTGAAGTGTTTGGAATATTTGTTCAATAAGAGGCTATGGTGGTATGAAAAACTAGATGAAAGATGAAATTTCAAATATCAGAAAATGGTGGTAAGTTTATAGGAAGGAGTTTCCAAAATCATTATAATAAAATATAAACCTAGTATGAGAAGATCGATAAAGTTACCCCTGAAAAACATGTTATAGTTGAGATAATGAATCAAATGTTGATGGAAAGAACAATAAGTATGATGCTACATTACAAAATGTTTACGGAATTTTGGCTAGAATCGGTAAGAAAAACAACTTACTTGATCAATATAAGTCCATCACCAGTTGTATCAAAATTTCCATAATAACTTTTTTCTTGAAATGTTCCATAAGTTTCTCACCTCAATGATTTGATTAGTTTATCCTTAATGAATGTTATTGAAAAAGATAGATATTTGAGATAATATAAATCTCATGCATGTTACTTCTTAATATATTAGGATGAAACATTGGTTTTTAGCTTTGGGATATTAAAATTAAAGAATTTTTCATAAGTTGAATTGTTTTATTTATTGAGAAAATCTTGTGGAATGATCAAAACATGAAGGGGAAATAAATTGAAAATAAATATAAAACTTTAGATCAAGTTGATCCGAATGATGGTTTTGGAGGTTCGCATGTTCTTAAATGTTTAGATGTAACTTAATCAAATAGAAGGGAACATATTTGAAAAGGACGTTTAAAGGAATGTGTTTAATGTTAAGAATTAAAACTAGTCGAAGATGTATAAAAAATCATGAATTGGGGAAGATCTATCATGTGTTATATAAGTATAAGTTCTAAAAGTAAGAGTTCTAAAATATTAATTTCCCATAGAAAGAGATCCAAAAGATGATGTTTTAGAAATTTCAGTTCCAAAATAAGTTGTTTCATAGGGTAATATATTAATATCTTCAAGGATGAGAATAATGATAAATAATTATGGAGAAAGTATAGGTTTCAAACTATAATCAGATATAGTAGAACAAGATGGTCTAGAAAAAGAATCTACATTAAAGTATTTTAGAAGATAATTGTTAGAAATAATGGAGTTGTTAGATTTACAAAAAATTAACAACACCTAAGAGATAACCGAATTTACACTGGGGAAGAAATTAGTGGAAAAAAAAGTTTTTATTCTATTTTAAAGAATAATTTTATGGAAAGAAAAGATATATAGTTAGGCTAGTTCTTAAAGGGTTTTAACAGAATGAAGATACTGACTTCTCTAAAATATTATCATCAGTAAGAAAAAAACTACCATTAAAACTCTTTTATGTTCAGTGTCATCTATAAATTTATACCTTGAACAAATGGTTGTGAATTAAAATTTTCTTCATGGTGATTTAGAGGAAGAAATTTAAATGAATAAACCTTTCTTTTCATCGACAATCATAATTTTTACTTTGTGAAAAGACTAAAAAAGAGTATTTATGGTTTGAAATAACTACCCTGATATTGGGACCAGAATTTTGATTTCTTTATGGAAGGAAAATATTTATTATAGAGTAGTTACAATCAATATTTTTATCTAAGTAAGTTTAGTGGAAATGAATTTATAATATTAATCTTGTACATGGATGATATATTATTGGATGGTCTAAATATCCAGTTGATTTTAATGTTGGAGGAGGAATTGTTTAGAATGTTTGAGATGAAAGATATTGATGATATAAAGAAGATCATAGGAATTATTATTAAAAGTGATAGTAAAGTTATAAATTTGGTTTTATCACAAACAGATTTCATCTATAATATCATTGAAAGATTCATAATGTGTGGATATAAATTAGTTTCAAATCCTCTAACTATTCATTTTGAACTCTCAATGCAACATGAACCACAAAAAGAAGAAAGAGAGAAATACATATTAAAGTTCATTATTTATAAACAGTTGAAAGATTGATTCATGTTATATTTTGTAAACTCTTAGATATTGTTTATATAGTGGGAGTGGACCTCCATTATAAGGAAAATCTAGGAAATATTCTTTTGAAAGTAGTAAAGTGTATTATTCAGTACATAAAAATATTAAAAGGAACAACTCTTTGTTTTAGAGATGACAATCAATAACTTTTTTATATTGATATATAATTGGGCTTGATTTTGATTCTTAGAAGAGAACAACTAGATATGTTTACTATTTATGAGGTATAGTAGTGAGTTGCGTGTATAGGTTACAACTAGTGATAGAACTTCATCCAATAGAATAAAATTAAGTGTCTATAACAAAATCAATAAAAGGGATAATTTGGTTAAGAGGTTTAGTTAATAAAATTAATTATATCTCAAAGAAAGGATTTTTATTCTATGATATTTAGAGTTAAATGAATTATATTATGTGTTTTATTCAAGAACTAAAAAAAATTGATTTTAAGTATCATTATATCATGAAGATGATGGAGGATGTATAGTTGGAGTTTCAAAAGGTAACTGGAAAAAAATCCAGATGATATGTTTATGAGTTTTTGGGTCACGAATTATTAAGGCCACATAAAGACTTAGTACGACTTTGGTGAATGTATAGAGATAGAGTAACATTATACACAATGGAAGTTGGAGGTGATTTTAATCTTTTATCTAAAATAGTCTTCTCATTGGATATTTTTTGGAATGTGAATACTACTTTTGTTGATCAAAAGAATATGACCAGAATGATTGTTTCTGTAAGTTTTTTCATTTATCGAAGTTATCAGTGTGTATGTAGTTTTCCATAAAAATTATAGAAAGAGGTTTCCATAAGGATAATTTTTAGAAGGATTTTATTTGAATATTCATAGGTTTTATGGGTGCTATTTGGTATGTTTTCATGTACTTATTTAGATATATGGGTTTCTCAGTTTTCTGTATTTTTGGTTTACTAGAAAAGGAATCCATCGTCATAATTGCTACCGGAGATCGGCATTTGGAAGAGTGTTAATGGGTGGACTCCTTCACTTTTTGTAGGTTGGTGAAACTGGATAACCATATGAAACTCACTATAAATAGCAGTGGTTTCACCTACGTTTTTTAGAGTATTGAACTCAAAATTTTATTTCTCATATTATATTGATCCATGTTGTAATCTTTCATCCAGAGAAATGAAATGCTATAATGTTTCACCCATGATTATAGGACTATCAGTCCAAATCACATAAACCTAAAGTGTTTATTTAATGGATTTTATTAAATTTATATTTTCTTGAGTGTTATATAGGTTTTATTGAATATTGATTACATGAACTTCAACATAGTGTTGTTATTTGGGTGACAATTGTTTCTACCAATTTTAAAAACATTAATTTGTGAGAGTTTCTTATAAAATAGGATTCCAACAGGAGATTCTTGAAAAAATAATTATAATTGTTTTTTGGATGGACGATTTTAATTGACACAATTATCAACATAATATGATATATATGAAATAATTAACATTTTAAATAATATGAAACATTGATCAAATTGAAAGGACTGGAACTTTAAAACTAAAACATGAATGAAAAATGAACCAGTTAGCACCTAAATCAATTAGTTTAATAAAGAATTTTAATTGAATGTGTGACAAGATGTAATAAAATTAATATCATTTTATAAGTATTAATATGTTTTGGGTATATAATTATAATAAATTTAAATTTATTATCTAGTATGTAAGATCACTTAGGAAGTAATTCATACTTGAGTTAAGGGTTTATGTTACGATCTCAATTCTTTTTATATTTTTCTATGCTAAATTCCTATTGAGGAAAGTTGTTAGGATCTTATACCTTATACCCCATCTTTTTTACATTTCTCTATTTATTCTTAAAAATTTCATATAATGGTTCAATTTTCCTCTCTTTTTTACTTAAAATGATTAAGAAATTGTTTTTATGAAAAACTAACCTTACTCCGTATTTGTTCGATCCAATTTTTCTTCCTTTCCAATTAAAATTAAAATGTTTTCAAGAATTTTATTTTAAATTGTTATATGATTTTAAAATGAAAATTTTACCATATATAAATTTATTTTAAAAATTTTGAAATAGAATTTTTACAATTTTTTCTAAATTGGATATTTATGAATTTTTAATAAAAAATTGGGAAAGTAATCATTATTTTAATGATTACTGCATGAACCAAGTTTACTAATGTCATAAATATTCAATACATTGAATATTACTTTACAAATTTCCTTATATATTTTAAAATAATATGTTTTAATAATTATTTGGGATTTTTTTATTTTTAAAGACACTAAAATAATAGGGTATTTTTTTTGTTTTCTAAGTAATGTTTAAGTACACTTCCATAGGTAATTTTCATTTATATCAATATTATTTAAGGATTTTTATGATTCACTAAGAATATTATATTAAGAAACCATCCAATTTTATCTCAAGATGGATTGTGATTATTTAATAATGATTCTATGAAACCCATTTCTTTTATACAGGTTATACTATAATCAAATGATGAAATGTTTATGAAACCCATTTCCATTAAATGGGCTATGATATGAAGAATTGATTAATTTTTTATGAAATTGGGGCACAACTATATATGATTTTCATTATGAAATGTGTGAACTTGAAATTATATATTCCTCCAATCATTAGGAAAATATTGATATCTCATGAGATAATATAAACTACAATGGGGTCTGAACCCAATTTAGTAAGGGACTATGTCCAATATGATTGTGATGGGAGTGAACCTTGAATAAGTAAATGAAAGAATGGGGAGTGAACCAAATCCACTATAATAGTTATGGAAGTGATAATTGACTAAACAAATTATTTTCTAAGATCATTTTCATACAAAAAACAAATGTATTATGCTTATAATATGTTCTAATGGATTATCATTGATTATTAATGATTTTTCACTCTTATAAATTATGCATTTTGTTATGAAAATACCTTATAAAATGATTCATTATTAAAGATCTTTGACTAATTTCATATGAATATCGTAATTTATGATCATGTTTTCATACCCTCGTGCTTATCTTGTGAAAACTTATGATCATTGATTGGAATATTCTATATTTACCCTTTCTGATCAACTGAGCTCACCCTTTCTTACGTTTCTATTTCTCTCGAGTTATGAAAATAGTTTTTGAGTAAGAAATTTATAATAAGGTTTATAAGAGGGAATTTTTTAGGATATATTGAATATATTTGAGGAAATAATTTGATTATGTATCTACTCTTTAAGCACACTAAACCTTTATAGTTCTAGGGTGTGTATTATTACTGGGCGTACTGAATATTCATCTAAAATTATGTAACATTTATATATTTTATGCTCGATATGCCTCAAAAAAAATTAAAATGTAGCATTTTAGGGTAAAATTAGAGATTATAACATTATTTAACATATATATAAATTAAAATAAAGGTCATTATTAAAACTATGACATTGATAGAATAAAATTAGCAAAAATAAATTACTAAAAAGAACATTTTATTATAAAAATGTATTTTTTTAAAATTGGGATTTTTAAAAATATATTTTAAGAAATTAAATATTTAACTAATAATTTATATTAATTATATGAATAATAAATTAACACTAATTTTATTAATACTTCATAAGAAATAAGAATAATAATCATTAAAATTATAAAAATTTGTTTTCTAATTAAAAAAGTATTCATTACATATTTATGTTTTTATTTAAAATAAAAATTCTAAAATTTTAATTTTTTTTAAAAAAATGAAACTAATTTTTATATTATTAATTAAAATATTATATTAATATGAAAATTAGCGACCTGTCTGAAATAGTTGATTTTTAGGTGAATAGTGAAAAATAATATTTTTACCAATACAATGACTTTTACTAAATTATTTGTATATAAGTATGACATTGACATTTATAAAAAACTTTGATTGAAAAAATATGTATTTTATAATAGAAATTATAAATTTTATAATATTTATTTTAGATTATGAACCTTTGTTTAATATTTTAGAACTTAAGTTGCACTATTTTCTAAAATAATTTTAACACATTATACATTTATTATTTTAAAATAATTGTTTATATCCTTTAGAAAGTAAACATAATAAAATATTTTCCAAATATTTTATTATCTATTACATATTATGTAATGAATATAATTTTATTTTTAGGCATAAAAATTAATTATTTTGGTAAAATTTATTACTACTGTAAAATCCAAAAGGGTAAAATGGGTTAACCAAAGGGTTAAAGGGCCCAAATTGTTAAAATATTGTTTCTAATTGAGTGTTTGATGTGTGTATTCAAAAAAAATATTTCTAAAAAATAATTTTCAATTTTTATGCTTCTTGACATGTGAAACTTGTGCTCTCGTTAAATTGAGATGAAATATTTACAAGAGTTCCGGTCTAAAAATATATAAATGGGGACTTTCACCACCCCTTCAAGAGAGCTAATAAATTTTTGTTTTGTCTTAAAACTATACCATTTTATTTTTCTATATAATCCCATTTCACCAAATTAAGATTATGGATGAAATATTTTATCTTAATTCCTCCCTTTCAAAGGTGTCCTTCAAGAGAAAGTTAATGTTCTCAATGTAAGTACTAACTTTTCTTAAAATTGTTTCTTTTATATCATTATATTTAAAATATATTTTTGACAATATTATATGATTAATTATTTATTTATAGTATAATTAATTTTTTTATATTTTTTTGATAACCATTTACCTCCTTTCCTCATTTCCATTAAGAAAAATAATAACATCATTCATGTGTTTATGAAGACTACCACCTACAATAAGTAACATATCTCATTTTTCAAATAGTTTATTTATTGTTTATTAAAATATACTATGATATGATTAAAAATTAAAAACAATTATAACTAAAATCATTATTCTTCTGCAATAATTATATTATTCCAAAATAAACCACTTTCATAACCATACTCGTTCATTAATTAAAGTGTGTTTTTGTTTATGTAAGTCTAACCACTTACATGAACATTTTTATAAAATAATTTCATTGATGAGTATGAGAAAATAATTAATGACCATATATGATGTAAATATGTAAATAATTATTGTATTTTGGGTTTTATTTCTAACATTAATATTAAACTCATTAATTAAGATACCAATATTCATTTATTAAAAATAACTGAAACATGCTCATCATTGATTTAATATTTAAGGAATGAAACCAAAAATCCCATAGAATGAAAATATAAAATTATAAATTATTATAAATCATCAATTCTTATACCTTTTAGGATATGTTAATGATAAAAATATAGGATAATAATAAATAACAACATTGTTATTATGAAACAAGTTTAAAACGATCAAGAATACTCACACTCGTTATTGAATGTATATAGTAACTAGCTAATATGCATGTAGAAAATAATTATAAATAATGTTTATAAAAGTTTATATATATTAATAAGGCTCTAAAAATGGTGATTAATATGATTATTTTTTTATATGAGATCAAATTGATTTATTTGAAGTCGAGAATATAGGAACTGTGTTCTTTATCTCAAATTTAATTTCTTGAGACATAATTTTTATTATGCACCATGATATCTATAATATGGTGTAATTAATTCATAAAAAATTTATTTTAACTTATTAATGTAACTAATTTAATTTTATGATCCATATCTTTTTCTTTCTTAAAATTCATTTTGATTCAATAGATACCAATGTTGGAAAGGTTATTTGTGTCTATATTCAATCCCATGAGACAAGTTTGATATTGTACACAATAATTCCTTTTATATGGTGTATTAAATTCCATATTACCTTAAACTATAATGAATATATTTAATTTCAGGATATTATAATGTCCATTTCATGTTCACCTTGTTATATATTTTTTATTTTTACGTTACTATTACCTGAAGGGTTTATTCTACGATCCCAATTTTAAATCATGACTGTTTTTTAAAGATAATCCATCTAGTAATTTTTATATGATTTATTTATATGGCCCAAATAATTTTATTCAAGTATATTTGTTCTATGGTTTTACATGTATTCTCACTATTTATTTTTCCCTTGTCTTATAGTCTACCTATTGTTATAAAAACAAACCCCACCTCTTATTTTTGATCGATTATTTTTCCCTTCATTGTTTTTATTCATTGGAAGCTTTTCCAGATGTACTAATTTATTCTTAAATTAATGATAAAGTTATTTTATACTATTTTTAAATCATTACAATGTTTTTAAATTAACTTTTAATGATTTTTTATGGTTCATTTTTAGAAAGTGTGTGAATAAGCACTTTAAATCATTTTCATGTGAACACATACTTCCACCATTTTTTCTTTTTCAATGAAAATTCCTCCATAAATTTTTATTGTTTATAAAAGAAATAATTATTTCCAAATTTTATAAATATGAATATTTTAAATAATTTTTTCAAAAGAGTTAGATTATTTAATATTTACAAAATAATTTTTTAAATTCTTCTAAAAAAGTACTTTTCATCTAAGTATAAATATTTTGAAATATTTTATGCTTCATAAATTAAATTATTAAAATTATACCATCAACTTTATTTAAATATATGGGTTATAAAATGTTCTTCTCTATCATAAGAATCATCCATGACTACTTTTTTTATTTTCTAATATTTCACTATGTATAAATATGAGTTTTCTGCTAGTGTCTTTCCTCTATAAACACTATATATTTTCTTCCATTGATTAGAGTGTGATTATCTAGATTATATATTTTTATTTATTTATATAAATTATTTATTTAACGATATATGAATTAATCTATACATTTTTTTTAGAGTGATGATTACATAGAAATCTATTCCATTTATTTTTTGGGGAAATAGTAAAAATTAATATATATTTTATTTCAATACTTATGAATATTTATTAGCAAGGAATTCATTTTTATATATTTTATATTTTATTTATTTCTTTACATGATGACTTAATTATAATTAATTATTGATGGGTGAGTCCTATAATAGCCTCTATATTTATTGGTAGGTCTCATGAGATAAACTAGCACAATTATTTGGTGTATTTCTACCCATTTATTTAGATTTATTTATTACATCCTTACATAAAATTAGATGTATTGGAACGAGGCCTAGATGGTACATAGTGTCTTGGAACAATTCATTGACAGGTATAAAATTATTCTTTCCAATGTTATAAAGGGAATTATTTTTGACTAAGTGTTTATTTATAATGTTAATCTTAGATTTATTTCATGATCAGGTAATCACTTAGGTTTCTTTGTGTTTCAGGCCGTCCACGCAAACCATGGATGCTTAAACATATATGATGGATACCACTAATTACACCGTGCCTCAAAGTAAATGTTTATGGAGTCGCGTCAGGTGCCCCGGTTCCATCTAGATGTGGAGGACTATTCCGCACTTTTCGTGGGTTCGTTAAGGTATGATTTATCACTACCTTGGTCTTGGTAATGCTTTTCAAGTTATGATATGGGCCATGATTCATACGACAAGGTATGCTGTCCAATTTTACTGGAAATGGATCTAGATCGAATCTGACTCAATGATAGTTGTTCATGCACTGAGTACTATAATGTAGAATGTGCCTTGGTGTGTTCCGCCTCTGTGGGTTGAATGTCTCATCCAAACCACTCAAATAAATATGGTTGATTCTCATGTGTATCAGGAGGCCACTCAGGTTTCCGATATACTTGCAAAAAAGGCTATACTTGATCTTTATATGATGTGGTCTTTCACAGCCCCAGATTATTGTGCTCCGATGGTAGAGGTGGATAGATGTGGTGTGTTGGACACTCGATTATGTAATAACCCCTTTTATGCCTGAATTTTTCCTTTGTATATAATAATTTTGAGGACCGGCTCACACTGGATCCTGATCTTCTTTCTATTAATGGATTGTTTATTCTATAATGGATTCCGGTGTAGCATTTCCCTTTAATAGGAATTTGATCTCACCCATCTTATGTTTTCAATTCCATAGGTTGTGAAGAAAATTATTACACACGATATGCTTGTCTAAAAGAAAATATCATGTGTGGAGAATTTATGTGAGATATTGAAGAATTATTATAGAGTAAGTAGTTCCTAATATAGTGGGAAAATTATCCATTATTTGACAAATACACTGGCTTTATTTGTAATCATTTTTTATTAATTATCTAAATATCTAAAGAGAAAATGTCATTTAAATGGATGTAGTGAAAATTTTGTAATAATTATTATAATTATGATATGGTCTAGTCTACGGAAAATCAAAAATTTATACGATTATGTTATTTTTGAATGTTTATATTGGGAAACATCATATGATTTGGGCTTAGAAATGTTATTCAGTTATTTACATCAATAAATGGTAATTAATCCTAAAGATAATTAAAGAGATATTCATTTGAGATTCTCACGCCTATAGATGATTTTTTAAAACTGGTCTAATAAATATTTTTCATCACATACAATTCCAGATTTTGTTTCCAAATATGCTAAAATATATCACATAGTATGTCTCGTGGTGCCCCAATGACTATGATGTCATCACACATTAAATTAATCATGTTTATAGTGTATTTTTATAGTATATGGAAGACCCTACGTCATTTATTAAGAAGAATTAATGGTTTATTGTGAGAATTTTGAATAATATATACAAAAATAAAACTAAAAATAGGGGGTTTTATTGATCATTTAAAAATTGGAATCAAGTAGCTCGAATAAAGAAAATTATTTTTAAAATAAATTTAATTTTGAGAATATTATGAGAAGGTGATCATTACTAGTTTTATAAACCTCTTAGAAAGTTCCATTTCCTAAATGATTATTAATTTCTGGAATAATTATTTTTTTGAGGATTAATCAAGATCTTAGTTACCCTCTATGAATCTAAGATGATGCACAGATAATTAAACCATGATATAAAAATCATGTTGTCAAGTTATAATTTTATTCATGTTTAAAAGGATTACATAGAGAACTAAGGTCTCAAATTAGAGGTAAATGAAAATAATATTGTGTTTTCTAATCACGATAACATAAGTTATAAACATAAAACATCAAATTGGTTGATAATGAAAAAAGATATTATTTCATTCAAATACATCACAACATTGAATTAAAATAATAAAAAGTAAAAAATAATATAAAATAACTATTTGAAAACAAATAATAAACCAAAATACAATAAAATGATGTTTTATAACTCCCTCTCTAAGTGTACATATCTATAATAATGACTTCTCATCATTTAAACTCAACATCGAGAGGATGAGGAATATTTCAATAAATTTCACCATCATCTTTAATCCCCAATGATAATTAGGAATTATATATAGTCTATAATGAGAATACAAATCCTTTAAATATTTGATATGGAAATACTAAACCCCCTTGTATGAACTTACAGATGTGGTTCCCAAGGTTTAAATTTATAGTTAAAGTGGACGGTGGTTTTGGTAGCATGTTTTCATAATACCCCTTGGAACCTGGGGTTAGTCTTGGTGAAAGTATTATCCCACTTTTAAAAAACCTGAAAAATTGAAACACATATTGAATATATCCAAACCATATTTCCTAGAAACTGGATGTATATAACTCAATCTAAGTTCAAATTACAAAAGTGCCCTTGTGATTGTGTGATGTTCCCATTAGACAGTGTTTATATTTGTTTTTAATGAGAATGATAATATATTAATTTAATATCATTGGGGATTAGGTGAAATTTAACCAAATGGAACATAAAATGGGGTTTCCCAAGAATTATAGGGAAATAAGTGTAGATTTATATTCCATTGAACATCCAAAGAAAAAATCATCTTATATAGGCAATGGAGGTTGAAGGAGAAGCCACTTAGTAAGAATCCCCCTATACAAGATGAATTGTTGAGATGTTATTCTTAGAGATTCAATAAGTGATGAAGGTGAAAATGTGTTTCATATAGAATTGTTAATGTTTTTTAAGTATTGGATAGGTGAAAAACTTAAAGAATTCATTTTGAATAGAGTAAAAATAAATCATAACGGAGAGATTAAATTGGTGAGATGTCGAGTGACCATCAATATATTTATAAACGTGAATTGCATTGTATTAATTATTAAATAACACATGTATGATGTACAGATATAACCAAAAATAATTGGGAATGGTTTTTTGTTTGTTCAACATAATTATTGAATTTTATAGTTTTGATCTGTATATTTTAATAAGGATGATAGTCAAAGGCATGAAACCATAAATGTGTGTATCGTAATGATCATCCAAATCCATAAGGTTGAGTTTCGTAAGGATCATCCAAATCTATAAGAATTAAACAAAAATGATGAATATTGTATGTATTATTAGCCTATAAGGATGAAGGCATGTATACTTATGATCATCTTTAAGAATGAAGGCACATAATCATGTGGCCCGTGTAAAGATCATTTTTTCATAAGGATGGACTCTATAAAGATCGTTTCATCTTTAAAAAAAATTTAAATATGACATTATTACTTATTGAGATCATATGTAAGATCTTGAAAATAATATAAGGATGGTTTCAAAAGTAATGTTCCATAGAGAAAATTATACAACCCATGTATAGAGAATATCAAAGATAGAGATGTTTGAGAGTCTTTTCAAGTATGAACAAGCAAAATTTCTGGAACTATTTTTTATAATGGAAAAATATATTTTATGATTATTTATTTTTTCATTAATTCATTTAATATCATGAATCCATGAAGATACATGATCCAATTTAGGTTTGTGGATGTTGAAAGAGATAGAAGAAAATGTATATCATTGTTCTATTTATCCATGAATTTCAAATGAGAAAATTTGATTTTTTTCAATTGTGATCAAAATGGAGAATAAAATATGATGGATGATACACTAAGATTTATATTTTTAAATATAACAATTTTTTTATTTTATCTACATAATTTTAAAAATAAAGGTAAATGTACATGACAAATTGATGAGAAATAAATATATCCTAAAGGTAGAATTCTAGATTTATAAAGTATTGAAATTATCTTTCAAGATATTATATATTTGATTTAAGTATCATTCTAATTTTTAAATTTTATTTAATAAGAATGGTATTCGAATTAAATCTAATTTATTATATGATATTTACATATTCAAGCTAAATATATTTAGTTTTAATGAAAATATCTAATGTTTCTTTGATAAGCCAAGCCATGGATGCTTATGTTGTGTTTGATATAGCTTAGAAGAATAATTTCATGTGCCTACTATTGAAGTTTTAATATAATTATGTGAATAAAAAATTAATCCTACTTAATGTATCTAGAATATATATTAGGATTATACAATAGAGAATAAAAATGAAGAAAATAGAAGAAAAGAAATTTCATTAAAATTACTGGTGACACGCGGTTGAGTAAAGGGACCATGTGAGATCATGGGGGACACCCACATATAAAAAGTGAGACAAGGTATAAGATAGATATTAGAACCAAATTTTATAAGGTATTTTTTATATCCAAATATAGGAAAATAAATACCAGTAACCTATATATAAAAGGAAAAAATGTGATATGAAAATACATAAGATCCGAGAGTTGTATTGTGTTTGAAATATGTAGAACTATTGAAGAGAAAAAGAAGTGTGAACTAATACAGTTATGAAAATAAGTTCATGATTTCGGTATCAAATATAAAATAATATGATCAATTTATACAAAAATCTAAGATCATATCAAGTGAGATGAAGTAGTGAGAAGAAAAAATAAGAAGAAAGTGATGAGATACTGATTCGAATCGTGATATTATAATATATTTTGTAAAAAATTTCATAAATTGAGGATATTATAGGTTTTGGAAGATCATAGGAGCTAAATTTGGGTTTTAAATTTGAGTGAGAATGTTCTCAGAATATTTCTGAATTTGATGCAAAATAGGAACTGCATTTCATGCGTTAATCTTGAAGAACTTTTATCAATCAAAGACTCAATGTCATGAAAAAGGATAAATATTTTGTGAATATATTTAAAATTTTTCAAATAAAATATCTACTTCAAATGGGACTATAATTAAAATCTTCTATATACACTTTGGGAATCTATGGACCTAGTTAGGCTCTAGGTATGCTAGGATAACATTGGGAAAAGTTGTGACTTCAATGTGATGTTGAATGTGTTGTAAACATTGTAATACTCAAAGTTAGTATATGATGTAATATAGGGTTGATAAGGCCCATTATAATGAATTGAATTTATAGTGATTAATAGAATCCTTGATTGAGTGGAATAACCAATCATAGAAAAGAGTAAATTATGATTAAGATAAAGCTTATAGAAGTACCAAGTGTTATATTTACAATATTTACTTTCATTGCATGTGGTTTTTTCATGTTTGGTTATAGATAAATAATATTCATTAATACAGTAATGTGTTATATATGTTAAGTTACCAAGGAGGATAAAACATTATGGGGAAATTGGTATTTAGGGAAAAAAATATTCAACACCTTATTCACTCCTATCAAGTTTCTATAATCAATGATTATATGCATATCATTGTAAAACAAATAATGATTCACAACATGGTTATTCAACTATACATAAAATTCCAACCCAATTGGTTGGTTCGATTATGAAAAATATTGATTTTATCCTACATGTGTGCTTGGTCTCTCATGCAGTTTTGTCCCATTTTGCTGAAATTTGTTCTTGGACTCTTCAAATCACATTATCTTATCATAAAAACTGAAAAACAACTAAAATTAACATTTAAAATATTATTTATTAGAAATTAAATTTGTATTGAAATTTATTGTAAACTTGATAAATTATAACTCATAATCAATTAAAATAATTTGTATAAGGGTTGTAATGAATATTAAATCACTATGTGGTCACACCCCTTCACCTAATGTTTTTCACTATAATAAAATATCAAATTTCGTAAAATTATGCGTAAAGATATTCTATTTTTCATGAATATTTATCATTCAAAGTAAATTAAACTTACATTAGTAATGTGAGTAAATCAAAAACTACACCAACTATTCAATCTCAACAGGTATGGAATAATGTTTCATGTAAATAGTATCATAATGATATTAACAGAGATTATTGATAGTGATCTTATTAAAGAAATACATTTGTCAACTATGCCACTAAATCCCCATGTGTGTTTGAAAACCATTTTAGGATTATATTTACACTTCATATTTAGTTAATATATCTCATTTTAAAAAAACATTGTCTTACCGAGTTCTTTTCCACCAAACCTACCCTACGCCTTTTGAAATAAAACATCAAAACCCACTCATGATTCCTATAAGTTAATCCTTTTTTATTCAACCTTTATGCTATAATTTAATATTATTATTTGGTTTTTTTTGTATTATTTTTTTGTTAATTTTTCTAAAAAAACAGGTATCAATTATAAGTCAATTTGGTACAGTAATTAAACTAATAAAATAAGTAATTAAAATATAGAAAATCATTCTTTAAATCCATTCTAACAATTAACTGACTTATATATACCATCAATTAATTAGAAATTATATTTTTTTTTCTAGTTGTGTGTAATGGTGTGTGGAGATATTAAATGACATAATATCCCCATAAAACCTCACATAGAGGGTACCAAGATATCAATGGTCTTATAGAGAAACAAGAATTGCTATAATGGATAAATAATCAATTTTACTTAAATTACCAATCAATGTTAAATCCCAACTCATACTCACATGAATTCAATGAAATAAATCTTCTTCAAATGTTAAAAAAATATGAAATAGGAAAATTTGACATGATTTTCAAAAAATTACATGATTAAATGATCATTTAATATGAGTATTCGAGCAATAAAAAAATAAAAATTATAATAAGAACATAAAAAATGCACTGAAATAAGAAAAAAATAGATAAAAATAAGAATGATGAATGAAGTGTAAATATTACATACAACAAGTGAAAAAAATAAAATGGAGAAAGATAAAAAATTTCCTAACTAACTCAGGAAAGTATCATCCCCATCATACAAACACACACCTAGAATTTTAAGTGTCCTTACTATAATTAATGAGAAGGTGTGAATAAAATATATAAACCATTGGGTGTCACTGATATTTGGATTCTTCGAGGTGGAGTTCCTCCATTAGGGACTCCGAAAGGGTTTCAGGGAAGTGCTTTACCCACTACCCCTTAATAGTGAAACTCTATAGGGTTAATTTATATTTAACTTGAACAACCCCAAAAGGATAGACAAGAGTGATATTACATATTCCAAAACAATGAGAACGAATCTTACTTGGTGAAAATTTTGTCTTCCATTGTAAAGGATGAAGTTCTGCCAAATTTGGAATTGATGATGAAGGATGTGGATATCATTAGAATCCTTGGGTCTTTCCTCATATGATACACTATAATATTTCAGTATTTAAATTGTATTTAAAGAAATATTGGGTTAAATATATTATTTAATACACAATGTCAAACTAAAATGGGATGAGATATACTAGATGAACATTATTTGAAAAATTATAACAATAATAAAAACTCAAATTAATTGAAAATATTAATCAATAAAAATTTCTCACATTTAGAGGATAAATAATTTGATTTAATGTCAAAATGGATTATTTTTCAAATAACTATTTTAAATTATTGTTTATTTTATCATAATAATTTAAATGGATCATTAATAAAATTTTATTATGGTAATATATAATGTTTAAATGTACTAACTAATATATTTAAATATATTTAATTTGTAATTAATATAAAATAATATTAAGAGCACTTAATGTTTAAAAGTTTATTTTTCTATTAAAGTAGTTTTTATTTATATTTTTTGAAAAATTTATAAATTTCAGAATTTTAATTTTATGAAATGAAAATTATTTTTTGAATTCAATATGTAAATATTTTATTAGTGAGACTTTTTGTTAATTTTTTGAAATGGTTGTTGTTTATGTGAATAATAAAATATTTCATTTTTATAAACAACATAAATTTTAAGACATCATAATGAAATAATAATAACTTAAAATTTTAAAAGATATATTATATACAAAAAATTTGGTTTTAAGGATTAAAATTTATCATTTAGTATATTATTTTGAATTGGAAATGTATGTTTCATATTTTAAAACCTAAGTGATGTTTTATTCTAATAAAAGAATTATTTTTATCCTTTTATTTAATTATGTATTTAAAAGGATATATATTTTTTGGATTGGTTGAAATGTCAAATAAATATCCTTTATTTACTCATAAATAAATAAATGATTTGGTAATCAATATTATTCATGATTTTAGTGTTAAGTCATTTATATGCTTAAAAATAAAATTTTCAAAAAGAAAATTCCATTTCATTTTTCATATTTATATAAAAATTATTCTTACCACATCTAGATAGTTAATTTTGTAAAATTATTTGTATATTTAGAATTATCATATTAAAATTAGGTAATAATTTCAACTTAAATTTTATTCATAAAAATTAGTTACCATAGTAAAAGTTGGTCACCATTGTAAAGGCTAAAATAGGGTAAAAGTGTTAAATTAAGGGTCAAGGAGTTAAAATATCACAAAATCATATCTTGAAATGAGTGTATGAGGTATTTATAGTCATATAAATTATATTATCTTCAAATTTTTAAAAATTTGGTCTTACTCTCCCTAAAAATGATTTTATTTGTTATATTAAAAAATTATTATTTATGAAATGTCTTTCTCTCTCACTTAGTATCTTAAATGTGTTTTGCGGATAATCATAAGGATAAAAAAATGTTATAAAAAATTATATATGATAATATTTATTAATAATAAATTATTTTTTTGTTATAAGTTTATTTTAAATTCAAAATAATATTATAATTATAAAAAACTTACACAACGTCAACACATCACCTGTGCAAGTAGTAAAAAAGCAAAATTAAATGGTTTTATAAATATTAATAGTGGTAATATTTTAATGATATTAAAATGTTAAAAAAATTTAGGTATGAAAATGATAGGTAATAAGTGATCTAATTGATTTAATTCTAATTCCATATTTTTTTATATTTTTAAAGTCAAGTATTGAAATAGATCTGGAAAATAGAATTAAAGATTATTTAATGATAAAAATTTGTTATAAATCAATTTAAATAATAACATTTTATCTTGACACATATATGGGTTATATTTGGCCTAGAATACCTTTATTTTTCTCTTAATTTTACACTTTTATTTTTAAAACTAAATTCTTAACCCTTGAAGACTTAATATTTGTCAAAATGCCATTGATTTTTTCCTATAAAAGGGGACTTTGTATCACATTTAAAAATATACATATATGAAACTTTTTCTATAGAAAATATTCCAAAACACCTCTCTAAACTTCCCTTTACACTTTCCCCATTACTTTTTGGGACTATAAGACTCACTTATGAAGTAATTAGAAATAATTAAAAGGAGGATATCAAAGGAATATGTAATTATTTTAACCAAGTTTTTCAAGTTAATTTATTCTACCACATATTCTAAATATATTATAAAAATTCTAATATAATTAAATAAATATAATTATTATACTCAAATATTATTTTATATATATAAAAACAATTATCTAACTCTTTTACTTTCATTGAATAATGAAAACATTGCCTAGGTGTATGTGTGGACTACCCCGTTCATGATGCAACATATTTTAATTTTCATCATTTCCTCATATAGATAATTATAAATACGGATTTAATAAATAAATATTATATCTATGAAATTATTATTATTATATAAATTTAAATCATTTTTTACCTTATTTCCCTCATATCCATTAAAAAACATTATTCATGTGTACATGTGGACTATCACCTCCATGAATGACAGATATCAGTTTCCATTACCGACTTATATGGATGGTTATAAAAAAGTATTTAGTGAATAAATTTTAAAGTTATAAAATAATTTACCTTCTATAATAATTATATTTTAATTATTCAATAACATTTTCTTACTCATTCAACTGCTATTACTTGTTTTTGTTTGGTTGGTTTTACCAACTACATGAACATTGTTATAATGTTTATACCAATAATAATCAAGGAATGTTATATATTGGTAATATTATATAATAATGATTAATTTATTATGTTTTAGAATTATTTAACATTAATTTATTCATATATTAATTTTTTTAATAAAATCATATCCTTCTATGAAATTAAAACTTCTAAAAAAGGGAATTCTTAATCCTTCTAGGAAAATCATCGCCCAGAGTTCCATGAAATGTCCATGTATCTATATAATTATATATAATACATATATATTATCAAAATAAAAAAACATTGGTGACTAAACCATGAACAAGGTGAAATTAATAAAACATACGAATCAAAACAAGCATCGGAAACATGACATTTAGCAACCAAATATTGATTTTAAAAATGATTTATTACTATGGGGGTAATGAAAAATTATAAATGAGAGGTATATAGTAATTTTAAAAGGAATATGTTATTATATATATAATTATAATAAATATAAATGTATAATATATGAATTTAGATCACGTTCGACTAAGAAGGAATCCAAGGTAAGGGTTTCTCATCTCAAATTTTCTTCTCTGTGACTTGTTTTGAATTATTCACATATTTCAATTATTTTGTCTTTATTTTAATTATTTGAAATATTTTATCATTATAAACTCTTTAATCATGGTAATTAAAGTTTTATTTCATGTTATATCTTTCAAAAGTTTTTGATTCAAGTGTTATAAAATCTTCAAAGGTTTATTTTACAATTTAACATTTTATTAGAATTGTTTTTGTTTCAATTATAAATGGGATAATTGTATTTTATTTTTCTCCTAAACACCATTTATTTTCTTATACTCTAATTATTATTTTATTTGTTTTTAAATTATTATTTAAAATATTATACCAATTAGTACTCAAAACCATTAAAGGGATTTTTATAAGAAAAGATAACCATATTTCTAATTTGTTGATGGAAATATTTCTCTCATATATCTATATTCAATGTTTTGTATCAGGATTTTTTATATATAATTAAATGATATATTAAGGTAAATTTTTTTTACATTTTTATTTGATTATAATTTTTAAAAGGAATATTTTTAACATATTCTAACTAGTCATTTTTACATTCTTTTCCGACCTGTGAAAAGAATCTCTTTTTAAACATTTTCAGCAATAATAGCTTTCCCGACCATCATGAATATTATTAATTATTTATCTACCTTTCTATGTTTTTCTAGTTTTCAAAATTAATAACTACTCCCATTATTTTTTCACTTTAAAGAGACAAATATTGTTTTTTAAATGTTTTGACAAGGGATTTCATTCTACTATTATGTATTTTTATTTTCCGCTCCACATTTTCTTACTTAAGCATAGTTTATTTTTAATATTCCATTATTATTATTTTTTAAATAATATTTTTAAATTATTCTTGACATACTATAAATATAGTTATTGAATTGAATTTTATGGTCCTTTTTTCAACAAAGTTAAATAAAATTTTAGAAAAAATATTTTTAATTGTTTTTCTTCCATTTTCCACTAGATCTACCAAAAGACTTGTATTTACTACAATTTCTTCATTAATATTCAATTGGTGGTCTCCTTTATGCATATTATTTTATTATCATGTATTTATTCTACATCATTTCTTGTATTGACTATGTCTTATACTTATTACTCTATACAGTGTGAATACATAATCATATTTAGATTGGAGGGTTTTCATAAAGATTTTTAATTTAGTTATTGACTGAGGAAATAATTTTTAACATGTATATTTTTTATCTATATATATATTATTATTGAGTACTAAGTTGAGTTTGTTATGTAATGGATAAATGTTTACATTTTTTATACTTGACTCAACACAAATACATATTGATTGATATGGGATATTGATGATGTATTATATATAATGAATACATTAGACATATTTTTGTGATTGGTAGAGCCAATAGTTATAAATCCACTTGATTATTTAGTATGTATCATGAGTCAATCTAGCCTCAATATTCAGTGCATGCTTTCCAAATTATTTATGATGCATTGATTGAGTCCTTGATGACATGTATGATGTCTTATTTAAGGCCTTGATATTATGATTATGATGTTTTACATCATAAATTCCATATCTACAAAATTAGTCATTATTGTCTATATTATTCTTTATATTTTTATCCATAGATATATTTCAATATTATGTGTAATGTTATATGAAATAATTTTATTTTCGTTTATTCTTTACATATTATTGATAACTTGTTTATTCTATGATATATTTAAATGAAAATTACCCCTAATTGAGTACTTGAGCTTACCTATCTTATGTTTCCATTTTCCCAGGTTATGAATAAGAGTAATAAGAATGATATTTGTAGAAGAGTATTATGAATGTATAATTTTTTGAGAGATGTTAAATAATTTTTATAAAATAGGAAATTCATTTTGTAATGGAAAAAATTCCCATTTGGATGTAAAGAAATGGGGGTTTTTTGTAAACAATTGTCCACATCTCTCTAAAACACTAAACCTAAAAGGTATTGAGTGTGTGAGTGACTGAATACATTATTTTTATTTTATAGATATGGATGGTCTATTGAGTTAGCATCAAATATAGTATATAATGATTATGTTTTTAGAATTAAAACCATGAGTATGGGTTTGGGACATCTCATTTGGTATAAGATAAAGATTTAGATAACTTTATTAGTTAGGATATTATATGTCAAGGATATTTTAGGAGTTATAAATTTCATGAAAGGTTTATATATTCATGTTTTTTCAAAAGTTCAAAGGTATGGATAACCTTTTTAGGTATTATATGATTATATTATAACCTTATTAATGATATTTTAGTATATTTTTGTTGGTTTTTAACAATAATTCATGATTAAGTTACATATTACCATTTTATATGATGTGTGATTTGATAATGGTTTATTATGACAATGAGATAGTCGATTTTTTGAATATAAGATGAGTAGTATGGATAACCTTGGGGATGAAAGAGTAATTTTATGTCTAGTTGATTGGGGATTTTTATCTTATATTAAAATAGTTATTGGAGCACAAACAACCATTATTTTCGGGATTAGTATATAATAAAGATTATATTTAATTATTATTGAGGTTCAATAATTATTTAGATAAAATATTAATTGATTTTGGAAGAAAATATTATCAATGATTTATGATATATGGATTTCAAATATGGTCAACCATTTTTGGAATAGTTTTTAGAATGATTTATGTTGAAATTTTGGTTTTATTGTTCAAAATTAATAGATTAATTTATTGCTTCTTAATAAGAATATTTATACAAATTTTATATTATATTAACTTATGATAATAATTTTGGTTTTAGTAAGTGGATAGAGATAGTAGTAATAACTTATCATGCATTTTTTGGATCTAATTATCCATTAAAATTTGATTTTAATGTTTTTTTCATGAAAAATTCGATATGGTTATTCATCATTTAGAATATAAGATGAAGCAATGGTGTAAAACTGATCAAACCGCAACAAAATGACAAAATTATGACTATTGGATAGAACAAAATCAAGTATATTTTATAGTATTCTTGATCTCAATAGTAAAATGATTCATTAAACTGAAGTAAGGGGAATATAATTTTATTAATTCTTATGTGGCAAATATCACTCGACTATAAAGGTATGCTTTTAAAAACTCAATACGAGTCTTATAACGGTGAATATATGGATTTATAAATATTCAATTACGAAATATAAAGTTTCCTAATAGAAAAAATAAAATTAATAATCATGTTCTAATCTACATCTATGATTATAAATAAATTTATTTTGGTAAAAAATTTAAAATTACAAGTATTCAATTTATTTGGGGGGATGTAACACCCTGATATTTCAATATTTTATTTTACATTAAGTAAATGCTATGTTAAATAGTTTTTTTTTCACACACAAAATCAAACTAAAATGGGCCATAGAGTAATAAATGAACATTATTTGGAATACTATAACAATAATAAAACATATACAAAATAAAAATTTGGTAATCAATTAAAAATACCATCATTTATATGATAAATAATTAAAAGGATTTAATATTAAAAAGTTTTTTTCAAAGAAAAATATTTTGAGTGTTGTGTATTTTATTCTAAAAAATTAAAGCGATAAATTTTAAAATATTATTATGATTATATTTATTATTTCAATGTATAAAAGAAAATATTAAACTTTGTTTAATTAGTAATTGATATGAAATAAGATTAAGAATACTTAATGTTTAAAACATCTTTTGTTTATAAAAGTAGTTTTTATTTATATTTTTTATATAATTTTAGGAATATATGAATTTTAGAATTTTAATTTGATTAAATGAAATTAATTTTTTAATTAAACATCTCATAATTTTTTAGGGTGAATTTTTGAGATTATCTAAAATGGGTGATATTTTTGCGAATAATGAAAAATAAAATTTTATAAATATTATCACTTTTAAGACATCATCATGTTATAAGAATGAATTAAAACTTAAATAAACCTTTTTATAAACCAAATATTTGTTTAAGAATTAAAATAAAATATTTAAAAATGTTATTTTTAAATTATAAACCTATATTTTTCATTATAAACCTATGTGATGTTTAATTCAAATAAAAGAGTTATTTTTTTTTCTTTTCATTAATTATGTATGTACATGGTGAAATTGTGATTTAAATTTTTTTAAAGTCCCATAACTCTCATTTTTTAATAATAAACATGTAAATGTTATTTTAGTCAATATTATACATGATTTTAATGTAAATTCATTTTTATGATTAAAAATGCAGTTTTAAAAACAACTTTTCTTTTTATTTTTCGTATTTATAATAAAATAAAATTTTACCACCTATAGATATTGAATATTTTAAATTTTTATCATATTTTGAATCATTATAATAAAGTTATATAATTATTTATAATCTATTTTAATTCATAAAATAATTTACCATAGTTAAAGTTAGTCAGCCTGGTAACAACTAAAATAGGGTAAAAGTGCTTAATCAAGGGTTAAAGCCAAATAATATCACAAAACATTAAGATGAAATGAATGGATGATGTCTTTATATACTTAGACCTTATTTTATCTTCCATTTTTTCTAATTTTTTTTGTTTCCTTGATAATGAATTTATTTTTTATAATAAGAAATTAATATTTACAAAATGTCACTCTCTTTGACTTAATATATTAAATATGTTATCATGATAATGATAAAGATAAAAATACAATATGAACAATTATAGGTGATAATATTTATTTTTAATTAATTATATTTATGTTAATACTTTATTTATAATGTTAAATAATATTATAATTATCTAAAATGCTTACACACTGTCGATGTAATGCTTGTGTGAATGATAGAAAATTTAATGTAAATGGTTTTAAGAAATATTAATAGTTATATGATTTGGATGAACATGATACTTTTATGAATATGAGAGAGAAAATTTATATTTAATAATTTATCTAAATGAATAAATTCTAATTCTAAATTTATCTTGATATTTTTTAAGTCAAATTGTGAAAATGTCCCTAAAATGACTTTAAAGATTATTTAATGCTTTAAATTAGTTTTAAACATATTTAAAATTTTAAAATATTATCCTAAGCCATATTTGGGTGATATATTCCCAATAATATAATCTATTTTCTATTTTTTCCACTTTTCTTTTTAAAATGTCATTCTTGACCCATAAAGACATAATATTTGAGGAAACACTATCGATTTTTTCTATAAAAGGGGACTCAATATATCCATTCCAAAGACACATATGAGTTCATTATTTTATCAAAAATTTTCCTATATACCTCTAAAAACTTCCATTAACACATCCCCAAGCCCCTTTTGTGGCCATATAAATATCTTTAAAATGCCTTAAGTATAATCAAAGTGAGGATATCAAAGGAAGTGATAATTTTCCTAACCAATTATTTTAGGTTTCTTTATTCTTCCACCTCCAAAAAATATATTCTAAACATAATAATATAATTAAATAATTATTATTAGTATATTGAAATTTTATTATGTTGTTGTAATAACCATTATTTACCTTCCTTCCATCCATTGAAAAATGAAAATGCTGCTCGTGTGTATATGCAACCAATTGCCTCCATGAAGCGATGTATTTCATTTTTCATCACTACCACACATGACTAGTTATAAAGATGAGTTTAATAAATAAATATTATATCCATTAATTAATTAAGATATTTTATATTTAAACAATTATCTACCTTATTTTCCACCCATAAATTAAATAATCGAAATACCGTCCGTGTGTATGTGGATATTACCACCTCCATGAATATTATATTTCATTTTCCATTACCTCCTTAAATATATGATTAAAAAAATGGATTTCATGAATAAATATTATTATAATAACTTTATTTTTATTATTTAAGAGTGATTTAACCCTTATAAAATAAAATTCACTTACTCATTCAATAGTTATAATGCGTTCTTCTTTTGGTCAGTTTTATGACCTACCAGAACATTGTTTTAATGTATATGTCTTGAATGATTAATAAAATTTTATGTACTGGTAACATTATGTAATAAATTTTAATTTATGTTTTTTTAAAAAATATTCAATGGAAAAGTGTGTGTGTTTTTGTGTGTCTATTTTTTAATAAAATCAATTCTTTATTTGGAATAAAAACATCTAAAAATTGTAATTTTTATGCTTTACATGAAAATCATCACCCTAATGTGGATAGAATATATATATATATATATAGAACTATATAAAAATATAAAATAAATATATAAATTTACCATATAAAATTTTAACATTTCTAAACAATGACGAGGGTGTGGGGACCAAAACCACTAAATTGAAACATGTATAGTAAAAGAGACCATTACCACAAAAATATTTATTTTAACAAAGAATTTTTACTAAATGTGTAATAAGAAATTATAAATTAATGGTATATAATTAGTAAAATATAAAAAAAATTATATAGATTTATAATAAATCTAAATTTATTATACATGAAGTTAGATCACATTTGACTAAACAGGAATCCAAGGTTAGGGTTTCTCAACTCAGACATTATTCTTTAAGACATGTTTTAAATTATACACATATTTCTATTATATAGTATTTATGATAATTATTTTAAGAATTATATAATGATTTACTCTTTAATATTTGTAATTAAAATTCCATTTCATGTTCAATTTTTAAATAATTTTTTTTAAGTGTTATAAAACAAGTAAAGTTTTATTTTACAATCTAACTTTTAATCATGATTATTTATGTTTCAATTATCATTAGGAGAATTTTTTGAAATTTATCTCCAAAACCCCTTATATTTTATAATACTCTCTAAATTTTTTATGTTTTCAATTATTCTTCCCATTTTCCTCTCGTTGGTACTCAAAATCACTGAAGGGATGTTTTATGAAAATTTAACATTTTTTCTACTATTTAATAAGGAACCATTCTCTTACATATCCATATTCATTATTTTGTTTCAATAAAGTTTTTTCATACACTTAAATGATTTATTAAGGTCAATTTTTACGCACATAGTCTTGATATTAAAAATTTTACAATGAATCTTTTTAACATTGTCTGAATAGGTCGTTTTAAACCCACTTTAAAAAAGTGTGAAAAGAATATCTTTTCTTAAAAAATTATCGATGAATGAATTTTCACGCAATAAGGAAAATTATTGATTACTTATCTTAGTTTACATGTTTTTACGGTTCATTAAAGTAATTAATATTCTCATTATTCTATGATTTTTTCAAAACAAAAGTATATTAATTTTTAAAAGTTTCGAAAAGGTATTTAATTTCCCTTATGTATATTTTTATCTTCCACTCAATATTTTATTATATAAGAATAATTTATTTTTAATATGGAATTATTATTATTTTGAAAATATTGTTTTAAATTATTCTTTACATATCCTGATAAGATTTTTGGATGTAAACTTCAACTTATATTTTTTAAAAAAATTCAAAATCATTAAGGACAATTATTTGTAAATGCTTCACTTCCATTTTCCACCATATCTCCTAAAAGAATCATATTTTTTGAAATGAATTCACTTTTAATGTATTTATGGCCTCTTTAATGCCATTATTCTTTATTATCATGGATGTTTTCTTAATCATTTATATTATTTTCATATACATACACTCATAACTCTATATAGTGTGAATACCCTATTGTACTTAACTCATATTGGATGGTGTTTTTCTAGATTTATGGTTTGGCTATTGATTGAAAAAATATTGATAATTTTTATACATTCTAGTTCAATATGGATGATTATTTAATATTAAGTAAGTTTTATTATATATTAAGGAAATATTTACATTTCATATACTTGATTCAATATGGATATATATTGATTGATTGGGCATATTGATGATGTATTTTATATGATGAATGTAATGAACATGTTTAAGTGATGGGTGGGGCACAAAATTATATTGTCCCTCAATGCATCAATAAGAATTGGGAGATAACCTATCTTGCATATTCAGTGTATTCCTACCCAATTATTTATGATGTCGTGTCTAAGTCTTTGATGGTTTATGGGATGTATTCGGTGAATCCTTGATAGTCAGATTTTGATGTTTAGAATTATTCATTCCATCAGCATTAAATAAATTATTTTTGTCCATGTGATTTTTTGTATAATTATTCATTTATATATTTTAATATTATATGATTAGTTATATGGAATTATTTTATTATCATTTATTCATTCCTAGGTTATTATATAATAAATTTATATGAATATTACCCCTTACTAAGAATTTGATCTCACTATTATTGGGCTTCCATTTCTCTAGGTTTAAAGAAGAGTAATAAAAATGATATTTCTAGAATTTTATTATGTGTGGGGAAATTTGTGGGATATGTTAAAGATTTTATTTGAAATTTTTAAATTGTTTTATAATGTGAAAAAATTCCATTTTGTTGGAAATTCAAGGGTATTTTTATTTAAAGGGTTTTTATTAACTCTCTAACACTCTAAACCAACAAGGTTTTTCTTGTGTAACAAAATCAATAATTTATCTTGTTGATAGAATTATGAATGGTTATAAAATGGTCTCTTGATTTGGTATCAAATCCAATATATAAATATTGTATTATTAGTAGTACATATATGAGTATAAGTCTAGGTAATCTCCTTAAAAATTTTCAAATTTCTCTTCTAAATCTCTTCATATTTCTACAAACTATTGAATATAAAATTTTCTTTGAGAACATAAACCCAAAATATTATAATTTCATTGTTTAATATCTCAACAGTTATAATTCTCCATCTTAATTAGGATGTTAAAACTCTTTCTAAATACAATATTACAAGGTTACATGTCAATGAGAGTTTTTAAAGAAGTATGTTAATCCTATAAGGCATCATTGAGTCTGAGACTCTGATTTTTAATATTGGTTTATACCATTTGTTCAATAATTTTCTATACCTCCAAATTATACACCTAGTATTTACCATTGGTTTTGGGGTGATAATTTATAAAAAAACATTATTCTAAAACCTATACTGATGTAAAATTACTTAAATTTTGTCGTTGAATAAGTGAGAACACTAGTCATAGATAATTAACCAAAGAAATTCAAACCTACATAAAATTTTGGATATCAAAAATTCATAAAAAAACCTTATATTATTTAGTCCATCCATCCCATGATTCTACCCAATTAGAAAGATAATCCACTATTATGAAAATGTAAATTTACTAAAAGAAATAAGAAATGTCCCTATAAATTCAATTCCTGAAACATCAAAATTGTCTTGGAAAAGAAAAGGTAGTTACGGAATTTCACTTATTTGAGATACATTACATACCCATTAACAAAAATTATAAGAACTAAAAATCATTGGTATCTTAAGATAATATTTTCAAAAATAGCCCAAAATCATGTAACTTATGAGTAATCTGTTTGGGACCGAAGTGTCCCCAAAATGAAAGAGTGTGACAAAACCTAAGGATGTGTTGAAAACCATTATTGGAAAAAATATATCTTATGAATTGATCACTACATGAGTTCTAAATTTATGGGTTATCCCAAATATTCCAATGAGACTCATGTTTAACATTCCAAGCATGGTTGTTACTAAATCCATAAGAATATAAGATGGTACCAAATAATTTACAATGTCAGTATACCATAACATAATATATTACACTCTACAATTTATCATTTGGAAAATTTTCATTTGTAGTAATGAAATGGGATGAGTTAATGATCAAGTATATAAGGATCCAAATAATAAGGTTAACCACTTTATTCTTTTATCCTTTTTATCCTTAATTTATAAATATAATTCTTGAAGAAGTAGCATCCAATTAATAAGCCATGGTTTTGATTCCAATTTATTTAAGAGATATTATATGGATACATGGTTAGAATACATAGTCACATTGGACACTAAAATACATTATCTAAATTTATCTAATTTAAACATAATGGAAATATATTATTTTCACTTGTGGTGTAGTTTCCATGGGCAGTATCTAATGTGCATGATGTATAAGTCATGACTTGTAGAGATAGATCCACATATTGTGACATGAATGGACAAAATACATAGTTTCAAGTATCACACATGAGATTAAATGATAAATTCCACCTAGGTGGTTGGATTACTGTGGGTTACCTGAGACTCCATTTCAATTTATTAAAATAATCCACATAGTTTTTATAAAATAGAAATTCATTGTCTCTTTAGAGTAATCTAGAGATGGGAAAAGTGATCTTGTTAAAGTTATGAATGAAAAATTGATAAAATCCTATGTGACCCAAGAAAGACTTCACATATTTCACATTTCTTATTAATATTAGGGATTAAATGATATCCAATTTTTATTTATCAACATAGATACCACCCCAAGAAATAACATGTCCAAGTATTTTCCCTTATCCTATCATGAAATATCATTTTCATAATTTAATACAATATTATTATCAGTAATATGATGAATTAAAACACCTATACTACTAAACAAATAATCATATTTGGAACCATGTATAATGAAATAATTTATGAATATTTCCATGAGATTCTATAGATAATCTGAAAAAAATACGAACCGTGAATTGATGGAATGTAATTAGAGAATTACACAAACCAAATGGAAAACTTCTATATAATAACGTGTCAAATGGAAAAGTGAATTTTATATTTTTTCTGATCATATAGGGAAATCTTGATAGAAAATTATATTGAATATTCAACTAGTAATTAGTAGGGGAATTCATTTCTAACCACTCTAGAATTTGATCAATGAATGATAATGGTAATGGTCCTTATTAGTGTGCCAATTTATTCGGTGATAGTTTATATAAACCTGTTATCTACTCTGTACATGTGTTGATTCCAATTCATTAATTTAATTTTCAATTAGTGTTATACTAGTTTTCTTAGAAACTACCTACACAAGAATGACCCACTAAATGTCTGATATAGGGGAAATGATTATATTAGCCAATGATTTTGTTACTTTTTTTATGATATCAAGGAGGTTTAGGTTTAGTCAACATTATTCTTTCCTCACCATTCAACCCTCATAATTTAATAATATAATATGTATAAAAATTGATGGGTTAATGCTAGGTTTATTAGAAAGTTTCCATCCAAATTATTTTTTATACCTCCTAAAAAGGTCAATTAATAATAAATCAATCTCTTGGGGAGTGAACTATAAATATCGATAAGAAACTTATTTCTTTTCTCAGAATATTAATATTTTATTTTTTTAGGTTGGGGTTTAAGTTCCAAATTTGTGGGTTTTTTGATTGATAGGATGGAATGAGAAAGATAGGTGTCCATAATCTCATTTAACCAATCAATGGAAACATCCTCATATAAGGTGTAATCTTTTACAAGATGATCAAAATCATCGAGGGTCGTTGTTTCCTCAATTCACAAAAACATCAATTAATAAAAATGCATGAAATTTTTAGAAACAATAACAAGATTCAACTTATGAACCATTACTTAGAATTTTTCAAAGATTAAAAATTAGAGATTTTATTAGTTTAAAAAATAGAAATTTTCCTCGGGATAGGTTGTACAATGATACAATTAATTTTTTGAGGGGAATATTATTCAAAAGAGTGATTCATGGAATTAATGATGTAAGAGTAAAAAATGTCACCACCAAACTCCATAGATAATGTACCATTGTGTACCTTAATTATGTTTTTTTTAATGTTCAAGAAATTCATCCCTATTATAATTAGGGAATTTCTATTAATCATATCATCTTCAAGTTTTATTGCATAAAAATTAGTAGGAAAATTATGTTTTTGACCATCACAAGAGCATACAATAGCATACCATGGGGTGTGTGGTACTCTATTTTTACATTAGAATAATTATTATTGTGGAATTAATATCCCTAACCTGTAATGGAGATAAAATGGAATAAATCATCACATTTATAGAGGCACCGAAATCACTCAGGGAATTAGAAAAAAAAATTACTTTTCTTTGTTACAAGGAACCAAGAATGTTTTCAGATTTTTTTAATGTGATGGATTAATCAATGTTGAGGAATTATTACCCAATATATCACTTTAATGACCTTGATATTACCATTGATGGGTGAAAATATTCTTTAAGAACTTTTTATATTGAGAAATTTTCTTCATGGAATCATCAAGGGAATGCTATATAGAAATGTTTTAATGCTTCTAATATTTCCTAGTCATGTTTAGATTATTTTATTTTCCTTGGTTGGGTGGAACATTGGGCGAACAAAATAGAAATAGTTCGGCTATGTGTCTTATAAAAAGAAAATCTATTTTATTTAGTGGTGCTTCTCTTAGGATATGGATTTTACACATTTGGACCTCTATAGAAGGTTGGAATGCTGGTTTTCTTGGGAGGGGATAACTCTAATGGAAGGATTATTTGTATTTATAGGTTAAGAATATAGTTTCATTGACCCTTGAAATTGGATTTCTCATTATTGAGTTAGCGAGTTCGCTTACATGAGTTTTTACATCTAGTAGGATAGCCTTGGTTATTTATTTTAGATAAAGATTATTTATTTAAAATAGATTTTTTAGGTTTTGTAGGCTATAATTGGGTTTTGTAGGGGATTTTTGGGACAATATTTGTCATGTTTGAGGATTACTGGTTAGGGGAGGAGGATGACTACCCTGCCTTGGGTGGTTTCAAAATTGTTGGGGTTTGTTGGAATATCCTATTTCATATAGTCTTTTTTAACTTTCCATTCATATTTGGATGGATAGTATGGTTCTTACCTTATGGGGTGGTTTTATGGTTAGTTTGAGAAGATTGTTTCCCAACTCTCGTAAGGTTCTCTTAGTTGGGATAATTGGTCTGAATAGTGGGTGTCAGTGGAACAAATACCACAACTAAGTGGAGGATGAGGTTGGTTTTTCCCATGGAAAAGTACAATTTTATAGATTAAGGTACTTAAAAATTTAAATTTTGTTTGCACATTCTTCTCAAAATCAAAAACTGTCACCTTGTGGACTCCTCTGATGGGTACACTAGACCTCAAACCAAACTACTAAGTGTTTTATGTCATGTATTTAATGCGGTTCCTTATAACGATCAGATTATTGTCCACTAGGGTTCCACATCTAGCAGCATCAATTTTATTATGATCCATATTAATTAAAACATTATAAAAATATTTGTATTAAAATTTTATTTTCTTATTGGTGGAGGGTACAACATGTAGGGAATATTTTAAAATGTTCTCAGTGTAAATGAAGTGTTCCCTGCATTAGATTTTTTTTATTTCATATATCTCTTTCCTTATTATTATTGCTCATGAGGTTGGAAAATAATTTTCAAGAAAATGGTGTTTCATATAATTTTGGCCTATAATTGAGGTGTTTACATAGTACAGAAATTCATTTATAGTGTATTTTAAATAGAATAGAGAAGTCCTAGTTTTTTTTTGTATTATATCAGATATAGTTGATATATTTAAATATCTATTTTGATAAGGGATTAAACATGATTTGAGCATTCAATTGACATTTATAATAATATATCACCTAAAGATAGATTGTCAACTTGAGCAAACTATCAGGATTATCATGAAAAAATGTTATGTGTGTATTGTAGAATTTAAAAGTGTATAGGAATATCATATATATATAGTGGATTTTATTAAAAAAAATAGTTTTAATTCATCAATACAGATAGAATAATTTGAGGCTTTGTAGTATAGGTCATGTTGTTCTTCCTTGTGCTAGTCTGTGATAGGAGAATCTTCATTTATCATAAAAACACTAGAAGGAATATATATTTCCACATCAGTTTTTTTTACTTTTTAATGTTAGTTTTCAATTGATGTTTATATAGGTCATGTTATAAATAATAGTTTGCAAATTGGTTTTATTAAATACAATGTTTAAAAATAAACTAAAAATTGAATTTAAGGGTTTTTTCAGAATTCTTTTTTTAATAAACCGACACTGAAAAAAATTATCCATGTCATTTTAAATGTAAAACTAATGTGGAAATGATAACATGAATATTTTCTTGTGGGGTTTTTATTAAAATTTATGTTGAAAATCTTATAATTTTAATTCGGAAAAACTCTAAGGATTTTTAAACTAACATTGGAAATTATTTTCACATGGAAAGGATAGCATGGATATTTTCATGTTGGTTTTTAGTAAAATTGATGTTGAAAGTATTTTCATTTTAATGATAAAAAAACTATAATAATTTTTAATGTTGGTTTTATATTAAAATTATTTTTAAAAACACTTTCAATGTTGGTAAGTATGTAAAACTAATATTAAATAAAAAATCACATATGAATTTGAATATTGGTTTTATGTAATAAATGAAGTTAGAAAAAAAAATTCAATGTCACTTATTAAATAAAAATAACATATAAATTTCACCTCAAAAATACCTAAGGATATAAACATCAGTTTTATGTAATAATCGACATTGAATGTATCAAATTTAACTTTCAACATCGGTTTTACAAAAAAACCGACATTGAAAGATTATTATTTTTAAACTGTACAATGGATTACATTCCAAAAAATCAAAAAACCTATAAAAAAGATAAAAAAAAATATACACAACATGTATAAATGAGTACATACATTTAAAAATAATTATAATTTTAAAACTAAAAACAAAAAAATATTTTATTGATAATAATTTACACTAAAATTAAAAAATTATTATAGAAAAATACAAGACACCACTTTAATCAATCTGATCATGTTTTAAAAACTATGAAAGCATCTTAAAATTATGATTTATTTCAAGTGGAAGTATACTAACATAATATAAAAAATGAAATATTTTTTCTTATATCAATGCATCTCACAGTTATTCTGCTATTTTTTTAAGAATTACACAACTTACTTATTAATGTGAACAACTGAAATTGAGTCTTTTTTATCAGTCACCAATAGTTGTAACTTAAATTTGTTGGATTTAAAATTACCCTAAACAAACATATATTTCAAGTAATAAATTCCCAAAAATATAAAATTAAAATATAAATTATTAATAGTCATGGAAAAGAATAAATGAAAACCTTATAGTGCATGGAAGAGATAGATTGCAATGACAGATATATGAGTAAAAGTTTGTACTGACAACATAACAAAAAAAAGTAAACATTGAATGTATGTTTAAGTGAATTATGATATTAGAACTAAATTTTATACACACATAATTTATTCATTAGATGATGTGAAATAACTATTAACATTTTTATTAAAATGATTTACTCTAGAAGAGAAGTGGATAAGCAATATTATTCACCATAAGAAAATCTTCAACATTTAGTGCTATTATAAAACTTGTTCGTGTTAAATAATTTTTTCCACCTTTGAATTGATAAGACACTTTGAATACTATTATTTAGAAGTTTTGATTCATGAATAATATTAATAGAATACCTTAATACTAGTGTGACTGAGAAAATAGCATGATGCAAGTTAATACTTTGATGTCTAACAAATAAATGAATTTTTAATAAATATAAATCATTACATGAAATAATAAGGTCGTGTTTCATAAATATTGCACCCATATTCCTTCCACTAGTCTAATAAAAGATTTTTCTTACATTAAAAATAAATATATAAATATAGAATTTCAGTACACTACTAGTTGCTACTAGAAATCAATGTAATTAGCCCATACCATTCACATTGAAGGCACTTAGACTACCCAATTTGAGTGACATATTTTTCATGAAAATCATGAATAATGTTTATAATAATTATAGAATTTATTGTTAGATGAAATATGAATCCATAGGGTAATGTAATTCAAATCTTAAATAATAAAACACTACTCCTATGTGGAAACTACATAATAACAATTTTCATTAAATGACCAAATATTATTAATACAAACCATATACCACTATATAGAAGTGAGAAAAAAAGTTACAATTTCATAGTTATTTAATATATTATAATTAAAATATGTTAACTAAATTTAAAATTACAATTTTATTTATGAAATATTACAAATCTATGATTTTTGTTTCTAGAAAAATTGCACACTGTAACATATATTAGATCACAATATTAGTTGTGAACTAATATATATGTTCATCAAAATAAATAGTTGACCTTCGTTATGATATTTATTGATAAAAATAGAGATATTTTCTAAACATATATTAATTATTGACTAAAACATTGATCAATATATATAGTTCATGTCAATACAAATTAGTTTTGAGTAATATGTATCAATTTTGAACTAAAACACATATATTCAGTAGGTATGATTTCTTAAAAACTAATATGAAATTTTATTTTTTTTGTAGGAAAAAAATGTTAGTTCTGGTATATATATTGATCACAATATATATATTTTTTCACTTTACAGACATTTTATCGCATAATTTTTTTTTAAATAGGTCAAACAGAAAACCAATGAAATTATAAATCCACTTGAATGAAAACTTTTTCTTTGATGAAAACATTATAATGCAAAGAAATATAAATATATATAAAGCTATTATTATTTTAAACCCCTTATATTATGATTAATAGAAATGAAAAAGGAAACACTAATAATTCATTTTTCGTAGAATATGCTAATGAAAATAAATAGGTAAAAGTTATTTTTCTTACACATTAAGTTAAATAAAAGGATTAATAATTATAAACATTCAGTGATTCATCATCATCAAAGAATTACAATAAATACCCTATTATACATAGAGTGATGAACTTTTGATCTTAAAAGTTGAATAAAACTAGGAACACAATATTCGGGTTAAAAAATAAAGAGAACCATCAAACATAGAAGATGAATTAAAAATGGATGGTATAATTAGGGATTTATATTTGGAAGAGATATATTACTAGAAACTATGATAGAATGTGTAATAATCGAGGAAGAAAGAACCAAAATAAAATTAGGTATATAGTGATTTTGAGTAAACCAGTCGCGATGGAAGATTTTTAGATTTATACGGATGATGAATGTTGAAAGTGATGAGTTGTGCTTTGATTGGAGGTGTATGATGACACTGTAGTTATGAAACATTAACATGAAAATATAAACCAACACACAAAAATATATATATATATTACACAATATATATTATCTGATATAAAATATATTTACCAATAATTTTACGTAATTGAATTTATTTAGCTAATGTATCTGATATTGAATATTGTTAATATTTTTCCATGAACTATATTTTAAAATATAAATTTTAAAAACTAGTATAAAAGTTAATAATTAAGAATTAAGAACATATAAAATATAGTAAAATTTAATTATTTGAAAACTTTCTAATTGATTTACATACTCTACTAAATACACTAACTTGTGGAAAAGAACTACCCTGTAAAATCAAGAACAATATACCAACTAAAATCATAAATAAAATTTTTATAAATATTCAGTTATTTATCATTAACTATAATATACATACCAAAAACATATAAAATCTATAAAAAACAAAATATATAAACTTTAATAAAAAAAGATTGTATAATTACTCGTTATTAATACTTTAAAATATATAGACATACCGTAAAATTTAACAACCTGTGTAATGTGGAGATTATTTTATAAATATATAACCCTTTATAAAGTAGATAACGAACCTATAAGAAGAAACAAAATATACCAATGTGAAGAAGGAAATGATTATATCAATACTCATTTTTATAACTTTTTTTAATGTGACATACATGATAATTTAAATCGTAATAATGCATAACAAATAGTTTTCAATCAAACTTCATAGATGGGTAAGTTTCTCATTCATAGACGATTCAGTATCATTTAAAACATACATTAAAAATGAATGTTATATGATTAAAAATATAATATTTTGATATAAAATGTAAATTAATTTATATAACTAACTTAATCAAATTGATTCATCGATGGGGTTGTGATTATTTTATACATGAATATTAAAAAAGAATAACCACATTCGACACTTCCTTTTTGAAAATGACACTATGGTTATAAAACAATAGATTGGAAATAAATACCAATATATATATATAACCATAATATTATAAAATTTTAAAAATATTTATCATTACATCCATATATTTAATTGTATTTGGCTGCTTTATCGATAAGCGATATTTGTTAAACTTTTTCCATGGCCTGTATTTTAATATATATATATATATCTACTAAAAAATGATTATAAACAATAAGAATTTAAAATAAAGTAATAAAAAATAATAAAATTTAATTATCAAACAATATGCTAATTTTTTTGAACACCGCCTAAGAAAGAGAAAAAACAATAAAAATTTAATTAATTTTAGTATAATATGCCTAATATCCAATGATCACTACAATATAAAAAGTTTACAATTAATAACATTATAATGAATATTAATTAATAATCATAAAATTGTTCATACTATTCAGGGAATGGAAAAACTAGCACCCAATATCCATATTTGATAATATCTCATATATATATATTTATGAAACTCTAGTAGGAGTTTTAAAATATACCATAGTCATTGAAATAGATTCTAGATCTACAATATGATAAACAAAAGTTGCTTTATTTTGAATAAGAATAGAGTGTAGATACATAATTAAATATGTATTATAGTAATTCAATTTAAATAATATTTATTTAAAGAAATAAAAATGGAAACATAAATTTACTTACATGGAAAACAAATGAAACATGTTCAAGGTGAGATTATCAAAAAAGTAACCAGATTATGATTTCTTTTTTTAAAATTCTCGATGGATAGTTTCTTCAAAATATATCAAAAACCATCCATAACTCCTAAATATTATCCAATTAAGAAGAAACCCGGAATAATATTTTTATCCTATCAGAAATAACAGAAGTATCTGAAGTTGTTAGTGACTAAACCTTTTTTTGTACTAATTATTTTTATATTAGATACTCTTATATAAATTAAATTTTATAAAACATTATAAGTAATTTTTAATCAACTTTAAATAATATTTAAAAAAATCCTCATATGTAAGATAATGACGAAGGCCATCCAGCCAAAGTAAACTACGAACCATACAGTCTCCAACTCTAGTAACCTCCTAGGTAGTAAATGAAATTAGACTTGTTGGATCAATTATATCATGTACTGATATTCTTACCTAACCCAACTATATAGGGTGGTGATGTATAGAATCCCCAAAAAAACATCCGACTCTGTATGCTACAATACATACATGGGTATCTCTAGTATAAATATAATAGTATATGGTCGAGTCTGAAATAGGAGGTGGATGGTCCGAGTAGGCATGCTGGGAAGGCTATGTAGGCTGTGTAGGATATGTAGGCCCCGTATGCTGTGTAAGATACACATGATGTGAAGGCTGTGATTGTCTCATAAAATTTTCAAACATATCATGCACATATAATTTATTATTATCATCCATAGACTATTTTAGGTATTTCATCTCATATTTTATGGTATCTATTTCTAGGTCTCTTGATTTCTTACTTTGATGAAAAAAAATTCTTAACACCAACACCCACCTCATATCCTCTTAAAAGACCTGGATATTATGGATTTTCCTAAGCAGTAGCTAGTATTTCTATCCAACCCAAAGGGATAAAATTCCCCTATGTCACTTTCTGGTGATAATCATCTTGAAATAAAAAATTAAAATAGTATATTAGTGTTGTTAATTTAAAAAATACAAACATTAATTCAAAAAAAAATAATTTCTTATAAAAGTTTTAATTTATTTATATTATTGCTCAGTAAGATACTTTTAAAAAATTATAGACCTTTTCTATTTTTCATGGTGAGTGGGGGGTGGAATAAGGACCAAAGTGGACGAATTTTAAAACAATATTATATTGATATATTAATGCATGTAAGTTTGTTTTCAATTATTTTATCCTCTAATAAATGATACCCTCCACATGATAAAGTGTGAGGGTATACATTCTGCAAATGGATATATTGATGATAACTTCTAGAAGTCTATTACATAAAAATAAACTAATTAATCTGGTAATATAAAATAGAATATAAAATATTTATAATACCATAATTTCTTCATCAAGTTAGTTGATGATTTTTTTACATGTTTGTGTATAAAAAACCATAATTGAGGCATGGGTTTATATTATGTAACTTCCCAAAAACATAATTTTTTTTGTCAATTTTGTTTTAAAATATCTCTATTTAACTATAGCTAAAGAGAAATATTTTCTTAATTTATTTTATTTCTTCAAAATTCAATTTCATCTCTAATTGAATAAATTAAAAATTACTCATTTAAAATGTATGATATTTGAAAAATGAGAGAAAAAAAAATCAATTAAAAATTTTACTATATTTCACTCCCATGAATGATCTTTCACAATCTTCTCAATGGACTTCTAATCAAGATATAAAATAATAATTTTAAAATAGCTCTTCATGCTGATATAACAGGAAAACTGTGATTCATTTGGGATAGTTGGATTTTTATTACCATTAAAATTAATATTTAATCTCTCGTCACCATGATCAAGTGATAATTTTGGTAAATGTTTAATCCCACATTTACAAAATCTAAAACTCAATTTCTCTATAAAAGAAGGAGAATACACCACTATGGAAGTCACATCTGAAGTCCTATAATTATTTTTTTTCAAAATTTAATGTTTTAATTAATTAATTAATTATTTTATTAAATATTTAATAATATGAAAAAATACTTATACCTTGGTAATTGTTATTCTACCTATATATCTGTCATTAAATTATGAAAATGTAATTAGATTCTATGTACCTACATGTTATTAGAAAATCAAAAAAATTTAAAAAATTATTACAATAATATATAAGTAAAAAAATTAGTGTAACACATTTGTAAGTTTCAAAAAAACAATGATATCATATTTCTTAACCAAAATATATGAAATTTAAACTATTAAATATAGATAGTAATTATAAATTTATATACACATTTATAAATTTAAATATCACAATGAAAAAGTTTATTTTATATTAAAAAATATAATTAAAACATAATTATGTACGTCAAATTTTCAATTAGAAAATGTTTAACAATAATTGTTGAATATAAAATTTAACACAAGAAATAATATAAATAATCAATATATATAATTAAATATCCCATTATTAACAAAAAAGAGAGTTTTTACAGATGTAAATTTCAAAAAAAAATTAAAATATAAATATTTACCTGCATTATTAGTTTAGTAATTTAGTGTTTTACCATATCCCTTCAACATGATCATTTTGTAAAATATGGACCATGTATACATTCTAGTGATTATTATCATCTAACAATAACATAATAGATGAGTAAACCTCATATAAATTCATAACATCATCAACATCCTAATCACCCAAAGTAATTATTTTTCCTTGAAAAACAATAGACCACTGATCATTTAATGGATCAATAGATAAAATATTTTCTTCGCAAGTGTCGTTGGGATAAACAGTTCTTCTTTAGAACTAAATATTTTCTAATCAACTAGTGTAAACCCATAGTCATCATGTATCACACTACTATTACTATCATCCCAGTAAAACTAAAACACACTGACATAAAATTTATTATAATCCATTTGACATATATCCTCAAGAAATCTAATATATTTCATCAATGTATAAATTGGGTTTTATCTTTTTTCACTCAAAAAATAAAATTCTTTAGAAAAGACCATTATCCCAATATTTTTAATTGTACTTCTATCATCATGGGTTTTTGTGAAAAATGTATACCCATTAATATCAAAACTGAACTATGTGACCTCATTATGATATGGGCCCCCTGTACACCATTTAAATGTTTCTGATGAATATATATATGTGATGATTTTATCATTAAACCATGAAACAAATACCTTTTTATGCTCAATAATCAAAGAATTTGCATTTATTTTATGATATCATACCTTAAATTCACCAATATGTGATTATATATGTGGTTTAACCTCATATGTGTTGTCCAACATGTATAAATGTTCCTACATCACTTCATCACATGGAATGAACGTTACCTTTAATACATGAGTCCCTCTATATTCACTATCAACTATCATATATTGATATATAAGGAGACAATAGTAGTAGTGTTAGAATTATCTCTACTTCATAAATAGTAATAGATTCACAATAATAGCAGCATCATGTTCACTTTAAAATCACATATCACTTATTTTTCTCCCAAATAATTATAATCATAGAAGTATCACATGAATGTTTGTATCTATATTTTGAATATTAAACTCTCTTAATAATAAAGGTTGTATGGTGTTATGTTTCTCAAATCTTGATAAACTTTGGGATTTAATCAGTTAAATAATATCATTAAGAGTCTATTAATAATATCTTTTGACTCTCCCAAAAATATTAGCCTCTTTTTCATCATTATGATAATCCAAAATTATTGAATGTCATACTTTTGTTAATGCTCAAAAAAATGATGACTCGTTAATCCCCATTGGAATACAGGTTCACATGAATACAAATACCATTGTGTTGTAATATATTCTTAATGTTGTAGGATTATATTATTCATATGCATTGAATAACATTGAGGTGTGATTCTATTCATATGTGGTGAAAATAGTTATTCATGATCATTCTAATGCTTCCTCATTCTTCTTTTATAGTCATCATCATAAAATCGTTTGGATTCAATCACGATTACACAAATAATAATGATATTTAAATCACATAAGAATAGTAAAAACATCATCTAAATTGAAGTTCTCCCCTTGAAATCTCAATATAAATTTCTCCAGAAATAACACCTTTATCAAATAGATATTTCATTCATATCACATGAAGAATATTTTGTATCATTAAAATAATCTTATATTGCATTTACAAGATATTACCTTTTTACTGCAAAAAAATTATGTATCACAGTGCATTCATACCATTTCTATGGGTTCTTTTGATCTGAAAGAAATTTATTTGATATGAACAAAATTATATTACATAATACCATATATGTGTCACATATTAAAGTTAGCTTTTCCTTTTTCTCAATTCTATGTGAACTTCATAATATATCTTTTTTCCCTGGGAGTTATTATGTTTTTGAAAATATAACCTTATACCCCGTTTGAAAAATGTTATACATCACAGTGTACAACTCCTAGTACTTTTATGATTCTCATAAAACTAAATAATATTATTTATAAAATACTTTTCTAATTTTAAAGGGGGATCAGATAAAAAAACAAATAATTAATCTCCAATCCTCTCAATTTTACTCTAATAATTTTCATCCACATTAATTAATTTAATAGTAAATTAAATAATTATAGTATATTCTAAGTCTACCAAAAAAATATTAAAAAAATTATACCTTATTTTACAGCATGAATGCACCCAAATATTCTTTAACTCGACTAAATATGCAATAATGATGCTATTTCCCTCTTCCAATCTTTGAAACAACTATTTCAGCTTCAAGTAAACTTCTTCAATGTCATCCAAGTGTATTTTCATAAGATATATAAATCATTCATATTGTTAATTATAAGGATGGATCTCCCAACTTTCCCTATTAACTTTTTAGCCACTTCCACATGTTAATGGATCTCCAATAACAAATTCAATAGAAGTGTCTCACTATAAATATTCTTTTCCATTTGAATAGTGTAATAAAATTAGATTCCTATTTTATTATTGAAAATATTATTCTTTAGAATAACACTCACAACATAATGATTCTTCAAAACTCAAGGATTTAAGATGTCCTCCAAGCATCATCTAATATGAAAAATTCAACATGTGTAGACAAACATTCTCGAATTATAACATTTCAACATCTAATAGAATATGTATAGTTGTACTAAAATAATTCTAAGGTTCTCTTGTAAAAACTTATTGACATTATTCTTATTGAAATTAAATAAAACTCAAAACTAAGTGGTTTCAACAAAAAAGGATCATTTTTTGTAAAAATACATTTATATTTAATGTCAAAAAATCTATATCATGGATAAATACACGACCCTCAATCAATATGAAACCAATGACCTTTAATAATTGATACATATTTCTTTCCTAGATAATATAACTTGATTATTTCATCTATAAATCTATAAAATTCAACTCCTCTTTTTCTGTGAGGAGTTTCATTTAGAAAAACACTTTTTTACATTAATGTTTTTTTATTCACCATATGTGCATGTATGAAATCAAAATTTATAAACCATATATGTGTAATAATATTTTTACTAATTTGTATAGTGGGTCACTTACTTCTCATAATTGACTATAAATTTTATATTAATTTTTCATTACCTAAAAAAATAATTAATAAGAGATAATAGATAAAATAAATCATTGATTCCATCTATTCAACCATAAAAAAATTAACCAACAAAAAATTAAAACCATTATAAAAAATTACACTATCAATATTATTCATGATAAACCAATGTAATTTGTTTAAATTTTTTATATAATCATCATATAATATGTAAAAAAATTAATATAAATTTATTTTTTAAATATATATATATATGTAAACATTTTTGTCAATACATAAATCATGCCATTTATTCATAATTGAGTAGATTAAATATATTATTTGTGTGTTTTTACTCATTTGAAATCCATCATTCATTATCCACACCAAAATAAAGCTTACATTGATTAAATATTAATAATATATGGTCCATGAAATCATCAAAATTTCTCTCATTTTGACCCATTCTATTATATACTTAAGGATATTCATATTGAAAATACTAAGAGAAAAAATTAATATTTCCTCCAATATGTATGTATATGTAATTTAACCTTAAACTAATTATTTACTAAAAAACTTCTTATTCAATTATAGCATACATATCTCATATAAGTATATCCAAAAAACTTGTATTATCCCTCTATATTTTTTTTCCATATATAAACTTTAATATTAATGGTCCATTCAATCAATGAAGGTCGGCAAAAATATTTTTTACTATTTTTGTAAACATAGAGAAACATATTTTTATAGCATAATTTGTGTGTCATAGATTTATTTTTCCACAAAAATTCCCTGAAAAAAATAGGATATTTATATCAACAAATCCCAAATGAAATAATCAAATAATTCTATAATACCAATAGGATATAATAATTCCATTATTTAAGGGAAATCATGACTTTTTAACCTGATAATATAACCATTTATGTTATAAAAATAAAAATTATAATCATATCCGCATGGAAAACTCAAATCTATAATACATTGACAAAATATTTTATTACATTCATTATAAAGTAAAAAAATTAATTTTGTGCGATATATCATTTTCAAATAACTGAAGTTCTAAATTCCTGCAAAGTTGTCAAAGATCTAACAATGCCTTTATAGTATCTTTAGTATCACCATATGTGTCTAAAACAGTATCAAATATGTTATCAAAAAAATTATTCTAAATATTCATTACATCTAATACGTGAAAATAAAAAAAATAAAAACAATATAATGGGTCCTAAAAAATACACTTCTTTATCTAGTTAGGATGTCTTCCAAAGCCATATATATATTTTTAGATTATCAAAAAGTAATATAAGGTAACGAAGAGATGATTGATTTTACTTAAATACTCAACAACACTACTAGAGTTCTATCCCATTCAATTATACCTTTTCAAAATTATTTATATTCCTTCAAATAGGGTAAATTGTTGGAAAATTTATATTATGACTATCAAAAAACAAGGTGTTCTTAAATTTCTAAGAATAAATGCTTTGCTATCACTCACACGGTACATACATAATTTTAGACCATGTGTAATCCGTATAGATAACATACAATATGCTAGAAAGACATTGATTTTACACATTAATGCTACTTTCAATGTAAAATTAATAGTTCCAACTAAAATAATATTATCCATCAGTGGATTCAAATAATCATTTATATTCTTATTTAGATGTCGAGGATTTAATAACACTAAATAGATATGTGGTTCCTTCATCAATATCCAAGGATGTTTATTTTGTAGAGTTATGAAAATATTCTAATGAAAATATTGATTATTATAAGAACCAAATGGGTATAACACATAATTAGAAAGACCAAATCATATTTTAAAAGGTTTCAAATAAAAATACTGATGGACATGATCAAAGTGTTTTCATAAATTACCATCACAATGATGATTTATTTTATTCTTATAGAATTATTGGATCCATGTCATTTAATCAATGTTGTTATATTTTGAGACATAAATAAACATGGAAATATAGGTGTAATATAGAAATACCATAACAATTTAATAGGAAAAAATATAGACTTTCTTTGTTGTACGTATTTGCACCTCAATTGTCCACATATTCAATAATTAAACGATGTCTTGTATTCAACATAACAAAAGATGTGATCATATGGACATCCGTTCATATTTAGATATTTAAGACCCAAATTATAGATAAAATTATTTATTTTATAGATGTTTTCATGTAGTATATTTCCCTCGGGCAACAATGATATAACTAAAGAAAATATTTGATTGAAACATGTATTTAACATTCCAAAATCTGATTTTTGTCAATTTTGTAACATCTTCTAATTTGTTTGTATTTAATCTAATATATACACACTACCCATAATATTTCAACAAAATATAAAATTGAGATGGTTATAATGCATGATTCAAATAATCATTCTAAGATTCTATTTTCTAAACGTTTGGGTCAATAACCTAATGTAGTAAATATTGAAACTGTGATAGATTCAGAACAAAAAAATTTGAATTTTATTTTGAATAAAATTTACCATATTGATAACAAAAAATATAATTTTTTTGAAAAAAAACCACAATATATAGACTCCAGAACTATCATATATTTCAAATCTATTAAGATCACATTTTATACTGGAAACTTAATCACCCCTTCTGAAACAAATTCTGAATTTGATGATGTAAATGATATAAACATTTCAACACTCTCAATGTAAATAATATTTATACCCAAACTATATGTATTTCATCAATGATTTATCCAATCATGATCTATTATAAAAAATGGGTTTCTATTTCCTAGGCCCATAATTTTCTAAAAGAAATTAATAATTTTATTAAATAAAATTTTGTTTTATTTAATATTAAAATAACCCTGACAAAGTATTATGCAATTTATCATCACGAAATGAACATTTAATATTTTTATTATTTAATTATTTTAAAAAAATATTTATTAGTTTATAATAATTATTAAATTAAAATTTAATTTCTATAATATATTTTCAAATAATTAATTTTTTTTTGTAAAAATTTATAATTTTTTTACTCATTAATTTTTTTGTTCCATGTTTTTTTCTAATACCAATAATTTTTTTAATATATAAATTTTCTTGTGTTATTTTTAATAGTTTTATTATAAAATTAAAAATAGTTTATAAAATAAAATTGTTTTATTATTTTTAAAATTATTTATTTAGTAGATTTCAATACATTAAATGTTTTATAAAAATTTTATTAAACTTTTATTTTTAACTAATTTTGTTATTACTTTTTTTATATTTTTTATAATAGTTAAGTAATTATTGTTATTTATATTAGTCTCTGAAAATGAATAAATTAATGAATCAGCTTTAATTACGATTATTTAAATTCTAAGGAGTTTTAAATTACGCATAATAAAATTAACAATATTTTATAAAATAGTATTACTTAATTATTTTTTGTAATGTTTTATTAGTTTTCAATATTATGATTATACTATTATATATAATATTTATGTTTTATTAGTTTTTAAATTACAATTTTATTAGTGATTAACATTTTATAATTTTATATACTATTCTATTACCTATTAATTTTTTTGATAAACTAATCGTGACAGACTATTATTATAAAATAATAATACATAAGTAGTTTTTATAATGTTTTATTAGTTTTAATATTTTGTTTTTTGACATATATATAATACAAATGTTTTATTAGTTTTTGAATTACCAAATTATTTGTTTTTAATATTTTATAATTTTTTCGACAATTTTATTACTTATTTAGTTTTTACTACTTTTATTATTATTATTATTATTACCATTTAATATTTTTCCAAAATATGGCTATTTTTTATTATATAGTATTAGTTTTAAAAATGGATGAATTAAATTCAAATAAGTTTGACAGAAAAATTACAAAACACTATTTAATTTTTAATAATTTATTTTAAAATAAAAAAGATTTTATAAAATAATAATACATAATTAGTTTAAGTAAGATTTTATTTGTTTTAAATATTTTTATTATAATATTATGTAAAATAAAAATATTTTATTAGTTTTTAAAATTATAATTTTTTTTTCTAATATTACTTTTAAAATTAAAATAGTAGTTTAAAATTTTCATCTATTTTTTTCATTCGGGTTTTAATTAATTATTATAAATTAATAAATATTTCATAAATTAATTACAGGTAGTTAATTTTTATAATATATTATTATTTTTCATTATTTTATTTCTAATACAAATTTTTACTAATAATATTTATATAATTATATTAAATTGATTAATTAAATAATTTTAATGAATAATTATGTAAATAACTAAAAAAATATTTTAATGTTAAAAAACATTTAGAACTAAACTATTTCTTACAGACAAATTAAATTAAAAAAATAACTAATTATCTACCGATTAAATAAAAAAATTTATGATTTACAATAAAAATTAAAAGATAAAAATACCACTAACTACATTCAAAGAATCCCATGTTAATTTTTTTAGGTAGATCTCGATGGTAGAAATTGTTTTAGAGAGAAATCGAGAGAAATGAATGTTTTTGGGAGGAAAGAATAAGCAAGAAGTGTAGGGTGGCTCTAATTTATAATTTTTTTTGTAAAATCATATTTACAACTAAAGGGTTTACATCCTAAATAATCCACATTAAATGTCATAAATATAATCAAATTTATTTATGATGGAATATTATGATGGTTATAGTCTGTTGTGATGTATACTTGGACTGGACAATTTTTCTGTCAAAAATGATTCTATCATATTTATAGTTATTTTTGATGAAATGTGGTCTATCAAAAATAGTTCCACCATATTTAGGGTTATTTGCAACAGACTACATCCATCAAAATACAACTCCACCATATTTTCATATCTATTTAAAAACTAGTTGTAACTTATATGATTTTCCCCATTACAATTAGTATTTTTTTAGGTGTGATTATAAAATTACATTGTAAATACTTTTTCATGCCAGATAATTAATGGAAACACATAGTATTTTCAAAAGTATTTATGATGGGATACTTATCTATCAAGAATACTCATTGTTATTGTTGGTTTTTATGTTGAAAAATAATTTCACTATAAATATCTATAGATAATTTTTTTCATATAAAAATTTTTAATATCACAAATACCCAGAAATTTTATAGTCATTGATGATATATAAATCCTAAATGGATATATTAGTGATTATTTATTTTTTTAACCTATCCACATATAGAAATATAAGATTTAGATTACTAGTGAACATAGTATTTTGATGCTTAATTGATCATAATAGTGTGAGGTGAAAAGAATATGTGATTATGGGTATCAAAAAGTGAGAATAAAATTGGAAAGAATATTATGTGGCACTATGTTAGAATTCATCTCAAGAATATTCCTAGGATTAATTATTGTTTACTCAACATTATTTTTTTCATTCATTAAATTTTGAATTTAACATAACAACAAACTCCACAATGTGAGATGACCTTGGTTACCAATATATTGCACAATCAAAATAAAAAAATTAAAAAAAATCAATCTTTTGATGGATAGTTCATAAATTTGGAACAATTGTTAGGGTTAATAAATTTTTATGTTTAATTATGAATTAATATATAACTGTTAGTTTAATTTTAGTATTTTTTAAACTAAAAGTAAATGATATAATTTAGACGCATCATGTTAAGAAATCATTCACCCTTCTTGGTACCCTTTGATTAAAAAATATATAAACACATTATTTATAGTTTTTGGTTTTTAAGGGAGATAAAAAGTTATCATAGAACCTAATTCCATAAAATTGGCCGAAAATTTTCAAGAATGTATGGAATATATTAAACTACTCCAAAATCTACAAAACAAAGTGTGTGAATTTCCTAAAAATTTAAAACCCATTGTAGACTAAATAACCCTTCAGTATTATGAAAAACTGATATTGATTACCAATAAACTTTTTTATAGTAAATAAAATTAACAATGGTATTTGAGTTCAGATCGTGTTTAAGTCATTTTTTACCATGGTTTAACGGATTTGCAAGTGAGGATCCATACAAACATCCTAGTTAATTTTATATTATGTGTGCTACTATGAATCCTCATTGTGTCATAGAAGAAAAATTAAAATGATAACGTTTTCATATTAACTAGATGTGATAGGTAAAGAGTTTTTTTATTATTCATAATTCATAACCAGAGAGAATTAACATTATATAAATAATATTTTTGAGGGGAACCCTTTGGGATATGCTCAACACTAAGAGGGGGAGAATCGGTGTTGTAAACATTTTCAACAATTTAATTTTTTTATCCCTTTACCTTTTCGATCTATTTGTATCTTGATTCTCATATTTTATTTTCCTTATCATATACATGTATATAAAATCAAGTAAAAGATTACACATGATATTTTTTTAAGGTTCACTACTCAATAAAAATAGTTAGTCTTTGCATGTAAATTGATGATCAATACATATATTGTCCACTATAATGAGATACATATTATAGTGGTTTCTCTGGAAAAAAATATTTAGCCTATTTGAGGTTCCATATACTTTAGGAGGGGGTGGAAATAATCCAGAGTACCTAGAATAGTGATGTATAGTCCTACTTACAGATTCTTCTGAGTTCTTTATATCCCCTTTGTAGAAAGTCCTCATTTTTTACATGTTCTTCATAATGTTGAGGAATTATTCCACCTGTTAATACTTTTTTTTCATTTCGTAGTGTTGCATTGTTATTCTTCCTTCTTCTACAAATTTTACGTTTGCAGATACAAGAAAGAAACACTTTTTCTTATTCACAATAGATAAATGAAAGCTTCCCTTTATTCTCTTCTTCCTTCATCTAGAACATGTCCATATAATCCTTCTATTCGATCTTGTATATCTGATAAAATTTCATCCAATGATTGTTCATCTGATCCCTTATTCATCTATCCCTTCGGTACCTATTTTCTGATTCTCATGCTCCATTAAATACTATATGCTTTATTCGGTACATGTTCTTCTAATACCTCCTAATGAGAAAGATACGTATTTTTTCACTTAGTTACTTTTTACCTTACTTGACCGGCGCTCGATTGATCTATCTAGTTCTTTCACTACGTTGAATATCCCCTACATCGTTCAATATACCTTTTTCTTATGCTTCTACCCAAATCATAATTTCTCTCAATAATTTTGGTTGACACTTCCTTATGCAACTTCACATCCTCAAAAAATTAACATCCACATAACACACTCTCATAACCAATAATATGAGAAACATAACTTGGGAAACAATAACTTCTCATTGAATTAACTCCCCTTTATATAGGCATAGTTTCTATGGAAACATAGGGAAAGGTGCACACTCAAATTTGAACTCCCCGCTTCAAAATTTGAATATTTTACTCATATATTTAATCATTTTACACCTTTAAACTTATTAAAATTTAGGATTCAACCAATATTAACAGGATACTTCCTTAGATCCTAGTGTCAACGTTATTCTTCAACTTTCCAAAAATCTCACTAGATTGAAAATATTTCATCATGATTATAAAAATGTTGAATTTACATCTTAGTATCACCATAATTAATGATTTTAAAAAAAATTATAAATTTCATCAAACCTCCTGTCATCTAAAACCTCCTAACGCATCTTATGTCCGGTGAAAATACTGATTGGTGTTCCTTTACCACTTCATATAATCATATATTAATCATTTCACAAGTTTTTTATTTTTTCCAATAACTTATTTTTTTTGTGACTTTGTTTGATATTTCCTTGAATTGATTTCCAGTATACATTAACATGGTTCTTCCCCCATCTGATGGGTTTGTAGATTATTTTTATTTTTCTTTAATATGATGAAACCTCATAGGTCTTCTCTTCTCCTTCTACCGGAAGACTTTGTAGTACCCTTTTAGACAAATTCATAATACCCATCCCCATGAATTTGTAACACTCTATCTAATAACATCACTCGGAGAATTATTGTTTGATAAAACAATAATCCTTCCTCATACTTTAATGTTTTTTATTCCATTACTCAAAAATGTATATTTTATGGATTTACTTTGGATATTATATCATCTATCCACATCAACTCTTTATCATATAAAATTTAATCCAATGTTCATAACTCAGAAACGTATGTCCTATGACTTTGTATGGATACTTCTCTATTTGATAACCTTCAAAATTTTATATGGTCAATCATATGGAAAAAAATTTCTGATGACTGTTCCAGGGAACATCTGTCGAATAAATTCACTTATCATCTATCCCAATATTAGATACATATATTTGATAATTTTCAAACCTTTATTATAATTTCTTTGTTCGTTTTTCATAACTTGTTCACTTCATATCACGATCTTTGTACAAGTCTTCCTCATAGTCATCATACAACTATTCTTTTGACACAACTTCAATCATCAGTTTAAATTTTTATAGAACCATCATGTTCCTCCAAATTTTCATTCATCCCAATTAAAGCTAGAATAAAAAATATATTCAGGGTGTTTGATACATTAATGGTCATTAGAAAATCAGCTAAATAACACCTCTTTTTCTAATCCATAAAAACATTTCCATGAATCACAATCACAAGGCATTGTGATAATTGATCAAAATGAAAAATATCACCAAGAATCTTCTTAAATGATTTTTATGATCATTTTCTATCTAATTTAATTATTAATGTAATCAGTTAATCATTTATTTCCACTTATCTTCTGATTGAATCAGTCTGTTCATAGCAGTCTGTTGTCATTGTGAATGTTCCTTCCTTGGTATCTGAAACATTCTTATGACCAATGGACTTTACAATAAAGACTTTATAAACTTAATCCATTGGATACTCTATATGATGGAATATTTTGGAAACCATGATATGGTCGTAATACTTGGAAATCGTCATCTGATTACCTCATTCTGATCAACTTCATCTGATCACCTTAGTTTGATTGACTCCATCTGATCACCTCGGTATTCTAGCATCCATCAAATCATATTTTCAATATTTGTCTATTTGAATTCACAAAATCATTAACTAATCTACTTAAAGGAACTTTATATTGTTGATAATAAAAAAATTTCTCCAAAAATCATTGAACATGTTATAGTAATTTAATATATCCCACAAATCATCTTAGGTAAACCCAAAGTCTTAAAATAACTTTCTACATTCCAATATTAAATAATAAAGAAATTAACATAATGAAAGAACACCATTTACATGTTTATTGATATAATATGTCTTGATAACTTTCTTTCTTCTTCATTCATTCATCCATGTTACATCAATTATATTATCAATGTTATATAAACTTTATTACATTTCTTGGATTCTTACACTGAATACTTTCAACAATGCATTCATTGTAAATTCTTCATCATTTTGTCATAAATGATATCATTATATTTCATTGGAAACCATTTACAACCATTGGAAACAAATATAATTCACACACAAATTAGGATATTAAATATCCCTTTTTATATTAGTCATAAATACCTTCATTGTACTTTCCAAAGGATTGTGTAAATATGCTAATCTCTCTCTCCCTTTATTCTCAAAATTTTAGTCCCCGTTACATTTCTAAACATCCTTTAATTTAACTTTGTCTCCTACTTATTGATAATAGATATAAATATCATGGGAATAGAGTACTAGTTCATTATTAATAAGTGTTCCATCCATCAGTTCACTTTATGTCTATGTGATCAATTATAGTGTAAAAAATAAGAATATTTTATTTAGAAAATAATGTATCCCCTTACCAACTGATCTTGATACCTCATGGAATGATAACATAAAAACATCTCTTCAAATATTTTCGAATTTTATTCAAGGCAGAAGATATTAATTGAGATATGAAACACTTGTAATATGTATCAACCTGAAACTCCTACACTCACTTCAACACACAGATTAAAAAAATTCAAGTGCAAAAAGAATAATAAGAGTTCTTAGAGAACATTCATACTTCTTATTTTATTATATCATTTCATAATTAAATTTATATCCCTCAATGTTAATACTAATATATTAAGTAACCAAGGATAATAGATTTTCAAGATATATACCTTTTCTAATGACATTCGTTTACGAACATTCTTGAATAATGAGATTTATATGAGGTAATTATTTTGACAATAAATTCATCATAATTCACTTTTCTACACCTCTATGTGACCTTCCTTATGAAATTAATAAATATGAATATCTTTAATGGATGTTATTTAGAAACATTATATTGATCATAGACTAAAATGGGACTTTATTTCACTTCTCTATTACTTTTTTGACAACAACCACTTTAACTTCTCAAGGACGATCCTATTATAATTTTTCCCATAAAACAACATAGAAACCATTCTAGGATAAAAAATTACTTAAAAAATGCTACATAAGATTGTTAGGAAATTCATTATTTTTGGTTACCCCCCTAAGGATATTCATCACCATCAATTCCCTATTATGAAATTAAAAATATAGCACAAAAATATTAGAGGAATAAATGTGAACATTAAAGTTTATATAGTTTCCACCACCATGTTGCTCCATCTCTTCCAGAATTCATGCTTGCACATCTAAACTTCAGTTATGCTTTATCATGGGGAAACAAAAATAATTTTAATTAATCTAATTTTTGGGGAGATATTTTCTTCTTAACAACATTAATATATGATTAATTATTAATCCTTTTATGGAGTTCTTACTATTCTAGTATAATGGTTAAGAAACAATTTGGATGATGCCTATATTCATTAATTCTATCTAACCAAACATCATTAACACATGATTTTTCTTTTATTGAAAACCTCTTAGGTACATTCTTCATCATGGAGAATATTTTCTTTTTTTTAATTTTGAAATATCCTTTCCTTTTTATTATTCAGTTTTCCTCATTCCCTCTAAATATTCTGGTCAGATAACTAACATATCATTAGAAACACTAGCATAAAAGTTAGGTTATCCCCATTGATTATTCTCAGCATTGTCTTTTTTGTTTGTTCTTTTGAATGAACCAATTTTCTACAAATTCCTAAATTTGTAATCCAATTAATTCTCACAAATCCTACTTGAAATAGTCTTGGGGGAATTTATATTTTCAAAATTCTTTAGATAACTTCCCATGTTATCTTATCCTTTTTTAACCAGATTTTATGTTATTCTTTTCTTAACATGTTTATATACACATAAAGATGACCGTGAACCATTATTGTGACTACCATATTTTCCATCAACATAGATATTTTAAATCTTTACAAAAAAATTCAAAGTATTCAAATTTTTTTTACACAGTGACTCTTACTTCTTCATCTAGCTTTCTCCTCTGTAACATGGGATCCCTTTTTATTTATATTTTTTATGGATTTTACGAACCATCCAATGAATAATTCAAAAATATGTTGATGCACCAACATTGAACCCTAAAACCAAATATTCTTTCTCATTATTTATGTTTTTTTATTTTCTTCATAACATATTGGGATATTAGTGGGGAACCCACATCCACACTCTTTTTCTCATCCACCATAATCATGGTGGTATGCTTATAATCACTTTTCTCCATCCATACTTGTACAAAATTTATTTTTTGACCTACAATATTTATGAAAATAGATTTTAAAATGTTATTAAAATATAGTATGGATAGTTCCTCTTAGTTCTTAGATACTTGAGATAAATCATTGAACGAAATCATGATCTTCTCATCACATGTAAAGGTATTTGAACATCATAATACTCCAACATGAATTGTGTAGTAGCATGTAACATTATTCTTCTTTAGTAAACACTCATTATATATCTTCTCAATAGTAAAAAACATGACTTCCAATTCTATAAATCTCACATTGAGGGGTTTTTATAATCTTCAATCACAATCACCTTCTCACCAAAAACATTATTGACTCTTTCAACTTTCTCTTCATGCAACTTAACATTGTTTTGTAACAATGATTAATGTTCCTTGATTTTCTTGGATTTTACATCCAACTGAAAATTCTTACATCAATACCATTTTTTAACATTTCTTTAAGTACATTGATCTTTTCCTCCATAGTATTCATGACTCCATCAATCTCTTTAACTTAATTGATCCATTTGTATTTTACCTTTGAGGAACTTACTTCAAGTTATACATTTCATACATCAAAGGTTCCAACCTTTTTGGAGATCTTTATACATTCTAGAACCTTTTCTTATAAATAATCATATATATTATATGTTTCTTCTTCCATTTGGATGTTATATTCCTGAATAATTTGAAACACTCCATAAACAAGTGTGACTATTTTTTTGGGAATGTAATTGTAGCACCCAAAAAATGATAAAGGGTTAAATGGATAAATGATATGACTCATGTCAAAAAGGTGCACCTTCCTTTTCGGGAGCATGTCTGATTAGAACTCCACAGTTATGAGTGCTTGGCCTGAAGTAGTGATCAGGATGGGTGACCTTCTGGGAAGCTTACTAGGTTGTGTGAGAGTAAGGACAAAGCACACTAAAAAGGACTTGTGTTGGCCTGTGGGGACTATCATTAGTCAGATAACCTGTTCAGGCATGTGGGTGGACCCTTGGGTGGGGACCACGTGTCTGCGGGGCAACTAGTGGTACCTGGCTGGGCCAGGACCCAATGTCATGTTAAGGCGGGGTTGTTATGTTATCACCGTGACCTAGTTGTTACATTTGGTATCAGAGGTGGTACCCACCCTTAAGTGCAGTGCAATGCCTAGGTTGATATGTAGGGCCCACAATGTGGTCATTATGCTCTAAAGGGGGGGTGATTGTAACACCTCAAAAATGATAAAGGGTTAAATGACTAAATGATATGACTCATTTCAACAAGGTGCGCCGTCCTTTTTGGGAGCCTGTCTGATTAAAACTCTATAGTTAAGCGTGCTTAGTCTGGAGTAGTGATCAGGATGGGTGACCTTCTAGGAAGTTTCCTAGTGTGTGTGTCAGTGAGGAAAAAGAACACTAAAAAGTAAATGTGTTGGTCTATGAGGATTTTCATTAGTTAGATGACCTGTTTAGGCATGTGGGTGGTCCCTTGGGTGGGGACCACGTGTCTGCGGGGCAACTAGTGGTACCTGGCGATCCAGGACCCGACGACCATGTTAAGGCGGGGTGGTTGTGCGGTCACCAAGCCCCAATTGTTCCAGTAATTCTTAGGGTGTGTGTGAGTGAGAACAAAGAACCCTGAAACAGAACATGTGTTAGCCTATGGGGATTGTCATTAGTTAGATGACCAGTTTAGGCATGTGGGTGGACCCTTGGATGGAGGCCAAGTGTCTGCGGGGCAACTAGTGGTAACTGGCGAGCCAGGACCCGACGACCATGTTAAGGTGGGGTGGTTGTGCTATCACCAGGACCCAATTGTTACAGTAAGTCATAATATCTTTCAATATATTAACTAATATATCTTGAAATGTTATAGATAGATCATCAACACTACTTATGGTAGAATCATTTTCTTGAGGACAGTTTGTACAAGAATTTTCCAATTTCTCATAACCAATTATCATTCTTGATCTACTTGAGGTAAGAGTGTAGTCCTTATCCTTGGGGGTACGTTTAACCACCTATTCATTACTTTCTAATCCATATAATATATTCATGACTAGAAATTCATAGAGAATCCAATTCTTCTTCTTATTTAGATAAGAGCGAAATGTTTTTCATATTTTTTTGCTCTTTCTTTTTCATATTAATCATGGTTTTGGAAGAAATAGAATTCTTCTCAGTGATAAATAAATCATGTGTTGGCCTATGGGGATTTTCATTAGTTAGATGACCAGTTTAGGCATGTGGGTGGACCCTTGGGTGGGGACCACGTGTCTTCGGGGCAACTAGTGGTACCTGGCAAGCCAGGACCCAATGACCATGTTAAGGCGGGGGGGTTGTGCTGTCACCAGGACCCAATTGTTACAATAATTCATAATATCTTTCAATATATTAACTATTATATCTTGAAAAGTTATAGATAGATCATCAACATTGCTTATGGTAGACTCATTTTCTTGAGGACTGTTTGTACAAGAATTTTCAAATTTCTCATAACCAATTATCAGTCTTGATCTACTTGAGGTAAGAGTGTAGTCCTTCTCCTTGGGGGTATGTTTAACCACCTATTCATTACTTTCTAATCCATATAATATATTCATGACTAGAAATGCATAGAGAATCTAATTCTTCTTCTTATTTAGATAAGAGGGAAATGTTTTTCATCTTTATTTTCTCTTTCTTTTTCATATTAATCATGGTTTTGGTAGAAATATAATTCTTCTCAGTGATAAAAAAACATTACCAAAAATGCACTTCATTGTTTATATAGGATAAAAACACAAACATTCAAATAAATAATAGCTTGAACATAGAGAATCTAATAGAGGTGAACCAACCCTATGATACCAATTTATATAACCACTTTGGGTATACTCAACACTTGGATGAGGGTGAATCAATTTTGGGAATGTTTTCAATAATTAAAACTTTTTATCTATCTACCTATTAGACCTATTCGGATCTTGATTCTCTTTATCTTTTTACCTTACCATATAGAATTATATGAATGTAAGTAAAAGATGAAACACGATATTTTTACAATGTTTACTACTCAATAAGTGTATCTAGTCATTTTCATGTAAGGTGATTAATAGTACACAGATTCTATACTACAATGAGATACATATTATAGTGGCTAGGGTGTGTGTGAGTGAGGACAAAGCACACTGAAAAGTATATGTGTTGGCCTATGGGGATTGTCATTAGTTAAATGACCTGTTTAGGTATGTGGGTCGACCCTTGGGTGGGGACCACGTGTCTATGGGGCAACTAGTGGTACTTGGCGAGCCAGGACCCGACGACCATGTTAAGGCGGGGTGGTTGTGCTGTCACCAGGACCCAATTATTACAGTAATTCATAATATCTTTCAGTCTATTAACTAATATATCTTGAAAATATATAGATAGATCATCAACACTGCTTATGCTAGAATCATTTTTCTTGAGGACAGTTTGTACAAGAATTTTCACATATCTCATAACCAATTATCATTCTTGATCTACATGAGGTAAGAGTGTAGTCCTTCTCCTTGGGGGTATGTTTAACCACCTATTCATTACTTTCTAATCCATATAATATATTCATGACTGGAAATGCATGGAGAATCTAATTTTTCCTCTTATTTAGATAAGAGGGAAATGTTTTTCATCTTTATTTTCTCTTTCTTTTTCATATTAATCACGGTTTTGGTAGAAATAAAATAATTCTCAGTGAGAAATGAATCATTACCAAAAATGCCCTTCATTTTTTATATAGGATAGAAACTCAAACATTAAAATAAAGAATAGATTGAACATAGAGAATCTAATAGAGGTGAACTAACCCTATGATACCAATTTATATAACCACTTTGGGTATACTCAACACTAAGATGAGGGTGAATCAATTTTGGGAATGTTTTTAGTAATTAAAACTTTTTATCTATCTACCTGTTAGACCTATTAGGATCTTGATTCTTCTTATCCTTTTACCTTACCAAATAGAAGTATATGAATGTAAGTAAAAGATAAAACATGATATTTTTACAAAGTTTACTACTCATTAAGAGTTTCTAGTCATTTTCATGTAAGGTGATTAATAGTACATAGATTCTCTACTATAATGAGATACATATTATAGTGGGTTTCCTAGAAAAAAAATCATTAGCCTAATTGTGGTTTCATTCACTTTAAGATGGGGACAGAAATAATACTAAATCCCTAGTCCAGTGATGAATTATCCAACTTATAGATCCTTTATGGTTATTTATACTTCCTATATTGACATTATTCAACTTATTTCACCTTATTTATAACACCAAGAAAGTCTTCTACAAGATGCACCTTTTGTTGGATGTCATAGAATTTCATTATTCTTATTTCTTATTCTTAAAATGTTTATTTCACCACATTGATCAAAGAACAATTTTTTCTTATTTATAATAGTAAAATGATATATGATCGTTATTTTCATCATTCTTTATCTAGATCATTTCCTTCTGGTCAAGTTTGTCTGATGAAATTTTTCCTTCTTGTAGTTTGTTTGATCCCTTATTATTCTCTTTCATTAATACCTATTTTCTTGGTTCTCACGCTCCTACTAATCCCTTCCTATCTGTTCGGTACCTATTAATTTGATACCATATAATGGAAAAGATTTATATAGTATCACTTCATAACTTCTTCCCTTCTTGAACTAGGGTACATTTGCTCCGTCTAATTCTTTCACTCCATTTGGTACCCCCTGCTTTATCTGGTACCTCTACTTCTTATACATCAACCCAAATACAAAAAATTGTGAAGCTTAATGGTTACCACTTCCTTATAACACTTTAATTCCTAAAAATATTCACAATCATGTGAATCACTCTCCTAACAAGTAATATGAGAAACAAAACTCAATCAACAACAACTACTCATTGAACCATCTCCTTTTTATAGAGGCATATATTCTTCTCAAACTTAGGGAAATGAGAACACTAAAATTTTAACTTCTTGCTTCAAAATTTGAATCTCCCACTCATCTCTTTCTTTACTTTACAACCATCAGATTTCCTAAAAGATAAGAATCAACTAGTCTTCATATAAACTTCCTTTGATCATGTAATTAATGTCCTTATTAAACCTTCTTAAAATCATTCTAAATCAAAATATTCATTTATGATTGTCAAAAATGTTGAATGTACAACTCAACACCACAAAAAATTAATGATTATATGAAAACTTCATAAAGATGTTTGAACCTTTTATCTGGTAAAACCTCCTAACACCTCTTCCATTAGGTGAAAACTTGGAACAATGTTCCTTTACCACTCGATAGTAATATCTTGTAAACCATTCACAATATGTTTCCTTTATATAAAAAAATATTTGTCTAAAATATTTGTTTTATATTTATCTAAAATTCTTTCCAATATAACTTCACAAGTATATTACTTAATATAATGGGATTTTAGATTCATTTTAGATTTCCTCCATCGGATTAACCCTAAAAGATTTCCACTACTCCTTATATCAAATATCTTCATAAAACCCTACCACATGGAATTTTAGTACTAAACATGATGTATTTGTAACACTTTTTTATCACTACATCACTCTAATAATTCTTGTTTGATAAAACAACAAATATTCCTTGTCAATCAAAAACATATGTCTGATTCTACTTCTCATAAATGTTTATCTAATGGATTTCTTTGGAATCATCTATTTACCATATTTGTAAACTCATCAGTATGGAAACTTTAGTGTGATGACCATCAATAAAAAACCTATATCTGATTAATTCATATGTAGACTTATTCATTTGATGATATTTATAAGTTTACTCTAATCAATCATATGTAATATATTTCCCAATGATTTTCTCAAGAAAATATGTATGGTGACTTTGCAACAAATATCTCCAAGGATTGGATACTTCTGATTCTTATTAAAAACCTTTTCTATAATTTCTTTGTTCATTTGTTGAAACTTCTTCACTTTTCATCTTGATATTTGTAAAAGTCAATCTGATATTAATCCAACAACTCTTCCTCTTATATAGCTTCAATCATCAGTTTAATTTTTTCATGAACCATCAAGTTCAACAAAATTTTCCTTCACCCAATTTCAAGCTATGTTCACTAATCTCTTCATGATTTTAGATAAATTATGGATCAAAAACACATCTCTTGAGTATTCTCTCTTCATTAGATAATTCCAAACATTAGCTTGAATCAGAACTGTAAGGCATTGTGAGTTTTAATCAAAAATGAATACATCACCATGAATATAATGGTATAGTTTGTCCGATCAATATCTGTCTAATGTAATGATGAGTGTAATTGGGAAAAAAATTATTTCCACCAATCTTCTAATTGACTCAATCTGTTCATATCAGTCTTCTGTCATTGATAACATTCCTTCATCCCAAATTTTCCTCTGACTGATGGCCTATACAATAATGACATTATAAAATCTCATCCATTGGATACTCCATCTGGTGGAACAATTTGTAAATATCCATTTAATGGAACTACTTTAAAATAATTTTATAGTCCCCTTGGTTTAATCAAATTCATCTGATCACCTTATTTTTGTCGACTTTGTCTGATCACCATGGTATGATGGTCTCTATCTGATCATGTTTGATACCTCCGTCTATTCAACTTATAAAAATCCCTAAGGAATCATCATAATGATGATAAAAAACATGTTTCAATATTAATAAAACCACATGTTATAGTCATTAAGAACATCTGACCAACCATCTTATGTAAACTCAATGTCTTCAAAGAACTTTTTAATTTCAAATAATGAATATTATACTTATCTATAGAAGGAAACAACACCATTTATATGTTTCTTGAGATAATAATACTTCAACACCTCCTTTATTTTTCATTCATTCATCCAAGCTACATAAAATTTATTACCAAAGCTACATAATTTTTTTTTACCAAGATTGGATACTTCAACCAAATATTTTTTGATACATCTTTTTTACAACTTATTTGACATATTGAAACCAATTATATCATTATATTTCATTGAAAATAATTTATATCAATTTACAAAAAACAAAACTCACTCACAAAGTGGGATCTTCACTTTTCATAGAAAAATTCTTCTTATTCTCACATACAACAACTATTATGATGAAAATTTTCATGACTATGTAATCTCAATGAGAGATATTTGATGAGTATTGATAAAACTTTAAAATATTTTTATAAGGTATCCCTAGAAACATGTTAGTTATAGCTTATTGGAAATTTTTTTTTACAAAATATGAGTTCTGATAAACCGTAGCATGATTAATTTTGTCGTAGGAGGAGCATTGGTTGCTTGGAACATTATATGATTAATGGCCAAAAATTCCTATCAGTTCGGAAATAGGGGAAATATCTATGAGAGGAGTCTAAGAGATATTCCCTTATACCATAAGAAATAACCATATTGTAAGTCAACTTTGATATTATTTCCACTATGATATGGTAAATGATGATAGAAAATGAACAACATCATATGTGGCATGATCCTAATCCATTTCCTACCTTTCATTGTGTTATTTTCTCTACAAAGAAAACATTGATGAAAAATGAACACTCCTAAAAGACTCATTAAAGACTTGTTCATGAGTATTTATTGAGATACCCTTTAAATATAATTAATCTAGGTATAACCCACCTACACCCACATACAATTCAAAATGGGTTGTTCAATAGGATCCAAGATATATTAGTAAATCCAAACAACCTAAATAACCCAATAGGTACTACTAAGTTAAAGTAATAAAAAATAGCCTATATAATTCTAGGTGTATGGATGTGGGAAAAAACCAAGAAGAACTTACCAACAGCCAAAATCAAAACATGATCCCTCTTTTGAAGAAATACTTAAAATCACATTAAAAAACATACAAAAAGAAAAATCTAATGGTATTGATAGGTCATATAGAAATTAAGATAGGTATATTAAAAAATCAAGGGTTTCGATAGTTACCTTCTCCTCCTATAGTAATCCACAAAGATAAAAAAGATATTAATTCTATTATAATGTGTTTTGGTACAAAGATTAGATTTCGAATGGAAATCACTTATGATTCAACACATTACAAGGAAACCCCACACCCTTCTAGCCAAATAGTAGAAAAGGAAAGTTAAACTATAGTGTTTTATTCTAATAATAGTAATTAATATTATAAAGGAAATGATAAACTGATAAAAGATGATGGTTTCCTCATTTCCAACATTCCACTACCATTTCCCTAGAGAGAATCAATGTCCAAGAAACTAGTATAAACCAGTATACGGTTATACTTGTAAAAAAATCCAAAAGACCAAGATAGGATTTGTTATCCCATGGGTTTATGAGATTTAGGGCTTTGAATATTTAGGCCCCCAAAAATTCAAACCACCTTTTATCTAACTCACAAAATCTACAACCTACGCGGACTAGCCAACCAAGTGTTTGCGGGTCCATTTTGTTCTGCAATTATAAGTAGTATTCCAAAAAGTAATGTTTAAAAGAAAAATTTAATGTAATAAATTAATATCGATGTGGAAAAAAATAGTTCAAGATTAATACAACCATACATACATCCGGGAAAATATTATCTCCAGTTTAATTTTGAACCTGACAATCAGATTGACCGTAGGATGGATGTGTGTGTTTACAGAGAGCATGGGACCTAATTAATAAATAGTATTGATGTATTAGAAAATTGATGTAATAATCTGAAAAATTGATATAGAAGACTACCCTTTTGTTTCTAATACCACACTTTATAGATATTTTGATTTATGCATTTTATTTTTATTATTATTATATTATATATATTAATATTTATGTATATTTATAGTATTTTAAAATATAAAATAATGTCTAGATTTTTATTTTAAAATAAAATATATGTTAATATGCGTTTTTTATTTTTATAATTTTTTATAACAACATAAAATTTAAAAAATATAAAGTCAATTATTTCATTTTAACATATATATATATTATGAGTTTTTAAAAGTAAATTTGAAAAAATTAATAAATATAATAAATAAAAATAATAAACAATGATAATAAATATATAATAATATTATGTATTAATATATTTTCATTGAAAATTTAAACGTGTATTTTTTAAAAAAAAATTGATAACCAGGTATTCAATATAAATTTTCATTGCAAACTTTTAGTGAAAATTTTGAGTACAGATTTACACTAATAATATTAAAATTTCAAGGTATATAAAACACAATTTGGTGATTTACATTGGAAATATAAATTTCAATTTCAATTTCAATTTTCCCATGGAAATTTTCACTAAAAGTTTCCAATGTTAATTTTCAATTGAAATTTTTAATGAAATTTTATGTAATAATAAAATTTTATAACATTTTTATGAAGATGTTTCTAGTGGATGTTTGGAGTAAAAGATTCTAATTGAAAATTTCAAATGTAATTTTAGAGTGAAAATTTTGATTTTTTATTTATTTAATGTATCTAAATTGTAATTTTAAGTGAAAAAGTGAACTACATATTTCTGATGGAAATTTTTTCTAAGGATTTTAAAGGTTATTTTGTACTTTTAAATTCCATTGGATATTTATTGTTCAAATTTTTAGTTCAAATTTACATTATTTATTTTTTAATATATTTGAACTGAAAATTTGAGCATGCATTTATTTTAGAACTTTTTTAATCAATTTTTCACATTAATTATAATAAAAATAAAAATAAAATTTGCATTGGAAATTGAAGTTGATATTTGAACTAAACTTTTATAATGGAAATATGTACTAAATGTTTTTCGTGAAAATTTTCAATGAAATGTTCTAGTTAATTTTTAAAAAAATTATATATGTATTAATATATTTTTGTTTTATTTTTAATTCATTAAAATTTTAATTTTTAAAAATATATCTACAATTTAATTTTAAGAGAAAAATTAAACTGCACATTTCAAGTGGAAATCTACAATTGAAAATATATTGTGGAAGTTTGCATTGAAATTTTCCATAGAAAATTTGCAGTTCAAAGTTTTAATGAAAAATTAAATTATTTATTTATGTTTTAATATATTTAAAATGGAAATTTAATCATTTATTTATTTTAGAATTTTGTTATTCAAATTTTTATTAAAAGTATAATAAATTTTAATTTGAATTTTTCATTATAAATTTAAGACGATATTCAGATTAATTTTTTAATGGAGGTTTGCATTAAATATTTTTATGTAAAGGTTTGCAATGAAAAAATTTTGTTGAAAATTTTAATTTATTGATTATGTATTAATATATTTTTATTGTAATATGATGTGAAAATTTGAAGCAAAAAATTTTGTGTATATTTATACATGAAATTTCTAGTTTAAAATTGCACATGAAATTTCTTGTGGAAAATTTCATTGGAAATTTTCCTATGTACATATAATAAATAATATATATTATATATATCTAATAAATATATTATATGTATTATATAAATTTATATAATAAATAATATACATTATTATGTATATATATAATGAATATTATATATATTAATTGCCGCATTAACAAGAGACATACGGTTATTGTTGTTCATAAACTAGTTTCGGTGGTCAGGTAAATGGCCCACCAGAGATGATATTAATCACATAAATCATCGAATATGTAATTTTTTAATGATTGTTTATTTTGGTTAGGGCTATTATTAATTTGAAAAAAAAATTATTACCCAATCTCAAACATTTATATTTTACCACTCCACTTTATCATTGTTTAGAAAGTAAAGAAATATTTTTATATATTATTTTTTTTAAGCCTATGGTCTGGCCCATTAGTTAATGGGTCCCATATGGATAGGCTCTAGATTTGATTTTTTAAGCCTTCATTCTTTGTGTACTGGACCAGACTCCTCAATAAAATTAGCAGCCTGCATAATCTACCCTGTGGGCCAACCCACCCTGCCCCATTAACACCTCTATATATAGCATGGTTAAGAACATGGTTTTCCACTAACTATGACCCTATTAAGAGCCCTTACAAATCCATTATTTTACCCCAAACATCCCATTTCCTCTCCCACTTCATTCCGAACTCAGGAGAGTGTGTTTTTAGGTAATTTTCATGATTAAACTTTATCCAAATCTCATATATTTCTAATTATAAGGTGTAAGAATCCCTAACTATGACATGAAAAAATTATGAGAACCAACAAAGAATGAGATGGAGAAATACCACAAATTAATTATGCCACCCCACACTGAAACTATCCAACTCAAGAAAAGAAAATAGTTTCAAATAGAACCCATCAATGAAGTGAACTTTATTATTCATTGAGTATAGATGATTCTAGATTACAAAAAATCATAATCATTGTATAAGGTAAGGAATGAAAACTTCCAATTAGTAGAACCCTGATTAGTTACATTGAAGACTAGAGAATCCAGAATAAATTTTAAAACCATGTTGACAATCAATTTAATCCCCATATAGGATCAATCTCTACAAGGAGCACAGTTGATGGAGAAACCTATAACCAGCATCAACCTATATTCAATCCATCTTCAAACCCACCTTCCTCTATAGAATCAAATTTCTAGAATACAATACAGTCATACAAACCATAACCTCGATCTTATTTTAATTCCATTTCATGGGTAAGTGACAGAGCTTCCAGTCAAGATCCCTAGTAAAACCTCATCACCCTCAAACCTATAAAATTTTCAACATGAATATTATCATAAAAAATTTATTCTATACCTCTATGGTCATATCTAGGAAGAATATATAGTTCTAATTTATATAGATCAGGTGGGTGTTAGAGGCTGGAGTAGGAAGGTGTGAGATGTGGTTGCGGAAAGATAGGTCGTTAGTGTATTTTTTATTTTGTTATGTAATTATATTTATACAATCAAGATATATATTTTTGTGGTACGTATTAATTTTAATTCACTTTCTTCCACTAGATATTGGTCATAAAAGTTTTTAGAGTTTTTGGGTTAATAAATAATTCCCTAAAGACAATTTTGGTTGTTTTATGTTTATTATCTAACCTTTATTAGTTTGGAGATGGTGTATCAAGGTAGTAATATTCTGATTCGTCTTGAAAATGGAGTTTTACTGATTGTGTTTGATCAGGATATTTCAAATGATATCTATTCGGTTTGACCAAGGTTTAAGGCCTAGGATTTGGAGAAAATAATATTTTTGGGTTTGAAATTATTATCTTGTTGCAGGGAAGCAATTTAAGTTTCCTTGGAAGTGTTTGGAGGTGTTGGAGAAGACTAGTTAGAAAGTAAGATAAGTTGGATGTGGAAATTTGGCATCTAGGAAGAGTTTCAAGAGATAACTCTATAGTCCCCAGGACCATGTAGTTGGACTATGCATATTAAGGGTGGGGGATACTATGTTGTAAGAGAAACATTCCTGATTTTTGAGACTATAATGTTGTGTCATAAAAGTGTATTAAATTTTGTTTTTAGGCCTAGAAAGCCTCATTTAATTCTTGTTTTGACTGTTACATGGAATATCCTCTTTCTTGGGTGATTTGGGGTATATTTTTGTGAATTTATCCCACTTAATTTCTTCCCCATTTAATATTTAGAAGTGTGGTTATCATATCAAAGGTATGTTGCTCCTCATTATTCCTCTCTACTATTTCACTTTAGATTTAGATTTTTGAATTAGGGGTTTTTCAAATGAATGGAGAAACCAATTTGATTAATGGGTCATTCATTATCAAGGGTTTTGGGGAACTATGATAAGAAATGATCTTTGATCTAGTATATAGATTGAAGGCAAGGCCCCCTGGATTCTCTTCCCTGATCTTATTATTTATTTCTCTTACTAGAAATCCTAACTGAGTAGGGTTTTGGGAGACTTCAGTGTAAAACACTTGGATTAAATTAGTTATTTTGGTTTTAGGGATTTGAGAAGTCTAAGGGGATCCCATACATTGATTTTTTTTGTGTGGATTCACAATATCAATGTATGTGTGGTGGGTTACTTCTTACTCACTCTACTGTGTGCTTAATATCTTGAGATTTAATTTCGGGGTTTAAATAAATTATTTTAGGGATTTTAATTTTTTTGTCACATTAGAGATTGTATATTGTTCAAATACTTGTTTTGGTGTGTATGGTGCTTTTATAAATAAAACTGGTAGATTTCAAAGTGTGTAGGTGGTTTTTAGAAAATTAGAGATTTCTATGAAGAATGATTTAAAACAAGGTGGTTAGTTAAGAGGTTTCTTGGTTGGTGTTGATATTTATGATTTATAGTGATTATTGTTTGGATTATAATTTATTATTGTCTCATGCATTCAATTTCTTGGGATATTTCATTATTATCCCAACAAGTTTGAAGATAGAGACTCAAGAGGGTATTGAATTGAGTCTTTTAAAAAAATTCAAATATTTAATGCTCCCCCTTTAAAATATTAGGTATTTCATTATATTTTAACTTATTAATGTAATGGAAATAAATAAAGAGTGGGGAAAAATTGTTTTTATAGTGTTTTCAAGAAATAATGAGCAACAACGAGTCCACTTCACCAACACCCAATAGTAACTTTGCAATTTTTTCATATCCTTTTTATAGGGATATCAAGAAAAAGTATAAGAATTTGATACTTAGTACAAGATAGATTTTACTGGGCCTTAATATGCTTTTACTAGGGACCACACAATTGATTTCATGAAGTTGATACTTCACTCCACAACTGCATAAAAGTATTTGACACTTCTCCCACATCTGAGTAAAAGAATCTAACACCTAATCCATAACTGAGTACAAACAGTTACACTTAATCATAAATAGATGAGGTTTAGACATGATAAGTAGCTTCAGTGCATAGTGGTCTTTTCAACTAATAGTATTTTTTTTCTTTTAAATAATGGATGAAACTTCAAGGCACAACACTTGGAAAATAAATTATCATGATCTGTAATGCAACACAGTAACAATAAGTGATCTTCAAGATTGCATAGGCTTAATCCTTTTCCATCCATCATTCTCTATTATATTTCTTTCAATTGAGTGATGGCGGTATTAAGATAATGTATAGTTTTTGTTTCATGTTATTGTTTTTACTATGTAACTCTTCTTAATCTGACAAAATGTATATATAAGGAAAAGAATAATATTGTTGTTTTCAGTTCTTTTGTCCATAGATTATTCAAAATAAATTGAGCCAAAGTCATCCATAATTTTCTAAAATAATTTAGCATTTTCATTTCACATTTTACTTCTTTGAAATAAAAATTTAGATAATAATCATGTAAATTTGAAATAAACTCGTTAAAAAATTTGAACATACTTGATAATTTGAAACCATATTCTTGAAAATCAATACCAAATAATCATATATAATCTTTATTTCGTTATTTACAATAATCATTATGATTCAATCAAATTTAAACAATTTATTCAAAATCCTTCATGAAATTCAATTTTCAAAAACTCGTAAAAATTATGATAATATATTGGCAATAACATATCCCCATAACAAAACCTAACATGATGTTTTAATATGTAACATAACATCAAAATTATTAACCATACACTAATCCATGTAAGTTAGCCTAAAAATATTCATTATAATACATCACACAATATCATATTCTTGTATAGACACTTAACAACATGTTTCCTAGACATAGTCTCTAATATATATTCTTATATTCCATAGTCCCATTAACAGATCCTTTTATAAATTCTAGATATTACATTAGAAATAATGTAATATTAACCTTCTCATGATGATGATTAGTTATTCAAACAAATAAATATATCAATACACCATCAAACACTTTGACAAAATTTCGAACAACATCATTTAAATTAACAATTAATTTATAAAATTATAAATTAGAGTGAATAAACTAGATAACATTAAAACAAGTTAGAATATCAATCTGGTTAAAAAAACATACCATTACAACACATATTTCATTGGAATAACTTTATATGTACATGATGGTACTCACGAATATGTTGACATCTTCATAACCTCTATATGGGACTTGAGAGAGTGTAAGAATTAGACTAACCATTATTTTCATCTTGAGAGTATGTTCTTTAAGTGAAGACATGTAGAGAATCAATAAAAAGTAGTTATTATAAAAACACAACATAGATTTACACATTGAAAATTCAATCTTCATATTATCATAGTGTAATAAACTATTAAAACTTATGTTATAATGAAATTGTAACCTTAGCCCATATTTTTCGATCTTCTAATAACTTAACTTCAAAAACACTAAATATACAAAACTAATATCTTTAAAATGTAAGAGTAAAATATTCACATCTTAGTAGCTTTAATAAATTGTAGATTTTACACCATATCTGTAATACATAAAATCCAAAAAACCTCTTCCATATACATAAAAAATTTCCCTCTTTCAAAATATCAATGTGTAACTAAATGGCACTGTCGTGGGTGCTCTCAAATGAAGTTCAGTTTGGGGTTATTTATGTGCAGTGGGGTGGCTGACCTAGGTCATCTCTCAAAGTGGAAATAATTAAAAATAATAATATAGGTAATTTGAAAATAAAGTAAAATAATATAATCAAACTAATTGAAATAATGGGGTTTTTTTATCATATAAAAAAACTAGAATATGTTTCTAGAAAAAGGTTTCATTTTTTTGTTTTTATTTTTGAAATAAAGTTTTATAAAAAAAAGACATAACAAGAAGATGTTTTTTAGAAGATATTCTAAAACGAATAATAGATATAACTCTTCCTATTCACTTAATTATTAGTAGTTATGATTTAAATTAATCTCCAATTAATTATGATCCAGTAATTTTAAAACCCTCTAACTCTACAAGAGTTAATTTAACTGCAATGATGAAAAGAGTTAAACCGAAGGCTATCTTTGGAACATTCAATCGAAACACCTTGCCTTCATTGTTGTTCTAAGGATATATTATGGTAAGTGGTGAATTAGGGACCATAATCACTCTATAAATGAGGAATAATTGAGCTTAGGGATTTTATTTGATCTCTCCAAATTTATCCCATATGGTCTTGTTTTATCGATTAAGTTTGGGCTCTCACAATTTATACAACTTCTCAACCTCGTGTGTTTTTGTGTTAATTATTCAATTACTTACATAGTTTCTTATATTTTAAAAACTCATTTCCTGGATCATATTAATTTAATTATAGTATATCACTGATTCAAAATAAATGAATGAAGAATGTAATAGGTAGATCAATTACTAAGAAAACTACTCTTCCATTGGTGGTGTCGTCATCGAAGAAGCCAATTGCATTTTCAACGGGTTAGAATGGGTATATCCCAATAACTCTTCTACTCTTTAGATCTATAACAAAGAGGAAGATAAAATAAGAATAAAAACCGAAGAAAACAGAAAAAATATATAATATATAGAAGAGGAACTAATAAGTTTGTTACGTAAATGCCAACATTACAACATTAAGAAGAAGTAGAAGGCTGCAATGAGGGGATCCTTTCTTCAATAGTAACCCCTATTACAATGGTTGGATAATTTGAGTGAAACCAATTATCCTCTTCTTTAAATATATTAATGCATGTCTCAACCCCTCAAAATGATAAAAACACCAATTTATAGAGTAGAGGGGAGGCTAGGTTTAAAGAGGTTTCAAGTGTGAATGGGTAAATTTGGCCAAATAAATTATTCCATCTTCCAATGCCTGTTTGAAAACAAAAACACATGAACTAGATGTCATTTTTAATGACCCGAATTTTTGGATAATTTTTGTTTCCTAATTTTTTCTGTTATTTTAATTTATACTCAATAAAACTATATTCTTTAATTAACAAAGTGAGTATAATTAAATGAGACTATTGGGTTTCGACTATTATATAATTGTTGGTCAATATGACTATTGGAAACTAAACTCTTGAAATTAAAATTATTGTTTATAAATAAAAATGATCTTGGTTAATTAATACAGAAAGAAGATTCGATGGCCTCATTCAGTAGACTCAGGCCGTTTGAAACCCATCTGACAGAACTTGGGAAGAAGGTAGCAACACTGGGCTTTGCTATGGACCAAGCCCAAGAAGAACTTCATCATGTGAAGCTTGAACAAAATCGCCTATTGGAGAAGTTCAAACTGATAGAGCTCACTACTCGGGCAATGTTGGCCAAGCTGCCCCAAGATTATGTCACCTTAGGACACCTTACACTTAAGTCCTATGCTGGTGTTATAAGTGGCTATGTAAGGAGACCTTAGCATCATTTTGTAATCTTTTGATATAAATAAAATTTTTATTTCTTCTTTTGGTAATGTTTGTGAATTTCAAATGTCCAGATAAATATAGGATGTATATTATTGATGAATTTTGGAAAAAAAGTGATATTTTAAAATATTTATGAAGACATTAAATAATTAATATTGTGTAATGATTTTTAAAAACTGCTCTTCTACAATTGTATTCAGTAATAAATTTAGAGTCTAATAAGATCAACATATTTTTTGGTGAATAGTAAATTATGAATAGTAATTTTGCACTTATGAATAGTAATGTGACAGAATGGAATAGTAAACTAACTTAATAATGTATTAATATAATTTAGGAACCTTGATTATGTAATGTGATTCAATAAAATAAGTAAATAATTGTTTCATAAATTATTAGTTAAGAATTAGTTTTTTCAGGTGAATAGTGTTTTTATTTAAAAATTAAATTAAAAATATTTATAAAATTATTTTCATAATATGGAGTTCATTTTTGAAATCAAAGCATCAATATTATGTTAAGGCGAATTTTTGGGATTTCTCTGAAACAGTTGAATTTTCAGTGAATAGTGTTTTTACTTAAATATTAAATATCTCAAAATTAGAAAATTATTTTCATAAAATGGAGTTGATTTTTGAATTAGGATCATTGATATTAGGTTAAGGTCAATATTTGGGATTTTTCTGAAATAGTAGAATTTACAGTGAATAGTAAAAAATTATAGTTTTGAGTTTCAGGTGATTAATGACATAATTAATGATATAATAAGTATGTAATAATTATGGTCGACTTTGGAATAGTAAAATATCCTATGAGGTGTCCCATGTGTCCAATACCATGGGCAAGCCCACTGTTTTTCCAATACCACCAATAAGGTGTCCCTTGCAAATTAATGATTTATTCCCTCACTTATCCTATAAATACCAAGGCATTCCCTCATTAATTTCATTTAAAAATCCTCCCCAATTATGTTATGGTATTCTTACCTACCAAGGAGTCCTCCCAAGGTGACCTCAAGCCTCCCAAGGTCCCGACCTTCAAGCTTTCGAAGTTACTCTTCAAGGTGAGGGAATCTTTCACCCTTCTCTTTTAAGACATGACTTCCTTTATGTTGTGTCATCTAGTTTCCATATATTTATGTTGAGGATGTGTTCTTATATGTTTTCATTACTATCCATTTCATGTCTAATTGTTGAGAGTCCCATTCTTCTCTCGTCAATTTGTTTTCGGATTTTTTTATGTGACGTCGTTAGGCTGCAAAATTTCTCGTAAAAGAAATTACATCTTCTCTTTTCTTTCATGTTTCTTTTTCATATGTTATTTAAATAAAATATCAATACCATGATATTATTATGTAACTATAATTTATTATGAATTATTTATCAGTGTATAACCCTTGTCCCTCTCTTTTCAATGTTTTCTAAAACCATGTTATATAGCCGTTATGCTGCATAAATTTCACCTTAAAATTTCTATCTCTTTATCTCAAAAAAATCTTTTGTTTTATTTATGTGAATACCCAGACCCATTTCATTTATATGGGTGTTCATAAATATATAAAGGTGATATATTTGATTCTATAATTGACATACACATAACCCTCACTCCCTTTCCAGGGGTTATAAATAACATAACGATCAAGCTTTTTTAAGAACTTTTAAAACATCACGATTTTGAAATGAAACCCTTTTATTTTATTCTATATGGGTTATTTATGAAATTTTTGATTATGATATATGTGTCTCACATAAACATAAATAAAAATTAATTGTGTTCCATGACAGCGCTCCAATGCATTTGGTAAAGAAATTAATCTCTAAAGATGACAAGTTTCACAAAACCTTGGTGAATAACCTTTGTAATTTTTATGACACCTCAGGGATAAAACTTGGTGATATATTCATAAATGGATAAATAAAAAGTTGTATCCACATATTAATGTTATGACTCATATTATTCTTATTATTATATTCCTTATTTTCCATTTCTCATGTCTTCATATTTTTCAACAAGTTCTTATTGATATCATAAGTAAACTGATTCCCTTGTTTACCCCTTACTGGGCCTTCTGCTCACCCTTTCCATTGATGCATGTCTCCAAGATATGAGATTCAGTAATTGTACATAGGATGAACCTATGATGAAACCTTACAAGTGGTTTGTAATAATGTTTTATGTTTTTTTCATGCATCATGTTTCTGATTTCCAAGACACTAGAATTTAAAGATCCTCTGTTTGTAAAATGTAAGAAAATGTTATGTAATAAAAAGGAGGGATTCCATAGTAGGTATAAAAGGATAGTTTAGTTATTTATGGAAATTAGGATATGAAAACTTTATTAATAATCCTATATAAATGTTTAAATATAGGAAAACATCCTGGTATTTTGGTGAGTATTGAGTATGTGGATTATCAAACAAAGACATACCTGTCTCGATACGCACAGATAGAGGCGGATCTGACACTGATATACATAGGGGTAAAACCAAAAAACACTACTTTGAGCTAGACTCGAATGGGAACTGGTGCACGACAATAGGCCTTGCTACACTCTTGGTTATGACACTCCCGGGGGATATGTTCGGTTAATCATAAGCATTTTATGAATCATTATGAAGGACTTATAGAGAAATGTAATTGTTTAAAGAATGAAGTTTTAAGACATGAAATACTTTATAGTTAAAATATAATTGAATCAAATAAGTTTTTCAAAAAGGATTTATTATTTTAGAAAATGGTGGGTAATAGGAGGAACCCTGCAAATGGTGACAACAATGGACCATGCGCTGACAGCCCTCCGATGGAAGCCGGAATGGAATCATTCATGCGAATGATAAACCAACTAACTCAAGTTATGGGAAATAACTTGAATCAAGATGAGAGACCAATATCACCACAAACTGAACAACATTCTATTGAGTCCTTTATGAATCAGCGACCACCATCCTTCAGTGGATCAACTAACCCACTGATTGCTGACCAGTAGATCAGCTCAATCGAGAAGATCTTTTCTGTGCTCCGCTGTTCAGAGCAAGAGAAGGTCATTGGAAGTCTCTCGCTTAGAAGGAGAAGTTAATCAGTGGTGGGAACTTATTAAAAACACAAGGAAAAGAGTGGAAGATAATTCTATGGAGTGGGAAGAGTTAAAAATGACCTTTTTCATTAAATATTTTCCTCATTCCATGAGAACAAGAATGGAGAAGAAGTTTATCAAGCTGAAGCAGAAGGAGAATGAATCTATGGGATGCTATGAGATGAACATAAAATGGCTTTCACATTACACATCTATCTTTTTCAGGGATACTAATGGTAAGGTTGATAGATTCTTTGGTGGACTGAGACCTCATCGGTGAAAGAATCTTGCCAACTGAGACTATGACAGCTATGAGAAGATCGTGCAAAGTGTGATGAAAGTTGAACTACAGTTTAGTGAGATGTAGTGGTCTCATAAATCAAATGTAAGGATGAGATCTATAGAGCCCAGCTTAGGGAGGACCTTTGATTAGATAAGAGGAGGCAATAAAGTGAAAAATTCCACGTGTAATAAATGTTAGAAGAAGCATTTTTGGAACTGCTTTCTTAGGAGAAGGATATCTTACAAGTGTGGAAAAGATGGCCATATTGCGGGGAATTATCATATTGAGGTGAAAACTCAACTTCCTAACACAAAATGACAAGGGGGCGATGGTGCAGTACCTACCTGATGTCTAGTGATTTAAGTGTAGAGAAATTGGGAACTTTTCCAATCACTGTCTAAATCTGAGGGAAGTGGAGGGGAACCACCATCAACCTTAGAAACAACCAATGGAACAGGGTCTTACTTTTTCAATCACTACGGCTGAAGTTGAAGCACAATATCATGTGGTGGAAGGTACTGTTGTTGTTCTCTCAAAGCTAGAATGTACTTTTTTTATTATGGTTCTAGGAATTCATTTATTTCCTCCAGCTTTGGAAAGAATTTAGAATCAACCCCGGATTTTCTAAAAGTGGAGTTATCAATCAATAATCCTGGTGGGATTATCTAACCATAATTCGTGTTTAGAAACTCAATTATTTACTTTGGTGATCACAATCTCGTCGAAAATCTAGTTGTCCTTCCCATGATAGAATTGAACGTTATACTAGGGATGGACTGGATATCAAAGTATAATGATAAGATAAAATGCAGAATCTATAAATATCAGTAGTCTTGAATGGAAAACCTATATTTATCTTCTAAGGAGTGATATCTCAACTTAATATTTTCCTAGAAGAACCCCCCTTATATCCTTTTTTATGGAGTTGACCGGTGAAAAAGAAGAAGGATATGAGAGTTTAAGGATAGAAAGTGTCCCCATCTTCCAGGAATACGTTGATGTATTTCCTGAGGAGTTGTCTGGAACTCCCCCAGAAAGAGAGGTAGAGTTATCTATTGAAATCATACCTGGATCTCATCCAATATCAAATACCCCCTATAGGATGGAAAATATGTAGCTTGAGAAATTAATGAAACAACTCCAAGATCTTTTGGAGAAGGGTTTTATCTAACCGAGTGTGTCTCCTTGAAGAGAACCAATTATATTTGTGGAGAAGAAGGATGGATCGATGCAGCTATGCATTGATTAAAGAGAACTGAATGAGATCACAGTGAAAAAAATACCCTCTTCCTAGAATTGATGGCTTATTTGACCAACATTGTGGGGATCAATTATTCTCTTAGATTGATCTTATATATGGTTATCATCAATTGAGAGTGAAGAATTAATATATTCCAAAAAACTACTTTCTGATAAAGGTATGAGTATTAGGAGTTTTTTGTTATGCCCTTCGGATTGACTAATGCACCATCTATTTTTTATAGATCTGATGAATAGAGTCTTTAAGGACTACCTTGATAACTTTGTAGTAGTTTTTATGGATTATATTTTGATATATTTCAAAATTTGTGAGGAGCATGAAGATCATATAAGGGTTATCATAAAAAATCTATAGAAGAACAGGCTTTTTGGAAAGTTCAGAAAATGTGAATTCTAGTTACAACAGGTTTCTCCTTTGGTGAACATTGTTTCCAATGAAGGAATCAAAGTTGACCCTACAATGAAAAAAGATGTAGAGGAGTGGCCTCAACCTACAACAATAACTGAGATTCGAAGTTTTCTTGGATTACTTTCTAATAAATTAACCAATTTAACTTGAAAAGGTTTCAAGTTCATCTGGACAAAGGAGTGTGAGTAAAGTTTCCAAGAGCTGAAGAAGAGATTGGTTACTGCACTCGTGTTAACTCTTCCCTCATGTAGAGAAGGATTCGTTATTTTTAGAGATGCATCTCTCAAAGGGCTTGGGTGCGTCCTCATTCAAAATGACAAAGTCATTTCTTATTCATCTAAATAGTTGAATACTCATGAACATAACTATCCTATGGATGATCTAGTTCTGTATGTGGTTGTTTTTTCTTTGATGATATGGAGGCACAATCTTTATAGGGATAAATTTGATATCTAAACAGACCATCAAAGTTTAAAGTATATTTTCACACAAAAGTAATTAAAGATGAGAAAAAGGAGCTGGTTGGAGCTTCATAAAGACTACGATTGTTCAATTAAGTATCATCCTAGAAGAGTAAAAAAAGTTGATGATGCATTACGTAGGAAAGCCCGCATTGTTCTTTCCATGATGAGGATTAAAAAAGATTCGTTGATCAATGACCTAGTAAAGCTGGACATGAGAATTATAAGGGAAGGGACATCATCAACCCTAACCCAAATAATTTCTCAATCGTCATTACTAGAGAGGATCAAGAAGGCATAGAAATAAGATCCTTTGTAACAGAAGAAGTTTGAAGCTATAAAGGATGGGATGTTTCTTGAGTTCAATATTGATCAAGAAGGTGGACTGAAATTTCATAAAAGACTATGTATTTCATCTATTCTGGAAATAAAGAAGGGGCTGATGGATGAAGCCCATAGTTCTACATTCTCTATACATCTTAGAAGAACAAAAATGTATAGGGACCTTCATGATAATTTTAGATTGGATAATATGAAAAGAGAGATTGCTTACTACACTTCAAGGTGATTAGTATGTCATCAAGTGAAGGTAGAGTGACTACTTCCTAAATGGGTATTGCAACCACTACCCATACCATCATGGAAGTGGGACAATATCAGTGTGGACTTCGTTACTGGTCTCCCGAGAACATCAAAGGAAATTATATGATATGGGTTATTATAGACCATCTCACCAAGACTTCCCATTTTTTCTCCATTCAGGAAGATTTCTCTCCTGATCAATTTTGTTGGATTTATGTGAAGGAAGTGGTAAGGTTGCATGTAGTTCCACTTTCAATCGTATCTGATCGTGATCCAAGGATCACAACAATATTCTGGAGAAGTCTTCAACATGCTCTGATCATGGAATTGAATTTCATTACAACCTATCACCCCCAAACTGATGGCCAATCTGAAAAGACTGTTCTAACACTCGAGGAAATTATAAGAACTTGCTCAATGGAATTTAATGGTGGATGGGATCAATATCTCCCGTTAGTTAAGTTCTCTTACAAAAATAGATTCCACTCAAGCATTCAAATGGCACCCTATGAAGCTCTATATTGGAAGCGATGTAGAACTCCAAAATGTTGGCATGAAGCTGGTGAGAGAAAGATTCATGGGCCTGATCATGTGCAAGAGACGACAGAAAAATTCCATCCCATCCAACAACACATTAAGGCTGCTCAAAGTCGGAAAAAGATCTATACTAAAAACCATCGAAGGGGATTGGATTTTGATGTTGGTGACAAGGTATTTCTTCGAATATTACCTTGTAAGATAGTCATGAGGTTTTTGAAGAAAGGGAAGTTCATCCCTATGTACATTGGCCCCTATAAAATCTTTGATCGCGTAGGAGCAGTGGCCTATCAGCTTGCACATCCTCCAAATCTAGCACAAGTTCATGATGTTTTCCACATATCCCTCTTGAGGAAGTACATACCTGAACCTTCAGATGTAATAAACCCATAGGTCTTACAAATGGAACATGACCTCTCTTATGTGGAGCAGTCAATGGAGATCTTGGATCATAGAGACAAGGTTCTATGCAACAAGACTACCAACCTTATCAAGGTGTTGTAGAGAAACCACAAATGAAAAGAAGCCATGTGGGAACCAGAGGAGTCTATAAGGCATAAGTACCCACACCTTTTCTTTTATGAGGGTATGAGTTAAAATTTTAGGGATGAAATTTCTTAAGGTGGGAAGAATGCAACGACATGAAATTGTGAATAATTTTTTTCCTAATTTTGTGTGTTATTTTAATTTATACTCAACAGAACTATATTATTTAATTAATGAAGTGAGTATAATTAAATGAGACTATTGGGTTTTGATGTTTTATGACCATTGGAAACTAAACTCATAACATTGCAATTATTGTTTATAAATACAAGTGATCTTGGTTAATTAATACAGAAAGAAGATCCGATGGCCACATCCATTAGACTCGAGCTGTTTGAAGCCCATCTGACAGAACTTCGGATGGAGGTAGCACCACTAAGATTTGATCTGGACCAAGCCCAAGCTGAACTTCATCATGTGAAGCTTGATGGGAATCAATTACGAGAGAAGTTCAAGCTGATAGAGGTCACTACTCGAGCATTTTTGGCCAAGCTGCCCCAAGATTCTATCACCTTAGCACAACTTACACTTAGGTCCTATGCTGGTGTTATAAGGTGCTATGTAATGAGTCCTTAGCTTCTCTGTGTAATCATTTTATATAAATAAAATTGTTATTTATTATTATGGAAATGTTTGTGAATTTCAAATGTCCGGATAAATAGAGGATGTATATTATTGAATAATTTTGAAAGAAAGGGATATTTTAAAATATTTATATAAACCTTAAATAATTAATAATGTGTAATGATTTTCAAAAAAATGGACTTCTATCGTTGCGTTCAGTAAGAAATTTAGTGTCTAATAAAATCAACATAATTTTTGGTGAATAGTAAATTATGAATAGTAATTTTCTTCTTATAAATAGTAATGTGACAAATTGTAATAGTAAACTCACTTAATAAAGCATTAATATAATTTAGGCACCTTGATTAGGTAACATGATTCAACAAAATATGTAAATAACAGTTTCAGAAATTATTATTTAAGAATTAGTTTTTTTGGGTGAATAGTGATTTTAATTAAAAATTAAATTAAAAATATTTAGAAAATTATTTTCATAAAATGGTGTTCATTTTTGAAATAAGAGCATCGATATTAGGTTAAATTGAATTTTGGGGATTTTTCCGAAACATTTGAATTTTCAGTGAATAGTGTTTTTACTTTAAAATTTAATATCTCATAATTAGAAAATTATATTTATAAAATAAAGTTCATTTTTGAATTCAGAGAATCGATATTAGGTTAAGGTGATTTTTTGGGATTTTTCTGAAACGATTGAATTTTCGGTGAATACTAAAAAAATTACAGTTTTGTGTTTCGGGTGTTTAATGACATCATTAATGATGTAATAAGTATGTAATAATTCTGTTCGACTTATGAAAAGTAATATATGCTATTTGGATTCCCAAGTTTCAAATACCATGTGAAAATACCATGGGAACGCCCATGGTTTTGCCAATACCATCGAAGAGGTGTCCCCTGGAAATTAATTATTTATTCTCTCACTTCTCCTATAAATACAATGCCATTCCCTCATTCATTTAATTTCCAAATCCTCCCTAATGAATTTCTGGTCTATTTACCTCCCACGGTTCCCTCAATCCTCCCAAGGTCCCGACCTTCATGCTTTTGAAGTTACTCTTCAAAGTAAGAGAATATTTCACCCTCCTCTTCTAAGCCATGACTTCCTTTATGTTGTGTCGTCTAGTTTCCATCTCTTTATGTTGAGGGTATGTTCTTATACATTCTCAATACTGTCCAGTTCATTTATAATTTTTGAGAAACCCCTTTCGCTCTCATCAATTTTTTACGGAATTTTATTAAGTGACACCGTTAGGCTTCCAAATTTCTCATAAAATAAATTGCATCTTCTCTTTTCTTTCATGTTTTTTTTCATGTGGTATGTCATTAAAATATCCATAACATGATCTTATTATGTACCCATAATTTATTATGAATTATTTATGAGTGTGTGACCCTTGTACCCTCTCCTTCTAATGTTTTCCAAAACCATGTTATATAGTTGTTATGATGTAGAAATTTCGCCTCAAAATTTCAATCTATTTCTCTCCAGAAATTCTATAGTTTTATTTTGTTTAATACCAAGAACTATTTCGTTTCTATGGGTGTTCATAAATATATAATTCTGATATATTTTATTATGTAATTTACTTACATATAACCATCACACCCTTTCTATGGGTTATAAACAACATAACGATCAAGTTTTTTTTAATAACTTTTAAAATGTCACGATTTTGAAATGAAACCCATTTCTTTTATTCTCTATGGGTTATTTATAAAATGTTTGATTATGATATATGTGGCTCACATAAAAATAGAGAAATATTAAGGGTGCTCCCAGACAGTGCTCCAATGCATTGGGTAAAGAAATTAATCTCTAGAGATTACAAGTTTCATGATACCTTGGTGAATAACCTTGGTAATTTTTATAACACCTCAGGGATAAACCTTGGTGATATGTTCATGAATGTATATGTAACACCCCAAGCTTCCACGGTACCCTTCTCTTTGAATAATACAGTAGCGTGTATTGTACGCAACTTCGAGTTCTAACACACACCACAACCAATCAAAGTAGCCGTTATGAATAGTAATACATACTTTTTTGAAATTTTATAAATTTTATCTTTCCAAATGGACTTCGTTTTTGTATTCAGAATATCAATGTTATCCTAAGTTGAAATTTTTGTAATTTTTTGAGAACTTCCAATCTTTTTATGAATAGTGAAGAATACTTAAAAACAACCTTTTTAATCAAAATAATTTATAGTGATAAATTATACTATTTAGTGGTTTTAAAGTATAATTAGAATATATTTTTACCATTTTATCCAATGGTGTTCATTATAATTAATTTCACTTTGAAATTAGACATAAACAATTGTCAATCGTTTGATATATATTGTTTCTTAAAAACACGCTATTTGTTGTGATAGCGGGAATTAATTATAAAATTAATTAATGTAACTTATATGTTTGGAATTTTTTAAAATAGACATCATTTTTTAATTTGGAATATCAATTATAGCTTAGTGTGAAATTTTGGCATTGTTCTGAAAAACTTCAATTTTTGATGAATAGTGAAACCACTAAGTGGTAGTTAAATAACTGATTTTTCATTTAAATGAAATATTACCACTTCTGTGATTTTATTTTCAAAAATCCGACATACATAGTTGTCATTTGGAAGTAAAATGTGGTTCAATGGGATTAAAATAATTTTTGGTGAATGGTAACTTTTTAGTTTAATCAATCGCGATTAAAGGTAATTAGTGACATTTAAGGTAAAAATTGTATTATAAAAATATGAAATGACCTTTACACTTGTCCTACCTCTATTGTATGAGTCATGGCCGACCAAGAAAATACATGGGTCAACTTGGGGACCCCATGGAGCCACTTTGGTAGGAAAATGTCATAAATAACTTTTATTTAAAGTTAAAATAAAAATGTCACAAACATAAGTTGTTTTAATAAAACAATTTGTAAATGGGGTTATACAAGTAATATATTTGACTATAAATATTCATTAGAAATATAAAAAGATTTCCTACATCATGATTATTTTTTTATAATTTTTATACATTAAATAAATTAAATTATATATGACACCATTATGATGTCGTGATTACCTCATTAATTAACGATTTAAATTAAATGAAAAGATAATGTAAACTACAAGGCTTACACTTGTCAAAAACCTATTGTATGAGTATATTTAGAACCCTTATCACCTTATACTCGAATTTTATAAGTGTGGGACCTTTAAAATCCGAAAATCATTATATAATAAAGTAACATTTCAATACTTTCCAAAAGTGCCCCTCCTCTCCACTTATAAAAGGCCCCCACCACTACCACCTTACTCACACTTTCAAAGCCTTTTGACTCGGCCAACCTCTGCCAAAATACTCTCCCAACTTCCCTCCCTTAGTCCTAGAAGCCTCACTTTGGGCAAAATTCTTCCCAAGGAATCCTTTGGCACAAATCAAAAAGAGTTACCCGATTTTAAGGTAATGTCTTCTCTAATGTTGTTTTGTTTTATTTTGCTTCTCCAACCCCCAAAACTCTTTTTATTCATTTCTTTTGTAACAACAACAGTATCCTAAATATACTAGGATGTTTTTATAATAATTATTCGAGCTACAATTACACACACTTACATCTAATAGTTAATGAACATATTGTTTTTGTGGATGGTGAATTTCTGCCTCACGAAACGATGATTGTTCAATATTCTTTTAACACCTCTAATGGTGGCCATTTTGATGACACTATTTTCATATATGATATATATATTATGTAAATTTTTTCCTTATGCTTCTGTATTTCTAATTTGTGGCATACTTTATGATTTCCATTATGGGTAAACGGGATAATTTCATTTTAGAAAGTGCAAACTACCGCCCCTCAAGGTGATTTGAATCGTTAATGCCATATGTGGGATGTATAAAGGATGGAGTAAATGGTATTTTACATTATATTATACTCGAATTATATTATACCTTTATATAATTATAACCTCATTCCATTAAATACGAAATATAAATGAATGTAGCGTTCATGTGTACGCACGGCTTACCGTCTCCATGAACGGTGCATTTCATTTCTTACCTCTAAATGTTATGTAATATTATAAATGAATGTATATACTGAATATATATGATGTATATGATATATAAATCATGAATATAATTATGGATATAATGGATATATTACCACATGAACAAAGTGTAATTATAAGAAGTTTATTTTGGACTCAAGTACCTAAGATCAACAAAACGACCGTTATTAACTTAAATAATTACATAATGTTCATAACATGGTAATAATTGATATAAAAGGAATAATGAACTTGAAAAAGGTTCTTAAACAGGTAGAGATTAACTCTAGTTTATTATTCAGGAGGTTAAAGAGCGGTCGGGTCAAGTCGGACACGAGGTAAGGGAATTTCTTAACCCAATTTCTGTTCTTTGGGTTAATCTCCTACTTTCAAATTATGTCATGATATTATTATGTCATATCTTGTATTTGTACATTATTTATGTTTAATTATAGTGAATACACATAATATATCTATTTTATTTAAAAAAATGATCTCTGTAAGGGACTTCGTCTCAATCTCCTTTCATTGAGGCATATTTTGTTTTATACAAAACATTATTTTATACGGTGTATAAACCCCTTTGACTTTTACATTTATTCAAAAGGAATATTTTTATACGAATTATTTTTACTAAACGACAAAAGGATTGTTTTGTCTTACGAATGTGGAAACAACGACTTCTCCGCCGCCGTGACCACTATTTGAGTTTCGGCTTCCTCTACAAGCCATATCTTTTTTTAAATGAAAAATAGATACAAATATTTAATTTTCTTTTATTTTGGTATTGAAAATGGTTTTGAAAGTGTTTTTATTATATCAATGTGTTTTATTGATGTCTTGTGATTGAAATGTGGAAATGTTATGTTTCCTTTATGCATTTTTTATGTGATACATTTATGTTATGGTTTTTGATATGTTTAAACCTGTTCATATGAGGAATGCATTGGACTTAATAAGTGACGGGTGGAGCCCGCTATAGCTCCTCGATGTATCGGCAGGTCTCATGAGAGAAACTAGTGTCTTGGCATGAGGACTTGACAAAATCGTATTTGTAGTTTTGGCATGAGGCCTTGGCTACGTGGTTATGATAGTCTGGCATTATGAATTCCATCATTACGAAAGTGGTTAATGATATTTCATGTGATTATTAGACTAGTAGAATATCCATGTGAGTAAGTAAATGGAATTATTTCATTTTACTTTTTCCATATTATGCTAAAGTTCAAGTTTAAAAGGATTTTGTTTTAGTTATACATTTCCTTAAATGTTAATGTTTATTTATGAAAGCTTCCGCAATATTGTTATCCTTACTTAGCATCTGAGCTCACCCCTTTCCATTTTTTAATATTTTCCAGGATGGGAAGAAGTATTTTATGAATGACCTGCAGGGATAGTCAGAAGAGGATATGAGTGTGGACTATGAAGACTTTGTTATTAGTTTTTCTCTTTATGATGTAATGTAACATTTATTAATGTATCTAGTGTTTCCAAGGCTACTAAACTAATTGGTCTTTTGAGACTTGATCTTTTGTGATCATGCCAATGTTACGAAGTAATTCACCGACCTTGGGTAACTGGGGTTGGGGCATTACAGTTGGTATCAGAGGAAGTTTATTACTAACCTTGGAAGCTAGATTTAGATAAACTCTGATTAGAGCACATAGCCCGAAGATAGACTTTGAGGATTAGTATATAAGAACTTCCTATAATTTTGGTATTATAGAGATATTGTGAGTTTTCCGAGCAATACTTCCCTATCTGGATACGAGCAGGTAGAGGCAGCTCTGGAACAGATTTACCTAGGGGTAAAACCCGAAAACACCGCTTTGAGCTAGACTCGAATGGGAACTGGTGCACGACAACGGGCCTTGCTGCACTCTTGGTTACGACACTCCCAGGGGACATGCTTAGGATAATTCTCATTTTCTTTACAAACCACTATGAAGGGTTATGAGTATATACTTCCTCAAAGAAAACATTTTTATGATTATGGATTATATCCATAAATAGTTCAATTTATGTTAAGTATTTTATAAGTATGGAATTATGTATTTTGATTCATAAACTAATCTAGTTTATGCCATTATTTAGAAATGGAACCTAGTGGAAGGAATGGAAATCGTATCAATGCACGAACTCCGTGTAGGGATTGCCCTCCTGCTCAAGATAATTATTGTGGATCTGGAGATACAACTGGTGCTGATCAACTTATTACCATACTGGGACAACTCACTCAGGTTATGAATAATAACCTTACTCGTATGGAGCACCCTGATCCGCAACGTGGGGGATCAATGTTAGACCACTTCATGAGGCAACAACCACCAACATTTAATGGGGGTACAAATCCATTAGTAGCTGAGCAATGGATAAACTTTTTAGAGAAAATATTCCATGCCTTGGGGAGTAGCGAAAGGGAGAAGGTTGTCATGGCAGTCTACCGCCTCACTGGAGATGCCGATCAATGGTGGTTGCTGATTCAAAACACAAAGGAAGATGAAGAAGTATCAAGTATGTAATGGAGGGAGTTTAAAGAAATTTTCTTAGAAAAACACTTTCCGCATGACCATCAAGCAGATATGGAAAGGCAATTTCTGAGTCTGAGGCAGAAGGAGAATGATAATGTAACAAAGTATGAGGCTAACATTACATGGTTGGCGAGGCATGTTGTAGATTATATACGTAACCCAATAAGTAAGATTGATCATTTCTTTGATGGGTTAAAACCATTTCTCCATCGAGCATTAGTCTCACAAACCTTCTTGTCATACGAAGATATTTTCTCGTGTGCTATCAAGACGGAAAAGGAATTCTCTAAGTCTCATGACATTAAAGAAAAGCAAGAAAAGAAGAGATCTTCTGATCAATCTATAAATGGAAATAAGGGGAATAAAGGAAGAGTTGAATATCAGTCCTGCAGTAAATGTGGAAATAAACACCCCGGTACTTGCTTGAAAGGAATGGGAGTCTGTTACAAGTGTGGTGAAAAAGGCCACCAAGCTCATGATTGCAAGGGAAAGAAAGTTGTTGTCAATGCGGAATGCTATAATTATAGAGAGATGGGTAATTATGCAAATGAATTTCCTAAGCGTCAGGGGAACTTAACTCAGAAGAGGCCAAGGGATCAAGGCCAAGATTATGCAATCACTACTACTGAGTTTGAAGCTTCGAAAGACGTGGTGGCAGGTAATTTAATGGGTTCCTTAAGTTTAGAAAATGAATTATTTGATTCTGGGTCATCGCATTGTTTCATATCTTCCCAGTTTTCTAAGAAAATTAGATATTTCCAATTTGATTTAACAAGAGAATTGTCAGTCAAAACTCATAAGGGAAGAATTATTGCAACAATGTTTTGTGAATCAGTCCCCATTAGAGCACATAACTGTTCTTTATCCGCTGATCTCATTGTCATACCTATGATTGAGTTTGATATAATCCTTGGTATGGATTGGCTTTCAGACTATGATGAAAAAATTTATTATAATAAGAAGGAGGTTATGATTTTTGATGATGATGATAAGGAACACCTTATTTTTAGAGAAGAATCTTCACCACCTAATTCTTATTTAGATCCACCCCCAGTAGCTCAACTAAATTCAATAATTGTGGAGGAAGAGAATGAAATGACTATTGGAAAGGAAAGGAATATTCAAATAGAGTATGTACCTATTGTGAAAGAATATGTAGATGTGTTTCTGAAAGATTTTCCTGGACATCCTCCAGAACGAGAACTTGAGTTTTCCATTGATTTAATTCTTGGATCAAGGCCATATCGAAGACCCATTATAGGATGGCCACCGTGGAATTAGTTGAACTAAAGAAACAACTAGAGGAATTGAGTAATAAGGGATTTACTCGCCCTAGTGTTTCCCCTTGGGGAGCCCATGTCCTTTTTTTAAGAAGAAAGATGGATCTATGAGGTTATGCGTTGACTACAGGGAGATCAATGCTATAACAATAAAGAACAAATATCTCCTACCTCGCATTGATGATTTATTTGAACAATTGCATGGAGCTCAATACTTTTCAAAGATTGACCTTTGATCTGGATACCATCAGTTTTGTGTGAAGAAGGATGACATTCCGAAGACAGCATTTCTAACAAGATACGGGCATTACGAGTTTACAGTAATGCCTTTCGGATTGACTAATGCACCCTCGGTATTCATGGACCTAATGAATAGAGTTTTCAATGAATATCTTGATTATTTTGTATTGGTATTTATTGATGATATCTTGGTATACTCCAGAAGCTACGAAAATCATGAAAATCACTTTCGTGTTATATTGAAGACTCTTAGAAGGCATGAATTATATGGGAAGTTTAGCAAGTGTGAATTCTGGCTTCAGGAGATTTCATTTCTTCGCCATATTGTCTCTAAATATGGAATTTCCGTTGATCCTTCTAAGACCAAGTCAATCAAAGAATGTCCAGCACTGACGACTTTAACTGAGGTACGCAGCTTTATTAGTTTGGCATGTTATTATCGACGTTTTGTCCATAATTTTGCCCGATTGGCTAACCCATTAACGAAGATCACACGTAAAGGGGATAAATTTGTCTGGACAAAAGAGTGTGAAGATTGTTTTGAAGAAATGAAGAGAAGATTAGTCAACTCTCCTATATTGACTCTACCATCAGGGAATGATGGGTTCGTTATTTATAGTGATGCATCAATGAAAGGACTTGGTCGTGTCCTTATGCAGAATGATAGGGTTATTGCCTATGCATCACAACAACTAAAAATTCATGAGTAGAACTATCCTACTCATGATCTCGAGTTAGTTGTTGTAATCTTTGCCTTGAAGATATGAAGATATTATCTATATGGTGAAAAATGTGAGATATATACTGATCACAAGAGTTTGAAATATATTTTCTCGCAAAAATAACTCAACATGAGGAAAAAAAAGATGGCTTGAACTACTCAAGGATTATGATTTCACGATACACTACCACCCAGGGAAGGAAAATGATGTTCCAGATGCTTTGAGTAGAAAATATCATGGAGTTTTGAACATGATGATAGTGGAAAGGGATCCTATTTTCATGGATCTAGTAAAGATGGATATGGGCATCACGATGGAGGGTGAAACATCAAAACTTTTTCAAATGGTTGCCAAACCATATTTACTAGAAAGGATAAATAGTTCTCAGTCTGATGATGAAGTGTTGAAAAAGAAGATTAAAGCTGTGAAAGATGGGCGGTTGTGTGACTTTGTTTATGAAGATAGAATTTTGAAATTTGGGAGGAGACTTTGTGTTCCCGATATACCCGATGTAAAGAGGTAATTGTTGGATGATGCTCATAGTACCAATTTCTCTATACAACCTAGGAGCACTAAAATGTATAGATATTTAAAGGGAAATTTTTGGTGGCACAACATGAAAAGGGGGATTGCCAATTTTGTGTCAAGATGTATGGTTTTCCAACAAGTGAAAGATTAAAGGCAATAGCCTGGTGGAGTATTGCAACCTCTTCTCATACCTGAGTGGAAATGGGATAATATTACGATGGACTTTGTCATGGGACTACCAAAGACCCCTAGAAGGAATGACACAATATGGGTCATTATTGATCGTCTCACCAAGTCAGCACATTTTCTTACTATAAGGGAAGATCTGCCACTTGAACGTCTAGCAAGACTATATATTAATGAAGTTGTGAGACTTCATGGAGTACCCATGTCGATTGTCTCGGATCGTGATCCCCGCTTTACATCAAGATTCTGCAAAAGTCTTCAGAAGGCCTTGGATACTGAACTTGATTTGAGCACTGCTTACCACCCTCAAACAGACGGACAATCAGAAAGAACTATTCAAACCTTAGAAGACATGTTGAGATCATTCTCACTTGACATTCAAGGAATGTGGGATCTATATTTACCTCTGTTAGAATTTTCCTATAACAATAGCTTCCATTCAAGTATTCAGATGGCACCATGTGAAGTGTTATATGGAAAGAGATGTCGCACACCAACCTGTTGGGATGACGTTGGTGAAAGAAAACTTGTAGGCCCATAACTGGTGGAGGAAACAATGGAAAAGGTTAAGTTAATCCAAAACCACATCAAAGCAGCTCAAAGTAGGCAGAAGAGCTATGCTGACAATCGAAGGAAGGATTTGGAGTTTCAGGCATGAGGTCATGTTTTCTTGAAGGTATCACCATGGAAGGGAGTTATACGTTTCGATAGGAAGGGTAAATTGATTCCCAGGTACATCAGACCTTTCGAAATTCTAGAACGAATTGGGGTTGTAGCTTACCGTTTGGCAATGCCGCCAAGTCTCTCCAAAGTTCATGATGTATTCCACGTATCACTATTGAGAAAATACAAGCCTGACCCAACGCATGTACTCACCTATGAGGAATTAGAACTGGAACCCGATCTATCTTATTGCGAAGAGCCCGTCAGGATTCTTGATACAAGAGAACAAGTGCTGAGAAACCGAACGACTCGTCTGGTAAAAGTTCTTTGGAGAAACCATAAGATGGAGGAGGCAACGTGGGAAACCGAGGAACATATGATGAAGAATCACCCAAATCTTTTTATACAGTGATATTATATGAAATTTCGAGGACGAAATTATTTGAAGGAGGGGAGAATGTAACACCCCAAGCTTCCACGGTACACTTCTCTTTGAATAATACAGTAGCGTGTGTTGTACGCAACTTCGAGTTCTAACACACACCACAACCAATCAAAGTAGCCGTTATGAATAGTAATACCTACTTTTTGAAATTTTATAAATTTTATCTTTCTAAATGGACTTCTTTTTTGTATTCGGAATATCAATGTTATCCTAAGTTGGAATTTTTTTAATTTTCTGAGAACTTCCAATTTTTTTATGAATAGTGAAGAATACTTAATAACAACTTTTTTAATCAAAATAATTTATAGTGATAAATTATACTATTGAGTGGTTTTAAAGTATAATTAGAATATATTTTTACCATTTTATCCAATGGTGTTCATTATAATTAATTTCACTTTGAAATTAGACATAAACAATTGTCAATCTTTTGATATATATTGTTTCTTAAAAACACGCTCTTTATTATGACAGTGGGAATTAATTATAAAATTAATTAATGCAACTTATATTTTTGGAATTTTTTAAAATAGACATCATTTTTTAATTCGGAATATCAATTATAGCTTAGGGTGAAATTTTGGCATTGTTCTGAAAAAATTCAATTTTTTATGAATAGTGAAACCACTAAGTGGTAGTTAAATAACTGATTTTTCATTAAAATGAAATATTACCACTTCTGTGATTTGATTTTCAAAAATCTGACATACATGGTTGTCATTAGGAAGTAAAATGTGGTTCAATGAGATTAAAATAATTTTTGGTGCATAGTAACTTTTAAGTTTAATTAATCTCGATTAAAGGTAATTAGTGAAATTTAAGGTAAAAATGGTATTATAAAAATATGAAATGACCTTTACACTTGTCCTACCTCTATTGGACGAGTCATGGCCTACCAAGACAATACATGGGTCAACTTGGGGACCCCATGGAGCCACTTTGGTAGGAAAATGACATAAATAACTTTTATTTAAAGTTAAAATAAAAATGTCACAAATATAAGTTGTTTTACTAAAACAATTTTTAAATGGGGTTATACAAGTCATATTTTTTACTATAAATATTAATTATAAAGATAAAAATATTTCCTACATCATGATAATTTTTTATAATTTTTAGACATTAAATAAATTAAATTATATATGAAACCATGATGATGCCGTGATTACCTCATTAATCAATGATTTAAATAAAATGAAAAGATAATGTAAAATCCAAGGCTTACACTTGTCAAAAACCTATTAGATGAGTATATTTTGAACCCTTATCACCTTATCCTAGAATTATATATGTTTGGGACTTTTAAAATCCGAAACTCATAATATAATAAAGTAACGTTTCATTACTTTCCAAAAGTGCCCCTCCTCTCCACTTATGAAAGGCCCCCACCACTACCACCTTACTCGCACTTTCAAAGCCTTTTGGCTCGGCCATACTCTACCCAAATACTCTCCCAACTTCCCTCCCTTACTCCTAGAAGCCTCACTTTGGGAAGAATTCTTCCCAAGGAAACCTTTGGCTCAAATCAAAAAGAGTTACCCGGTTTTAAGGTAATGTCTTCTCTAATGTTGTTTTGTTTTATTTTGCTTCTCCAACCCGAAAAACTCTTTTTATTCATTTCTTTTGTAACAACACCAGTATCCTCAATATACTAGGATGTTTTTATAAGAATGATTCGAGCTAAAATTACACACACTTACATAAAATGGTTAAAGAACATACTGTTTCTGTGGATGGATAATTTCTGCCTCACAAAACGATGATTGTTCAATATTCTTTTAACACCTCTAATGGTGGACATTTTGATGAAACTATTTTCATATATGATATATATATTATGTTTATGTTTTCCTTATGCTTCTTTATTTCTCATTTGTTGCATACTTTATGATTTCTATTATGGGTAAACGCGATAATTTCATTTTAGAAAGTGCGGACTACCACCCCCTCAAAGTGATTTGAATCGTTAATGCCATATGTGGGATGTATAAAGGATGGAGTAAATGGTATTATACATTATATTATACTGGAATTATATTATACCATTATATAATTATAAAATCATTCCATTAAATACGAAATAGAAATGAAAGTAGCATTCATGCATACGTACGGCTTACCGTCTCCATGAACGGTGCATTTCATTTCTTACCTGTAAATGTTATGTAATATTATAAATGAATGTATATACTGGATATATATGATGTATATGATATATAAATCATGAATATAATTATGGATATAAAGGATATATTACCACATGAACAAAGTGTAATTATAAGAAGTTGATTTTTGACTCAAGTACCTAAGATCGACAAAACGACCGTTATTAACTTAAATAATTACATAATGTTCATAACATGGTAATAAGTGATATAAAAGGAATAATGAACTTGAAAAAGGTTCTTAAATAGGTAGAGATTAACTCTAGTTTATTATTCAGGAGGTTAAAGAGCGGTCGAGTCAAGTCGGACACGAGGTAAGGGAATTTCTTAACCCAATTTCTGTTCTTTGGGTTAATCTCCTACATTCAAATTACGTAATGATATTATTATGTCCTATATTGTATTTGTACTTTATTTATGTGTAATTATAGTGAATACACATAATATATCTATTTTATTTAAAAAAAATGATCTTTGTAAGGGACTTCGTCTCAATCTCCTTTCATTGAGGCATATTTTGTTTTATACACAACTTTATTTTATACGGTGTATAAACCCCTTTGACTTTTACATTTATTAAAAAGGAATATTTTTATACGAAGCATTTTTACTAAATGACAAAAGGATTGTTTTTTATTACGTATGCAGCGACAACGAATTCTCTACCGCCGTGACCATTATTTTAGTTTCGACTTCCTCTACAAGCCATAACTTTTTTTAAATGAAAAATAAATACAAAGATTTAATTTTCGTTTATTTTGGTATTGAAAATGGTTTTGAAAGTGTTTTTATTATATAAATGTGTTGTATTTATATCTTGTGATTAAAATGTGGTAATGTTATGTTTACTTTATGCATGTTTTATGTGATAGGTTTATGTTATGTTTTATGATATGTTTAAACCTGTTCATATGAGGAATGCATTGGACTTAATAAGTGAAGGGTGGAGCCTGCTATAGCTCCTTGATGCATCAGCAGGTCTCATGAGACAAACTAGTGTCTTGGCACGATTCATTGACAAAATCATATTTGTAGTCTTGGCATGAGGCCTTGGCTACGTGGTTATGATAGTCTGGCATTATGCATTCCATCATTATGAAAGTGGTTAATGATATTTCATGTGATTATTTGACTAGTAGAATATCCATTTGAGTAAGTAAATGGAATTATTTCATTTTACTTTTGCCATATTATGCTAAAGTTCAAGTTTAAAAGGCTTTTGTTTTAGTTATACATTGCCTTAAATGTTAATTTTTATTTATGAATGCTTCCGCAATATTGTTATCCTTACTGAGCATCTGTGCTCACCCCTTTCATTTTTTTAATATTTTCTAGGATGTGACGAAGTATTTTATGAATGAACTGCAGGGATAGTGAGAAGAGGATATGAGTGTGGACTATGAAGACTTTGTTATTAGTTTTTTGCTTTATGATATAATGTAACATTTATGAATGTATCTAGTGTTTCTAAGGCTACTAAACTAATCAGTCTTTCAGGACTTCATCTTTTGTGATCATGCCAATGTTACGAAGTAATGCACCGACCTTGGGTAACTGTAGTCGGGGCGTTACAGTATAAATGAAATGTTTTAGCCACATATTCTAATTATTATTCTTATAATTGTTATTATTATATGCCTATTTTTTCCATTTCTCATGTCTTCATATTTTTCATCAATTTTTTATTGATATTATAAGTAAATGGATTCCCTTTTTACCCCTTATTGGGCCTTCTGGTCACCCTTTCCATTGATGTATGTCTCCAGGATATGAGATCCAGTAATTTTACATAGTATGAACCTATAATGAAGCCTTACAAGTGGTTTAGAATAAATTTTTATGTTGTTTTCATGCTTCATGTTCCTGATTTCCAAGACCCTGGACATTAAAGATCCTTTATTTATAAAATGTAATGAAAAGTTATGTAATAAAAATGTGGGATGCCATATCCCTCCAGAACGGTGATTTTTGGTAAAATGAGTCCTCAATATCTTCTAAAAATTTGGTCCTAATACAAGTATAATAAATAAGTTATGGCCCAAATATAGAACTGTTACTCAATTTGGTGAGTGCAGACCAACTTTGACTTCATGGTCCATTAAGTCCAATCAAATGCAAAATTTATCTCATACGTCCTGAATGAAATTTTATCTCATTATGCTAGGGACCCAGTTAAAAATATTAATTTCAAATAATTAAAATAAAATTATTTTTTTTTGGAATACTAATGTAAATTTTTAAATGGTAAAACATGAATTTTCATCAAATTTTTAAATGAAAGATATTATCCCAAATATTTTATAAATAAACATATTTTACAAAATATGAGGAAATTTTTTCATTTATTATCAATTAAATATTCAAAAAAAACTGTGTTTTATCAACTCCCTTAAACTAACCCTTTTTCACTCCAGGGAAAAACCTCATATCATGTATTCCAAAATATTGTGACAAGTAAACATCAATATCAAATCAAAAAAAAAATTAAAACACATATCCTTGAGATCAAAAAATTCCACACCATGAAACCAAAGATATCATGCCTCATAAAAAAATATTATTTCAAGTTCTCTATTTATATAATTCAATATATTTCCACTTAATTCCTCCTCCCATGCATGAAAAACACTTACCTAACTTGAAGTTTCTTTTATCACACAAATGTCACATTTTTAGCAATGTATTTCTCATCAAAACTCATAAAAGGGTCACCATAGGATTGATAAATTCTTATATCTCTACCTGATGTGAGACAAGGACATATTTTTATCATTATTACTTTTCATGGTTATTCTGTGGCTTTGGTTGGTAGGATTTATATGTGAAAACTTATGAGGCAGAATGGGGAGGTCTTGACTCTTTTTGAAAAAAAATTGTATTATTCTAATTTTCACTCAAGTATGGTCTCCTCATCACTCCCCTTGGTATCAATTTAGCTCCATCATCATGAAAAACCATGGCATGTTTACACCATTAATAATTTCAGCAATAAAAATATCAATCATCACAATCATAGTTTTTTGTGTGAAAGATCTAGATAGGAACATCTGTCTTTCATCATTGGAATCTCCAGAAAGGGACACCATTTTTTATCATGAAATATCTAGAAAGTAACAACATTAAATAGAAAGATTTTTTCCGAAGAAAAACAATCTATTAATAATTTAATTTTCTTTCCAAAGTATCACAAAATGAGGTAGCACAACACAAGACAGCTTCACCCACACATAAGTTCAACTAGATTATGAAATTTCACTTCAATAGTAGGTTGGATAGGGAAATTAGATTGTAATGTGGATAACCTAACATGATGTTCCTGAATTATAAGGTCTAAAAGGATTAAATGTTTATGTTAGGCCATTATATAAATGATTCTTTAATATAGGGGCTTTAATACTAAGCAAATGACTCAATCATTTAAATCAAAATTACCTCAAACCCTCAAGTTTTGATACAAATAAACAAAATTATGATTAAATCAAGAATGGTTTGGTTCTCTCAAGAAGTGAGGTAAATGTAAATAATATGACAATAATGGTTTATAAGACTCATATGAATGTGACTTCAAATATAAAGATAGTGAGATGTAGCATGGGATTGAAAATTCATGTACTTTTCATTAAATTACTAATGATTTGAACTCAAATCAAATTCATTTTCATTGTTTATTTGAGATAAATTTCTTGGGATAAATTGATTCACTTATATATATGGATTTCAAAATGGTGATGAGAATCATTTCAGCTCAAATTTTTCATAAACACATAATAATTTTAAAAAAACAATGGAATTTGTTTTTTTGAAAAAAATAAAAAACAATTGAAATTACTAAAAAAAATCGTTCCCACCCCCACACTTAAAATATTTCATTGTCCTCAATGTGAACCTCTCAGATGATATGGGAACATGAAATATAGAATTTTAAATATTAAAAATAATATAAAAGTTAAAGGTTTAAGAACAACCTGATATTCTCAAGTGATGATGGGGTCATGCAGTGTGATGAAATCCACTACATCAGTAGAAATTCCCTCCATTTATTAATTCAAACATTTCCCATTAACTATAAATCTTATTCTAGTGTCATGTTGTCTGATCTTGACATATCCATTAAGAATAAAATTACATAGAATATAATGACCTAACCATCAAGAACAAAACTTACTAGACATCATCTTCACTCTTGAATTGTAGATTAAAACTTTCTCTCAAATATGAAACTCCCTTTGTTGGATCATTCTATCATGATTCGATTTAGATATTTCCATGTAGATCCTTGGATTATCATATGAATATAATCAAATCTCCTCATTATCTTGAATTTGTAGCTTTATTTGGATTCTATCTTGGCCTAAATCGATGCTTTATTTCTTTATAGACCAATATGCCAGATGCTTGACTTTGACGGGGAGATGACATGACTTCCCGAAAACAATCTAAAATGGGGACATATCGATGGGGTTTTTGTATGTTTTCCTATAATCCAATAATGCATCATCCAATATCTTGCTCTAATCCTTATTAATGTTCAGTGTGTCACCCCATACTCATGAAGGAGGGAATATAAATTCTGAGAGCATAAGTGTGTCCCTTTTCCACTAATGATAGCATTTTGTACTCCAGACCTAAAAAATATTTGTGTCCTGACAGAGTCCACTATAACATGAGAATCATCTCTTCTGGTGGCCCTAGCCTCCAACCATTTTCTCAGATAATCAAAAGTGAAACAATGTACAAGAAACCAAAATAACATGGAAAAGGACCCCTAAAATCAATTCCCAACACATCAAAAATCTCACAAAATAATATGGGCTATTGAGGAATCTCATGTCTCATGAGAAATTTTTCCCATGTGTTGGAAATGTGAGCATGACTAGAAAAATAGATGAGCATCGTGGAATAAGCAAGGACAATATAATATAGTGTCTAAAACATTCCTAGCAATCCGTTGTGGTCCAAAGTGTCCACCAAAAGCAAGTGTATGAGAAAAATGTAGAACAGACTCAAACTCATGATCAGGAACACACCTACTAATATGTTGGTCACCACATATGCGCTAGAGGTATGGATCATCCCAATAATTAAATCTTGACTCACTATTTAACTTTTGGACTTGATTTTTCTTTAAATTTTTAGGAATTTCATCGGCAACAAGGTAGTTAACTAAATAAACATACCAAGGATGTGTACCTAAGATGGAATAAATATGCTCATCGGGTAAAGTTTCACAAAGTTGTACCTTGTCCAAGGTGTCATCCTCTAGTGTGTGAGTAATCCTACTCATGTGGTCTGTCACTAGGTTTTATGAACCGTTATATTCATTTATCTCAATATCAAATTCTTGAAGAAGGACCATCCATCAGATTAGCCTAGGATTTGCATCATGCTTTTTCAAGAGGTACCTCAGAGCTACATGGTCAGAAAAAACAACTAATTTATTCCCTAATAAATATTAATAAAATTTATCTAAAGCTAATATGATAGTAAGAAACTACATTTCTGTGGTTGTTTAGTTTTTTTGGGATTAATCTGGTGTCCTCAATGCATATACAATAACATGTGAACGTCCTACCACCTTTGAGATAAGACAGATCTAACCATGAAGTTGGAGGCGTCACACATAAGCCCAAAAGGAAGCTCCCACCATGGAGGTTGTACAATCGATGGATTGGTCAAACACTTCTTTATCTCATCAAATGAATTCATTCAAGAATCATCACACACAAAATCATAATCCTTTTGATTTACTCATTATATAGGAAGATCAATCGTAAAAAAATCTTTGATAAAGTGCCGATAAAATCCTGCATGCCCTAGGAAAAAGCTAACATCACTCACACATGAAGGATATGGTAAGTATGAAATGATATCTACCTTAGATCTATCAGCCTCTAACCCATTTTTTGATGCTACATGCCTAAAGAAAATTCAATACACTACCATAAAATGACAATTTTCAAAGATCAATACTAGATCCATATCAATACAACAATTCAAAACCATTCCCAAACTAGTTATACAATCATCAATTAAAGACCCATACACTGTAAAATCATCCATAAATACCTCCATGCTTGTCTCAAAAAATCATAAAAAAAATACTCACCATACATCTCTGGAAGGAACCTGGGGCATTGCAAAGTAGAAATATAATAGTCCATTATAAAAACATACCAAATGAAAAATTTAATGCAGTCTTCTACTAATCATTTGGAACAATAGGAACCTAAAAATATCTATAAAATACCTCCAAGAAACAATAATGTGTTTTCCTAGCTAGTATTTTACGCATCTGATCAATAAAAGGGAGGGGGAAATGGTCCTTGTGAGTGGACTATTTTAGTTTCCTATAATCAATACACACATGCCAACTATTTTTCACCCTCAATAGAAATAACTCCTCTTTATCATTTTTAACAATAGTAACCCCAATTTTCATAGGCACAACCTGAATAGGACTCACCTAATGGGAATCTGAAATGGGATTAATTATACCTTCCTTGAGCAATTTTTAAACCTCTTTTTTAAAATCTTCTAGAAGGGTTGGATTGAGTCACTTTTGTGGCTGCCTAACTGGATTATCCCCATCCTACAAAATAATACTATGCTTCAAAATGGATGGGCTAATACCTGATATTTCTGCCAAGGTCCACCTGATTTCCTTAATGTTCTCCCTCAAAGGACTCAAATGTTTTTCTTTATGTTCAAAAGGAATATTATTAGTAATTATAACAGACAATAATTCACCACTTAATAAGTATGAGTATTTGAGATTTTGTGGAAATGGATTGAGCTCCAATGAAGGGGGGAGATGTATGGATTGAGACATTGAAGGAACTGAAATATGTGCACAAATAACATCAGCATAAGGATAAGAACCATCAAAATTAGAGAATAATTCATCAATCCATCAACATATTCAACAACCAAGTCATAATCTGAGTGAACATGATCAAAATCATAATATGAATCCATCTCAAAATCAAATATAAAATATTTTTTTTCATTAGAAACATGTGTGGAAGTGCTCTAAGACATAAAACTAGAACCAATAATCCTAATATCCCTAAGCATAAGACAATCAAATTCCAAGGGGTTTTTATTTGATGTTTTAAAATGGGAGATAAAAAAAGAAGAATGGTCCTCTGAGTGGTACTTCATGGAGCCTATAACCTTAAATATCACAACTTCATCTCCATACTCCATGGAAATTGTACCCTTGGTGAACATTTATGATAGTTTTTGCAGTTTTGAGGACATGATTACCTAATATAATGGGAGCATGATAACTTACCTGATCATCCTCTATGTCAAGAACATAGAAAAATGCTAGAATGATCATGTCTCTTAACTAAACAAGTACATCATCAAGGACACCTTCTGGATATGTTGTAGCTCAATTCACCAACTACACCACTACTCTCGTCAGCTTCCACTCACCAACCTATAATGAAAGGAATACAGAGTGAGTCATCACATTTATGGAATCACCTAAATCACATAAAGTATTATTAAAACATAACTCCCCTATAGTGCATGGGATGGTGAATTTCCTAGGATCCTTTCACTTTATTGGAATTGTTTGAGTTGGAGTAATGAGTGTTGACATATTTTTTCCAAGATTGATCCTCTCATTTCCCTTGATCTCTCTTCAATTGGTAGAAAGTACTTTTAAGAATTTGGCATACATTAGCATTTTCTTAATGGATTCAAGTTGAGGTATGTTGATCTCCACATGCATGAATGTGTCTAAAAACTCTCTTGCAATAGCCTCCTCATCCATATTCTTTGTTTTTACAACCCTATTTGTAAAGGGAAGGGGTTTCAGAGGAAAATAATCAATCTTTTTCTTACCATTGCCTTTTTCCTTTGGTTTCTTCTCAGCTAGTATTAAATAGAGCTTCTCTGGAGTTGAGGTGAATCCCAGTGGAATGATTGTTGCCGATGTATGAGTTTTTTTTCACTTCTAAATGTGATGGAACTAAAATTTACCTTGGGAATTAGATTAGTTTAGGACATTAGATTTCTATAATTATTACTTATATGTTCATGGAGGGAAGTGTCAATCTGGAAAATTTGATTATCTAAATCCCTCGTCTCTGATCCTTGAATCTTCAACTCATTCTACTAATTAAGAACAATTTGTTTTCAAAAATCATTAGTATTAGAATCTACCATTGGTTGAGAAGTCAATTGTTGTTGTCTTGTTTATTCATGGGCTTAAAATATCCTTTGGGGTTGTTGGAAACCCAACTCGTAAGGTAGAGGCTACTGGATGTTTTGTTGAAAAGGGGGTCTTTGTTGTTGTCAAGAGTCATACCTCACGTCCAATTGATCCTTCCACCCATGGTTATATTGTTGAAAAGTAATCATACTTATTTTGGAGATGTGGCTGTTGATGATGATATGGTCTGCCAGATAATACTGCTGAAAAATCCTCTAACTCTTTTACTTTGGGGAAATAATCAGTTGGGTGGCATGTTTTAGTGAATATTCCACATGGCCTCATATGAGTTGGTTGGGATGTATTTTGAGAAAATGAAATCTGCCTCACCATGGTGGTCAATTATTTTAAATTAGTATTAATCAAATGATTTTAAATAGAGGAATGAAATACCTAATTTACTCCTCTAACATGTTGTGGACCTCGATCGCCAAATTGTTGGGATTTTTGTGACATATTGTTAATCAATGCATGTGAAACTGCTGGTGTTTATCGACTAATGCCCATCCTTCTTTGACATCCACCATTCTTCTCTCCATAGGTGTGATTCCTTCATATTAGTACTGTATGAGTAGTTTCTCATTGATTTGTTGATGTAATAAGCTTGCAAAAAAATTATTGAATCGCTCACAGTACTCATACATTGACTCCACTCATGATTGACTGATCCTAGAGATCACCTTTCAAATGGATGTGGTCCTTGATGCTAGAAAAAAACCTCTGCAAGAAAATACATTTCAAATCTTTGCAACAAGTTACATATTCAAGTTGTAAATAATACATCCAGTCTTTCGTAGCTCCATCATGTGAGAGGGGGAATACTCTTCGTTTGACTTGGTCTACAGATAAATTTCGTTGTTTCAAGGTTAATAAAACCACATTAAATACTTTAAGGTGTTTTTTTGGGTTTTCACTAGATAAGTAATGAAACTTTGGAAGTAAGTGAATTAACCTAGATTTCAGTTCAATGTCTGATTCGATAATTGGGTATGCAATATAATTTGGTTGATAATTAATTTCAACTACAACCAATTATCGTATGGTTCTATTAAGTTTATTATTATTGTTTTCAGCCACTAGTTCTTTTTTTATGATTTATTTAGAATTGTTTCTGATTTTCGTGTTCCTAGAATGGAAAAATTCTCCAACTGTTTCAATGTAGAAACATCCCGTATACTGAGAATGAAGGATTCGAGACCTTGCGTTCAATCTCAAGATCAAGATATAAGAGATCTTTGGGATCATTTTGTTTCATAAATAAAATAAAAATGAGAAGAATAAAATTGTACCATATTAAAATAAACATGAAAATATTTAATTCATTGTCCAAAAATAAAAAGAATAAGAAAACAAAAAAAAGAAAAATTCAAATTTGGTAAAGAAGGAAGACATATGAAAAGAAGAGAATAAAATGAAAAATAAAAGGAAAAACTCTAACTGGTTGAAATAATTACTAGCCTCCCCAGAAATAGAAACAATTTGAAAGGTGTGGTCATGGGTTCTCTGAAAATGATGTTCAGTTTGGGGTTATTTAGGTGCAGCAGGGTGGATGACCTAGGTCATCACTCAAAAAGAATGTAATTAAATCAACAAAATAAAGGTACATTGAAAATAATGTAAAATAATATAAACACACTAATTGAAAGGATGAGGGTTTTCTAACATTTATAAAACTAAAATAAGATTAATAAGAGAAGATTTCATTTTTTTGGTTCTTATTTTTTAAATGAAGTTCAATAAAAAAGACAAAACATGAAAATGTTTTTAGAAGATATGTTGAAAGGCACAATCGATCTAACTCTACATATTAACATACTTATTAATAATTATAATTTAAATTAATATCTAATTAATTATGATCCTCTAATTTTCTATTCCTAGAACCCTACAAGAGTTATCTTAATGAAAAAGATGAAAGGATTTAAACCCTAGGCTTTCTTTGGAACATGCAATCGTAGCACCCCTCTTTGATTGTCCTTCTTAGGATAGATTATGGTTAGTGGTGAATTATTGAACATAAAAATTCTGTAAATAAGGATTAATTGATCTTAGGTATCATATTTTAACTCTACTATTTTATCCCATGTGTTCTTGTCTTGTTGATTATGTTTTCACTCTCACAATTTAAACAAATTCTCGACCTCGTGTGTTTTTGTGTAATTATTAAATTTCTTAATTAGTTTAATATAATTTAAAAAATAAATTAATGGATCATATTAATTGAATTAAAGTAGATAATTTATTCAAAATATTTGAATAAATAATGTAAGAGGTATATCGATTAATAATAAAAATACTCTTTCATGGGTTGTTTAGTCATCGTAGAAGCAAATTGCATTTGCAACAGTTTTCAATGGGTATAGCAAAATAACACTTCTAATCATGAGTTACATCCCAAATTGGAAGATCAATGAAGAATAAAAACATAATAAAACAAAATAAAATAGAATAAATAGAAGAGTAACTAAGAATTTTATTATGAAAATTCACAAATTAATACATGAAGAGGAATAAGAAGGCTTGGATAAGGGGATACTTACTTCAAGAGCTACCCCTCTTACAATGGTTGGAGAAGTTGAGTGAAATCATTTTTCCACAGCATTAAATCTCATAATTCACATCCCAACCCCTCCAAATGAGAAAAACAAAAATTTATAGAGTGGAGGGGAGGCTAGGTTTAAAGAGGTTTCAAGAGTGAATAGTGATATTCAACCAAATAAATTAATCCAACTTTCACCAAATATTTGACCATGAAAATGCGTGAACTTGCTATAATTCTAGAAATATTATTTGTGAAATAATGATTTATTGAGATCCTATCAAATTTTGGGCCTAATTAAAGTAAGTGTGAAGATGTTATGGCCCAAATACAAAAATGATGTCTAATCTGGGAAGTCCAAACCATCTTTGAATTCATGGCCCATTAAGTTCAATCAAATGCATAATTTAGGTCATATGTCCTGAATGAATGTTATACCCCTTTAAGTCAAGAACACAGTTACAAAATATTATGTTCAGTTATTTCAAATAAAATTATTTATGTTCAAAATACTACTGTGAATTTTTAAATCGTAAAACTTGAATTTTTATCAAATTTTCAAATGAATGATCTAATCCAAAATGTTTTATAAATAAACATATTTAACACAATGTGAGGAAATTTTGACATTTATAATAAATAAAATATTTAAAAAAATTCAGTAAAATAATTCTAATAATATGTAATATAATTTTCCATCAATATATAATATGTAATTAATTCTTCTCCATTGCATATGATATATCTATACATAGAAAAATGTTCAATATAACATGTGTGAAATCAAAGAATACTAATAAAAAACAATATTGAATGGTAAATAATTAAATCATATTGCGAGAATAATAAAAAAATATAAATACAGTGTAAGTGATAAAGCAATTATCAAAACATAAATAATGTAGAAAGGATCCAACTGAACTGTTATTTTGGTGTACATTGTTTCATGATCCACCACTATTGGGAAACCCTATTGGGCTTACAATAAAGGGTAGAGAAACCCCCAAGGACCATTAGAAATAAAATAATAATAAAATATTGTAATGAATGATAAATCATTAAAGTATAGTGAGAGATTAATGAAACTTATAAAATAATGTTGGAGGGATAAATCAAATATAAAAACATAAATAAAGTGGCATTGATCCACCTCAATGATTATTTTGGTGTTCATTGTGCCTTAACCCACTGATCATGTTTTCATGAAATGTCAAATTGATTAAGTTTTTTAAAGTTTATTTATATTATAGGGAAACCCCTAGGTCATATCTCAATGAGCATTGGAGGTTTAAAAGTGTGTATCTTCAATAAAAAGGAGTAAAAGGGGGTTGGTTTGAAACTATTTTAAAAATAAATGAATTAATTAAAGAGTTTAATAGTTGAAAAAAATGTGTAGTTTTTAGAATTTATGAGATATGGAGATCATTCCATGTTCACTATGAAACATGTTTAGGTCATTTTTTTGAAAATTACACATGGTTAAGTGGAAGCCCTTGGTTGAGCATAATTGAGATCTTGATTCCCCTAATGTCTTTTGAAATTATCCAAAAAGAACCAACCCTTGACAACAAAGGCATGTTGTCATGGTTTGGACCATGAGAATGGAATGAAAGATTCCAAAGCACACTAAAATCCAATATATGTGTGAGATAAAAAGGATACTTGTCTTTTCAATCGAAACCACCCAAAATTCCCATTTTAAATCTCAACCCAATCGGTATTGAAATGAAAAATGTTTCACTTGATTATACCAAAATAATGCATTCAAATGAGAAGAATGTTAAAATAAAACATAAATGAAATGATTCATGAAAAAATTACACTAAAATAGTAGACTATGGGAAAAAAACATACTGCAATGGGTCATTTGTGATGGGTGCAGAGCCCATCGCAAATAGTCCATCTAAAGGAACTATTTGTGACGAGATTAGAATCTCGTCGTAAATAGTATTGGCATGCCTTCCCCCCAAAACACGAGAAATGGTATTTGCGATGGGACTTGGTTCCCATTGCAAATACCCTCAGTCATTTAATCATAATTGTGACGGGATCATTCACCCGTCTTAAATACACTTTCGGTACTTGATTTTTGGCGATGGGGCCCATCGTAATTTGTTTTTAACCAGCACATTTATTGCGGGAACTATTTGTGACGGGACCCATCATAATTAACAATAATTGTGATGGGATCAGTCACCAATTAGAAATACTCTATTGGAAGGCAAGAATTTGTGATGGGAACCATTGCAATTGTCTTTTTAACTGCCACCTCAAGCATTTTTTGTGTGCACTATTTGTGACGGGTCCTGTCGTAAATAGTCATGTCGCTACTAATCTAACCTCTATATCCCCCCATGAATTTTTTCTAATCATTCACCATTTTATATCTCTCATTTCTTCTATTTTTCCCTCATTTTTTAGGTAGAGGTAGAAATTTTTATGGGGAAGGAAATTTTGAAATTTGTAGCACAGAAAAGATTTATTTTTGAGGTTTTTATGTAATGTTTTTTCATTTTTTCATTTTATTTTTTATTAAATTTTACTATTATTAATTTTTAGTAATTAGTAAAAATTAGCGGTAATTAATAAAAACTAGCATCAAATAGTATGAATTAGCGGTAATTATTAAAAAATAGCGAAAAATCAAAAATTATTATTAAAAATAAGCGGTAATTAGTAAAAAATAGTGTCAATTAGTAATAATTAATAGTAATTAGTAGAAAATTATAAACTATTCAAAAGAAGCAATTATAAGTGATAATTAGAAATAATTAGTAATACTAAAAGATATTTATTAATAATTAGTAGTAATTATTAAAAACTAGTGGTAATTAGTAAGAATTAGCGGTAATTAGTAAGAATTAGCGACAATTAGTAAAAGTTAGTGGTAATTAGGAAAAGTTAGATGTAATTAGTAAAACATAGCGCTAATTAGTAAAACACAGTGGTAATTAGTTAAAAATAGTGGTAAATAGTTAAAAATAGCAGTAATTAGTTAAAAATTATTAATAAATAGTAATAATTCGTAATAATTAGTAATAAATAGTAATAATTTGTAATAATTAGGTGTAATTTGTAATAATTAGGGGTAATTAAGGGTAATTAGTAATAATGAGTAATAAATAGTAATAATTACTAATATTCACTAAACATTAGTAATAATTAGAGGTAATTTGTAATAATTATCAATAAATAGTAAGAAAGAGTAATAATTAGTAACAATTAGTAATAATTATTAATAATTAGTAATAATTAGTAATAAAATGCGATAAATAGTAATAAATAGTAAAAATTAGAAATAATTAGGGGTTATTAATAATAATTATGGGTAATTAGAAGCAATTTGTAATATTTACTAATAAATAGTAATAAATTGTCAAATTTAGAAAAAAAAGTAATAATTATGTGTAGTTAGTAATAGTTAGTAAAAATTAGTAAAAATTAGTAATAATTAGAGGTGATTAGTAATAATTAGGAATAATTAGTAAAACTAGAGGCAATTACTAATAAATAGTAATAATTAGTAAATAATAAGTAATAAGTAGAAATAAATAGTATTAAATAGTTATAATTAGTAATAATTTGTAATAATTAGTAATAATTAGTCACAATTAATCATAATTAGTGGTAATAAGTAATAATTAGTAACAATTAGCAATAATTAGAAATAATTAGTAATGATTTGTAATAATTAGGGGTAATTACTAATAATTAGTGATAATTATTAATAATAAGAAATAATTAGTATTAATTAGTTTTAATTAGTAATAATTAGTAATAATTAATAGAAATTAGTAATAAGGAGATGTAATTAGCAAAAAAATTAGAGGTAATTATTAATAAGTTGTAAAAAATTACTAATAATTATTAATAATTAGTAATAATTGGTAAAAATTATATCAAATTAGTGATAATTAGTAATAATTGGATGTAATTAGTTGTAATTAGAGGTAGTTAGTAATAATTATAGGTAACTAGTAATAATTAGAGATAATTAGTAATAATTCATAATAATTAGTATTAATTAGTAGTAATTAGTATTAATTTGTTGTAATTAGTATTAATTTGTATTAATTTGTATTAATTTGTATTAATTAGGATTAATTAGTAGTAATTAGTATTAATTTGTTTTAATTAGTAATAATTTCTAATAAATAGTCATAATTAGTTATAATTAGTCATATTTGTCAAAATTTGTAAAAATTACTCCTAATTAGTAATAATTAGAGGTAATTTGTTATAATTAGAGGTAATTAGTAATAATTAGTAATAGTCAAACTTAACTAGTAATAATTAGTGGTAATTAGTAAAAATTAGTGCTAATTTTTAATAATTGGAAAAAAATAGTAATAATTAGTGAAAATTCGTAATAATTTGTAACAATTAGTAATAATTAGTAATAATTTGTAATAATTAGTAATAATTTTTAATAATTTTTAATAATTATGGCTAATTAGTAATAATTAGTGCTAATTAGTAATAGTTATATCTAATTTGTAATAATTAGTAATAATTAATAATAATTAGTAATATTTAGTAATTATTAATATTAATTTGTAATACTTAGTAATCATTATTGTTAATTAGATGTACTTAGTAATAATTAGTTATATTTTGTAATTATTAGTCATAATTAGTAATAATTTGTTATAATTAATAAAAATTTGTAATAATTAGTATAAATTAATAATAATTAGAGATAATTAGTAAAAATTAGAGGTACTTAGTAATAAATAGTTATAAATAGTAAATAATTAATAATAATTTGTAATAATTAGTAATAATTATTAATAATTAGTAATAATGTGTAATAATTAGTGTTAATTACAAGTCAATGATAATTTTTTTAATTTTATACTATTTTTTGGGTCATGTTTTTCCTATATAAAATTAATCATAAAAAATTATTTATTTTTTATTTTTTGATAAATATAGAATAAGGAAGATGAAAAGAGTATTTATTTCAAGATTGTGATTGGATACATCATTATAGGAATCCAAATGGTTCTGGTATAAATCCTATATATATTGATGGTGTTGAGTATTTTTTATCACTTTCCTCATAAAAAAACAATTAGAAGGGATAATTAAGAGTTTATTTATGAAATATGATCTGAGGATGATTTAAAAATTTGACACTGTTGGGGGACATATATTGAATTTTGGTTTTAAAAAAGTTCATTTTTTTCTATCAAATAATAAACAAAATTTCAGAGAAGATACAAATAATTTGTATCCAAATCCATCATGATTTCAAAATTTAGTATATGACATAGCAGGTCCATTATTTCAACAAACTGAAACTCAAGATGATATTGTTTTTAACTCGTGAGTTGGAACCATCCTGATTTTATGAGTTTTTGAAGTCTGCTGAGTATGCCTTATATCATGGTTGCAAGATAAGAAAATTTGATGCAGTTGCAAAATTTATGGATATTGATTCAGATAATGGAATACCAAATTGCTATTTTAATTAGATATTCTCTTCGGTTAAAGCACTGTTACCTAAAGAAAATGGGTTTCCTATAAATATCTATGAGGGAAAGAGGCTAGTTCATAATTTGGGTCTTGTTTATCAGAAGATTCATACATGATCAAATTATTTCATCTTATATTATGGTGAAAATGAATCATTATTTAGTTTTCCTACATGTGGGAAATCAAGGTAAAAAGATGCTCAAATAGGGAAGTTTGGAATGATTCTTGTAAAATAGTTGAGTTATTTTCATGTTACATCCAAATTGTTGTGTTTATTTATGTCTCAGAACACAAAATCACCAATTTCATGGAACCAAACCAATATTTCAACAAATAAAATATTAAATCATCACATGGATGGGAATTCATGGAAATAGTTTCATCAAGTACACCAATATTTTGCTTTAGAAATTTGAAATGTGTGATTGGGTTTTTCTAATGATTGTTTTTGTCCATTTGATTCTTATGGTAGTCAAAATTATTATTGCCCATCTTTATAACTTTGTACAATTTACATCCTTGGATGTTGATGAATGGTGCATATATTATTTTTGACCTTATTAATTCCTAGAAATCCAAAAAATAACATCAATGTTTATTTGAATCCACTGATTGATGCATGAAATTTATTGTGGAGCCATGGTTTTTGTACATATGATGTTTTTTCAATACAAAATTTCCCAATGAAAGCAGCATTGATATGGAAAATTAGTGACTTCCCAGCATATAACATGTTATCTGGCTGGAGTACACATAGTCCAAAATCATATATGTACTATACGAGATACAATAAAGTGTTTACGATCTTCAATGAAAGAAAAACATATTTTTTTTTACTATTATCATAGATTTATTCCAATATATCCCCATTTTTGGAGGAATAGAAATAATTTCCTAAAAGGTATAATTGAATGAGATTGACCTCCTGCAATGATATAAAGTATTGAGTTAAAATATATTTTCTCTTCATTACCTCTTATTACCATTGGACTGACTATAAATCAAGAGAAATTAGACGGTTTTGGTGAAGAGAACAATTGGATAAAAGGAGAATTTTTTTGGAAATTCTATATTGGTCTGATTTATGGGTTCATCACATGTTCGATGTCATGAATATTGACAATAATTGTTTTGATAATATAAATATATAGTTTTTGGCACACTAGGTAAGACCAAATATAGTATAAATATATGATTAGATCTTACCCAAATTTGTAGGAAATTAGAACTTAAACTATTTGAAAATATCATATCACAGAAGTTAATGATGATGAAAGTGGATTATATAGTTTCCAAAGAAAATCACTTATTATTTTATTAATGGATTGAAAATTTTATGCTTCGGGATGGTTAAGTTTCCAATTTTTATAGAAGTGTTAGAAATGGTCATATTATGAGATTAAAAAGTCATGATTTTCTGGTTATAATTGAAAATATTCTACCAATTGTATTTAGAGGTTTGTTAAATTCTTTTATTTGGGATGCACTAATAGAAATATCATATTTTTTGAGATGTTTGTGTGGAAAAAATAGGCTACGATTCACTAAGTAAACTGCAAGAAGATGTTGTTTTAATTGTATATAAATTGGGAAAAAATCCCTACCGGTTTACTTTGATTCAATAGTTCTTTTGATATTAAATTTTATACATGAATTAAAATGAGGAGGTGTATTATATTTTCGATGGATATACCCATTTGAGAGATACATACAAAAATTAAAGAGAAAGGGATGTAACAAAGCATTGGTTGAAGGATCAATTACAGAAAATTATTTGTTGGAGGAAATTTATTTCTTCTGCTTTAATTATTTTTATCTGAATATCCCCCAAAAAATAACATCATGATCCATAATGGGGGAAATGTTTATGATGAAATGAAAAATAAATTATCAATTTTTAATCATCACAAACATGGATTTGGTGGAGTTTATGAACAATGAATTTCATATTATGAACATCACCGGGATAATACATATGTTCTACAAAATTGTGAAGAAATGAAATAATTTGTACTATGAGTGACCATATCATTTATTCTATGTTTTTATAAAAATTAATATCATTTTATTTGTAGATTATATTATAATCATATCAAAAAACAATCTTACCAATTTACAGCAGCTTCTCTTGACGAATGTTTTCAAGATAATTATTCCTATTGGTTTTAATTACTAGTATAGTAAATTTTTTATGGTTTAACATATAAAATAAATTTATTACATGTTATGTTGATAATATTTTTTTCAAATTAGTAGGTATCCCAGCATTCTGATAAATTTGATAATTGATTGTGTGTATTTGGTAACCCACCATCCAAAATGGTTAAATCTTATAATTCATTTGTGGTGAAAGGTTTTCGATTTCATACACATACAAATGGAGAATAAAAAACAATGAATAGTGACGTTTTCCTGAGAGTATCTCATCATAGATAATGGGATGCTGAATTTTACAGTATGTTGGATGAAATAATTGAACTGTGTTATCTGGGATAGAATTAATTAATGATGTTTAAATATCATTGGTTGTATACTGATAGAGGAATTCATGTTCATACATTCCTTAGAATCATTTATATTTAATATAAAATCCTTCCTTTTGTAAATGAACCATTTTTATTGGCTCATCAGAAACATAATATTTATTATGCAAATTAATGTTCTACATCAAGAGAGTTGGGTGATTGGTGGAGCGTAATAAAAATAAAATCTCACGAAAATAAATTTTTTCCAACTAAATGTCGCTTCATTGAAGTGAAAGGAATTGAAAATTTTAAAGATAAAACACCAAATCCATCTTTTACATGAAGAAAAATGAATATCGATGATGACACCCCATAGTTATGGGTTAATGTAGGCGATGTTGTTGTTGATGTAACATGTTGATTTGAAATAGAATGATATGATGAAAATGAATCTACCATGGAAATTGTTGATATTGAAGAGGAATATGAAGATATTGACACTATAATATAAGAAGATGACGATGAATATTGACACAATTAAATACTGTTTATATTCATAAATAATATATATCCATATATAGTACTTGTTTTCATTCATTTTTTATAATAGTCATTTCGTGTTAAAAATTGATGAAGAATGATTCTCTGATATCCAATGTTAATTTTTTTATTAAAAACACACAAGCACTTTTAAGGGTAAAGTGGGAACCATCACAGCTTAATAGTTTCAGTACCAAAGGACACGACAGATTTGTTAATGAAAAGGGTGAGTTGTTTGGAAACATTTTCCCTAAACAAAACCCAGGGAATAGAATTCACCTGAGTGTAGGGGGGTCTTTCAACGTACCCTAAAATTGAAGTTCAAAGTTGTCCGAAGATTTTTTGTATTCCTCCATTTTAATATTCCCATGTTGAGACCTCTATGCAGGATGTGATCCTACTTATCATCCCACTCACCTTGCTCCTTTGAAGTGGCCACTAGGATCGTTCTCATCTATTCAGTTCCTTAATATCCAAAGTAAGTTCAACCATTTCTTCATCTGAATGCAAGAGTAAATCCATATGTTCCAAAACTGAGGCCATATGGAACTGAGAATTAGAATTGGAACCTTCTTCACACTACTTTCCCTGATCACCCAGATTTACACCACCTGTGGGAGGAACAGGAGAAGCATCCTCACATCCTGCCCTAACCAGGTCCTTGGTGATGGAAGTCGCCTCCTATTGGCTAGGGTCTTCGGGCCTGTTCTGGGTTGAGGTGCCAACCTTTATAGAATCCCTCAATGACAACTTTCCCCTACAAGAAGATCTTGTAATGGGAGGACTAGGGAGGTTGGAGTAATCCATCCTTTTACAAACCCTTTAATTGTTTGAAATGCAGCTGTTCGAATCCATGGTTTTGTTCTTGCACTTCCATATAGAGGATCTAAAGTAGTCCTCCTATAATTCCAGTTCCTTGGACTCATCATGGTCCGAAGTCTCAACCATTTCCTCTTGGGATGTTTCCATTTCAACTAGAGTGTCCTGTATGTGATCCCCCTTTTGCTTCCTCATTTTTAATGCAGTGTTCTTCACCTAGCGCTGCATAATGATTCTGAGAGGTCTCGATTGGACCCCCTACTTTGAGATTCTCAGCATAAGAGCGTACTTACGGGACCTTCTTTGGCTTGACCAGAAATCCTATCTACTCAACACCACGGCCCATGAATTGAAGATGGTTAGGGTTGTTTCTCGAAACCAGTCGATGTGCGTCCACACTGGTGAAAAGACCCTTAATATCATCCTTCAAGATAGATCCCTCGGTTTTTGATGGAGTGACCTCCAGTATAACCTCAGAAAGATCCCGGGGGACCTTTCTAACTACATTCCCCTCCCTTGGGAAATCCTGATCAGCATCCGCGTACGAGGGACTCTCATCATGACGAACCCTACACGCCTACATGTCTTCGCCCAAACTACTTGGAAAGGAGCTTCCACCCAGGTCACAATGCAACCAGTCAAAAAACTCTGAAATAAGAGCCCCTGAAACCTCTATAACTCCTTTCACAACAGCAACCGAAGCACCTCCCCATCATGTACCCACTGGATCTTTCCAAAAACAATCCCCACCCATAGAGATAGGGACCCCCCTGGTCTGGACATTTATAGAATCTTCCAGGCGTGCATCCCCTGAAGCCTCCTCCTGTGAAATGGGCCATGGTGATAAACCAAATTGGGTGCTCTCGTGAGAACCTAAAGCCTTCATCCAGTAGTCTAGATTACAAGCTCTGCCTATTGCAGCAGGAGAAAAGCATGGTCCAGGATTCATAAACAATCGGTTGGAAATACTTGTACTCCCCCTCTATCACAATCCAAACTACTTTAGGAGGGGGCCGAGAGAGATCCATTTCAACACAAAACCGTGCCACAATCAGATTCCTCAGAGAGGAAGTCTGCCGATCAACACAGAGAAATCGACCAATAGAGTTCCCTATAGAAGGGAGTAACACCGTATTCTGGAAAGGAAACGGGAGTCCAGGAAGTTGAATCCAAATCACTTTAGTGGAAGGGCCTCGCTCCTTATGAAGATCAAATGACTAGCAGAGAAGATGAAATTGGAAGCCTCGAATAGATCTTCCTTTTCTAGACCTTGCTCACACTAAATCTTCTTCACTCGAGAAGCTAAGAAGAATTTGTTGTAGCCCTAGAAACCCAAAAACTGTGCGCTGAGCTAAACCCCACTCCTCATTCAGAATCATATCAAACAAGTCAACTGGGGGTCATCGTTGAACGAACTGATCCACTAGAGACGAAGAAAGAAGCGCAGAGGCTGCGGTGAACTCCTGCGAAGAAATCGGAACCATGGGTTGTCCATGGAGGACCCCCGAAACCTTTAGGGAGATGAGAATTCTAGGGAATAATGAGAAGTCTGTTGCTAGAGGTAGTGAACCAGAAACCCTACCTCTTTCCTGAGATACCTTCTAAGGAGACTCACGGGAAAGAGACCCCTCCCTCAAAACCTCAGGCTCATCATCAGGTAGTACACCATCACCCATATCATTTCTGAGTTCGGTTATGGTGTACTACCTAATGATGAGCCTAAGGGTACATCACCTAACCGTCATACTATTGGTGGTTTAGTGATGAATCCAAAGGGTTATAGTCTTGTGAGATTGGTGATTCCTGGACCTATCCCTGAGTGACGTCCACATATTCAGTTTGATGCATGTTTGTAGAGGTAAATTTAGTTGTGTATTTTAGATATTTTTTTGTAATTTGCTTTTTTTATTTAGATACTAATTTTCTGATTATTTTTTCCCTTTTTTCATTGTTTTTTTACATATAGTTGTTGGATACGGGTTTTTTATATTGTGGAATTATTTTTAAGGAGCATGGGTTATGTGTGATTAGATTCCCATTGATTTTTAACACCACATATTTGATCATTGGACGATACATAATTAAATAATAGTTATTTTAAAATTTATTTAATTAATAACTTTATATTATTAATTATTTTTAGGATTTATAGTATCCCATTAATAATAGCAAGAAAGACTATATATGGGAGGCATGATAGGGTTGCAAGGGAGACCATTTCCAATAATTGTTTCACAATATGAGGAGGAAAATAATGCGTAAAGAGGGAGTCAAAAATTTTGATCATCCTTACTACACCCAATGAATAGATTACATATAACCTTATGTTTGTGATGGATTATGTTCATATTGTATAGGAGACACTTTTTAGAGGAGAACATCATTAGGTCAACAGAACTAGGGGAGATTGGAGGTGACACATCGAGCTGGTAGTCACACATTCAGTACTCATAGAAAACATTTGGTATGTAATTTTTTTAATATTTTATATATCTTTAAATATAAAATCTTTATTTTATACACATATAGGAATCTGAACAACCTGATATAAAGGATTTTGACATTTATTTGAGGATGTACAATGATCTTGTCACTAGAGAGATTAGAGGTGATCGGAAATGTCATATTTTGGTCAGTATAATTTATTTTTGAGTTTCAAACTTAACTAAAAATAATATATTAACTATTTTAATATTTAATTTTAATTTAAGGAGTCATATGAGTCTGTGACATCTCATACATAGGATGAGAGTCTGGCTGAGACTGATGATCATACCTTTAGTACATTAGGTTTTGATGATGCAATATGGATGCGGGAGACTCAGTATTCCTTCAAGAAAGGTTGAGTTGTTGGAATCAACTCTCAATTAACGTTAGTGAGTTATTATTGTAGAACTGTGATGTCATCATGTAGCTCGAGAGAAGATCATGGAGAGTCATTATCATATACTACACAGTATAAGGATTAGATGTGAGCCCTGGGTGAGTTTATAGAGGCCATGCGTAGGAACAAGAAGAGTTTCGTCCATAACAGCAGCAATAATAGGAGGAGATGTGTCGATGGAAGCAATAGTTTCATGAGTATACAATGAAGTACATGTGTTGTTTGACTCATGGTTTAGGGATGGAGTTCCACCCACCAACTCCTCCAGCTCCTCTAGATAACCCTACCCCACATTGATTTATAGTATTTATAATAAACATTTGAATGTAAATTTTTTGTAATATTTTTATGAGTCCATATATTTAAATTTCTATAAAGTCCTTTTTTATATTATTGCAAATATTGTGTTTTTTTATTTTTTTATAATTTTTTTACTATTTTTTTATTTATTTAAAATTTATATAAATTTAAAATTTATTTTTTAAATTTTTTTATTATTTCACTATTATTATATGGTTAATATTATTTAATATTTTCTTTGAGTAATGTGTTTTTTATTTTTTTTAATTAAATTTTAAGTAAATTTATTATTTTATATTATTTTTTTAATTTTTTATTATTTTATTATTTTAGTATTATTATTTATATTATTATATTAAATCTTATTAATATTATTATATATATATATATATTTGCGACAGGTTGTTAATCATGTCGCAAATACGTAATTTGTGATAGGCCTGTTGCAAATAATTATTTACAATGGGTCCATCATAATTATGGTTTTTAAAAAATCATGGATAAAATTTTTGTAGCAGGAAGGACTCCCATCATAATTTTTTTGAGACACTGTTTTATGTAATGAGTCATTTTTGATGGGACCTTGTCTCAAGTAACCCATAACATATACATCAATTTCCAGTAGTGGTAGAATAAATATTGTTAGAACTCCCTCTTCATGTGTGTGTAGCTTCATCAAAATGACTACTCATTGTTTAGATCGCCATTGAGATGAGGAGGAGGCTCAGGTAAAACTTCTACATCATCATTGATCTACTTATGATGATAGGGAACTACAAAACTTATAGGTTGAAGAAAGGACTCATTTGGGTCTCTTAAATGGTATATCATTGACCCTTGGTTGATATTAGAAATGGGGTGACCATGTTTCAAATTTATACACAATGTGGGAGGTGTTTTTGGGAACCTAGATTTCAAAATAACACTTGGCCCATAGTTTTGGGCTAGTAAAGTGCCTTATCTTGACTTGTAAAAAAGATACAAATTTTTTTCCTACATTTTGAGTCTGTCCCTGTTAAATTTGGTTTCTATTTAATGTAAAACTGAGAGATATTTCCAAAATGGAGAACCATACTTTTATCTAACAGTATATTCAGTTTCATATATAGATCAATTCATTTGGGAATTTTTTAGTTGAATTGAGATTCGGTGTATTCATAATAGTTTTATCCTACTAAAATTTGGATCAGACCAAAAAAATTTAGCCTAATTTGATGTACAGATTAGCTTCAGTGTGTATTTGAGTCTATATTTGTGCTTGGGCTCTTGCCACTACTACAAAACTAGGTAAACCTAGTAATAGGGATTTAACGATGCGATCTAAAATTTCTATTAATGACTCCATTTGTCAGCACTAGAAAAAGATCTAGTAAAGGGACCCCTTAAACAATGATTTTTGAGCTCTATTAAAGATTATATTAAACAGCTCTAAAAACACTAATAAAGGGGGGGTCTTTATGAGCGCTTTCATATAAGTGCTGAAAAAGACCCCATTTAACACTGCTTTTTTACTAGTGCCGATATAGGGTATATTTCAGAAATATATATGTTTCATTAAAAATATTATATTAATGTATATATATATATTATAGATATAAATATAATATATATATCTGAAATATGTTTTAGATAAGGTAAATAGACATTTACAATTAATATGAAAGATATTAGGTCAAATTGATTATAAATTAATTTAAAAATATTCTTAATCAATAATTGTATAATTATTACGAACTAATTTTCATTTAACATCAATTAGAAGGTAACAAAATGAAAAAATTATTAAAAGATCTAAAATAAGTTGAAAATGTAACTTGAACTTCAAAAGGTCATAACTTTGGATCTGTGTGTCTATTTGGGCTCCACCACATATTAAATCAAATTATATGATGTTATCTATGCCCATAGTGATAGAGGTTGCCCTGTTTCAGGTTTTTTTAGGCCCACAATGTCCATAAGGACTATGAAAATGAGTTTTTGGTTGTGGTATCCCAATTTTTTAACATTCGATGAATTTTCAGGCTTGATTAAGGGGGTTTTAGCCATTTTTCAATAGGGAATTAATTTATTTATAAGGATTACATTCATATTGATATTATGGTTTTGCAATTTTGTTGTTTTTAAAATTTTTGTTTAATTTATAATTAAATATATGCATATTTTTTATATTTACTTTTATAAAATCACTTGTATAAATTCACATATCAACATATTTATGAAGAATTTTATTTTTAAATATATAAAATAAATATTTATTTTTCATTTTATTTTATTTAATTAATTATTAATTTTATTTACCTTATTAAAATGCATTCATATTTATATATTAATTTTAAATATACATATTTGTGTGTGTTAATAAACACACACACACAAATATATATATATATATATTCTTATATATATATATATGAATATTAGTATATAATATATTTAAATAAATATAATTATGTATATATATATCTCACTTTCTAAATATATTAAAATATATAAAAAAAATCATTAAATATACAACAAAATATGCATGGCATAGTTGTAAACATCATTTATTCACGTAATAGAGGTACTAGGATAGAATCGAGGCATGCATAATTATTTGGTGTAGCCTTCTAGTGCTGAAAAAGGGAGGTGGGGTGTGTGATGGTGGATAGGTAGTGGAAAGCACTGAGAAAGGGGATTGTAAGCACTGATACAGGGAGATGGGGGGTCCGTGAAAAATTATTATTATCTTCATAATTGTTTCGCAGTTATTTTTTCATAATTGCTAAAATTCACCCTTTAACAATGCTAAAAATCACTATTAAAGGAACCCTTTAACAATGATAAAAAAAAGCATTGATAAATGGTTCCTTTAACATAACCTTTTTAGCACTGTTAAAGGTTTCCATTAACGATAATTTTTTAGTATTGTTAAAGCCCCCCCCCCCCAATTTTAACATCGCTCACAATATCTACACTTTTTATGGACTGATAAAACCCTTTACTTGTGCTGTTAAATCCTTGATTTGTAGTTGTGTGCACATTTTATCCTATTTTTCTTCAACTTCATCTTGGGTCCTTAAAATCACCTCCTCCAACAATGTAATCATCAAAACAAGTAAAACATCCTCTTTTAACGGTGATAAAAATTAAGTAATCGAATAAAATGTGAAGTTAATTTTTTTATTATATTTTTAATTTAAAATAAAAAATATGTTTAACACAGTGGTGTAAGGTTGAAATAAAATAGTGAATCATTGTTCACTCACATTCCCACACCTAAGAATTTTCACTCCGTAGAAAAGTTATATTTCCTAAAATGATGCATGAATATATTCCCGACATCATGAATATTTATAACTAAAATAATATTTAATTCATGATAGAAATGGGATCAAATTAAAATCCAAACCAAGTAGTTATTCCTATTGTTCGTGGAAAAAGATTTCTCATAAATTGTATCTGAATAAAATTCAAGTAGTTTTTTGAAACTAGTCTTAGAAAGGAATTCAAAATTGAACCATGTAACTGTCTCTCTATGTTTTTGTGCATTTGAAAATCATTTCATGTTATTCCTTCGACTTTCTATCTATTAAATAGAGGTTATTTTAAAAAAAATTATGTTTACCCAATTCTTTCCATCGAATGTGCCCTACATTCTTACAATAAAATTCCATATCTCATTCACTTAAGAATTATTGAATGTCAAACCATAATCTCTTAACCTTGATTTCCCCTTATATTTTATATTTCATGACTCCCCTCATTATTTATTTGTATTTTTTATTTTTTAGGGAATATAACAGTTGTATAATAGTTACACATGCATAGGTCAATCTAGTACAATAAAGAAAAAGATCAGATAAGGAATGAACATATAGGAAAATAATTTTAGAAATCTGAAAAATATTAACTGAATATGTGTTTACCTTTTATTATGTAATAAATATTAACACTCTATGGTTGATTTTAATTTTTTGTAGAGATATAAAGTGACATTATTAACCCATAAAATACTCATATATTTGGTATCAATCATCTCAGTCGTTTTATAGAAATAAAACCATTTACATCATCTAAAAACAAATAATTTAGTAAAACAATCACACCTCAATGTTAAATTCTTGCTAAAAACACATTCCATCAGTTATTAATGTTTTCTTTAAAAGTTATAAAAACTTGAAAATGTGAAATTAATCTTTTATTTTCAATAATTTCCTTGATTAGGTGGGTATCAAAAAGATTATTCTAGAACAAAAAAATTGGGGGAAGGTAAAAATACTATGTATTAAGTGAAAATATAAAAATAAGAAATATTATTAAAATATTAATGAACTCTGGAAATTGGAGAAAAATAAAAACACTATGTTGTAAGAAAAAAAGTGAAAAAGGATAAATATGATGAAAATACTAATTAAATCAGGAATTTATCCACCCCCTACAACAAGTGTATGTAGTGAAATTGCTGTAATATGATAGAATGTGAGAAGGAATGATAAAAACTAGTAGTTTTCACTGGTAAGTTTCTTCTTAAAGGTGTTTTTCTTTTATGGAGGACTCCAGAATGGTCGCATAAAATTGCTTCAGCTACTTTCCATTGACAGTGAATGTTTTTTTGTTTATCATTTTGAACATCCACAACACCAAATGGATAGAATTTGGTAACAATTTATAGACCAAACCAGCGAGAACAAATCTTACATGGGTGGAACATAAACCTTTCATTTAAAAGGAGTAACTTATTCCCAATATAAAACCAATTATGGTGGATTATACAATCATGTCTAGCCTTGGTTCACACTTTATAGATCTGAATTTTCTCAAATGAATATCTATTCATTTCCTCTATCTCGTAAATATGAAACTTCATTTGATCATCTACACCATACATATTAGAACTGAATTATTTAATGCTATAGATGTCTTATTGATCTATCTCAATAGGGAGGTGAAAATTATTTCCATAAAACAATCTGATAAGGTGAAGTTTTAATGGGAGGTTTAAAGGTAGTATGGTAATCCCACAATGCATCATGAAGTTTGTATTCCAATCTTTTCTTTTAGGTTGAACCATTTTTTCACAATTTTTTCCACTCTATTTGACACCTCACCTTGAATATTGGATTTTGGGTGATATGTAGTAGGAACTCGAAGTTGGACCCCATGAAAATACAAATGTTATTGTATTGTTCGGTTGAAAAAAATGAGAACCATAGTCACTGATGATGAACCTAGTCAACCCAAACCAATAAAATATTTGGGTTCCTAAAAATTTAACTATATTCATTGAATCATAATTCTTTATGGATCGTGCCTCTACCCATTCTGACACATAATATATATCCAGAACAATGTAAAAGTTACATAATTAATTTAAAAATAGAAAAATATACTCAATTCCCAAAATAAAAAAATTTCATGAAATAGCAAGGGTTGTTTTGGAATTTCATTTATTTTGGAAACATTACATTTCATTTGAAAATGAGTACATGATTTAAAAAATAATGTGCATACCAAAATAGTGCTGGCCAAAATAGACTAGAATCTAGGACCTTTGGAGCAATTTATTGAGGACCAAAGGTCCCCCACATGAAAGCATGTGACAGAACCTAAGGAAAGACTGGAACTCACTATCAGGTACACACCACTTGAATACTTGATCACTACATGTGCACCAAAGGTATGGGTCATCCCAAATGTACCAAAGAGACACATATTTTAGATGATCAGTTTGGTTTTTATTTAAATCAGTAGGAATGGAAAATGATACCAAATAATTTACAATGTCATCATACCTAGAAATTCCATCTTCCAATAAATAAAATTTATCATCAGGGAACATTTTATTTATGGGAAGATAGTTGGATGAGTCAATGTATGGGGGTCGATAGATCCTACAAACATGTTCAACCAAACCATTCTATGATCATTTTTATCCCAAAATTTTTAAATTAAATTTTGAAAGGAGGAGCATCCAATGAATGAGACATGGTTTAGATTCTAGATTGTTAAGGAGATACTGGAGGGATTCATGGTCAGAGAACAAAATTAATTTGGACCCTAAAAGTTATGACATAAGTTTATCCCAGGAAAACAAAAAATCAAAAGAATTATTTTTTGGTTATGGTGTTGTTTTCAGGGGTAGGTTAGGCATTAACATTGATATATAGATCTTAATCATCCCATTAGGATAATATTACCCCAAATGCATAGTTAGAGGTGTAAACACACAATCTAAAATGGTAAATCCCACTGATTTTCTTAGATTACTAGGGGCGATGTGAAAATCTATTTCAATTAGTTAAAGCCATACTAACTAGCTTTATCAAAAACAATTTATCATTATTTTTGGATTATGTGGGGGAGGGGGTGAAATATTACTAAATTCACAAATTAAATGATGATAAAATCTATCATGACCTAAGAAATATTGCACCTCTTACATATTTTTTTGGGAATGGTAGGGAATAAATGATGTCTAGTTTTGTTTTATCAGCTTAGATACCATCCCCGTAATTGACATTTCCATTTATTATGTCTTGTTTAACCATGAAATTAAATTTCTCATAATTTAATATAATATTATTTTCAATACGACAATGTAGGATAGAACCAAGAATAGTCAAACAGTTACAAAATATTAAGCATATACAGAAAAATCATCTATAAATACTTCCATGTAATTCTATATGTAATAACAAAAAATACTAACCATGCATCACTGGAATATACTTGGAGCATTATAAAATCCATATGGAATCCTCATGTTTGAAAATGTGTCAAAAGGGAAAGTAAAGGTTTTTTTCTTGATCATCTAGGGTAATATGGATATGAAAGTATGCACAATACCCATAATGAAAATAGTACTTGGACTCCCCTGATATCCTCCCTAGAATATAATAAATGTTTGGTAAGGGGATATAGTTCTTTCAAGTGTACTGGTTTATTTGATGATAGTATGTACAGACACACCAACTATTCTTCAGACAGGTTGGAACCAATTCATTATTTCTATATTTTCTTATCGTTTGACCAATTTTTTATGAACTAACAAAACTGAATTGACCCATTTTCTATTATATATGGGTTAAATGATTCAAAAATCTAATTATTTAGTTTTCAACTTTTTAACAATATCACGGAGGTTTTGGTTCATTTAGAACTATGATTTCCTTAATGGTTTATCCTTATAATTTAATAATATATAATGATTCAAAATTGATGGGATAATACTAGTAATTTCATATATTCTCCATCCCAAAACTTTTTTATAATCCCTAAAAAGGTCTAATAATTGTAATCCATGATCTGGAGAGAGTGAACTAACAAATATATATCAATGATGAAAACTAATAAATGGGATAAGGGGAAAGAGAATATGTTTTTTGTAGAAGGGTGTATATCAATTGAATAAACAAAAGGAGATGAATGCTCTTATGAGGGGTGAAACATGGCATAAGGGATGTTGAAGTGGAAAATATCACCACCAAGACCCATAGATAATGTACCATTATAGACATTAATTATGGTTTTGATAGTTTTGGTGAAAGGTCTCCCCAATATAATTGGGTCATTTCCATTCATCCTATCATCTTCCATTTTAATCATGAGAAGATCAACGAGAAAATTAAAATTTTAACCATCCCTAGAACAACCTTTAACATACCAATAGGTTGTGTGGTACATCAGTTTTCCCATTTAATGACTATTCATATGGGCTTTAGTTCCCTAACTAATAATCTAGAGAAAATTGATTGGGGAATCACATTTATGAAAGCACCCAAATCAAGTATAACATCATAAAGGAAATAATTCTCTATGGTGGATGAAATAGAGAATGTTCATATTGTTGTATTTGGTGGGAATTGATGGATCTATCAGAATGGATACAATACTCCCCGAGATCTCATTTTCATCACCTCAAAGTATCATTCACTTTGTAAAAATCTAATTATGAAATTGGGAATATCATGGAAGTTTCTTCATGGAATCAATCTATAGAATATTAACCAAAACGTTATTTAATGTTTACAATATTTCTTTATAATATTCAGTTTATTTTGATTTCTTTGGTAGGGTTTATATTTGGATAAATGGTAGAGGGATGGTTGGGCTATGTGGATCATCAAAATATAATCTCTTTCCTTTGTTGGGGTTTCTTTATAGAGAAGGATTTTTCTCTTTTAGATTTTTTGTGATGATGGGAATGGTGTTTTAATCATCATGGGATGAATATAATGGAGGGTATATTGGGATTTTAATTTATATTCAACTATGAAGGGTTATTGAATTGACATTTCCCTTTTCTATAGGGTTAACTAGTGGTTGAGAAGGTTGTTTACTTGACCCCTGACCTTGGATTTCAACCACTGAGTTAGCGAGCTAGACTAATAGTGTCTTTAGGTATTATATGCATGCTTGGGATTTTTTTTGAATTAGTTATTATTTGAAATGATTTTACTCATATTATCCTCAACTCAAGGCTTGGGTTTTGGAGGGGGCTATTGGAAAGGCCTTTGTGGTGGTTGAAGATTTTTGGGTGGTAGTGGAGAATAAATACCCTACCTCTGTTGGTTTCATGATTATTGAGGTTGGTTGGGATAGCCCCCTTTACTATTATCTTGGTTTTATTCCCACCCAGAGTTGGATGGATATTATGATTCTTACCTAATGGGTTGGTTATCTGGGTGTCTTGGAAATATTTTATCAGAACTCTCAAAAGGTTCTCTCAGTTGTGGGAATTGGTCAGAATAGTGGGTGTTAGTGGAATAGACCACATGATGAATTGGATGAGGTTGAGATTTCCCTTCAGAAATAAAAAGTTATCAAAGTAGAGTACTTAACTCTTCAAACCTCGTGTCCATATTCTTTTCGAATTCATAACTTTTCACCTCATGGACAGCTCAAATGGGTATACAAGTCCTTGAACCATATTTTTTCAAGTTTTGTTCCATGTTCTCAATTAGGCCCCTTTCAAGAATTGGTGTCCTTTAGAATAAAACCACTCATACAATATCATTAATCATGTTATGATCAATAGAAATTTAACATTCATCAAAATAGTGTATTAAAATTGGATCATTTATTTTGTGGTTTGGATATCTTGAACATAACCTTTTAAATCATTCCCAGTATTCATGAATCATTTCCCATTATGATTATATTTTTCCAAAAAAAAATATTTTTTTTATAGTTTCAGTTCAAGAAGGTGGGATTTATTTTTCATGAAAAAGGTGTTTCATGTACCCTCAACCACTAATTGGGGAATTAACATAATATAACCAATCTTCTACATTATCTTCTAGTGAGACGGTGAATTACATAATCTTAAAAAATTATTCATCCACATAAAATGTTTTAGCATTGAAAATACAATATGGAATTATTATAAGGTTTTATGTGGGTCTTCTCTAACAAGTCCATAAAAATCTACTAAAAATTAAATTAACTCATACTTAGGATCAAAATTATGTTCTTTGCCTTGTATTTGAATGTATGTAGGTTGGATATCAACATCATGTGAAATTAGTTATTTTAATGTATGGTTATTTTCCGAAAATATTATTCAATTTTATTTTATTCTTGATGTTGGTTTTAGAATAAGAAGATGGATCGATAAGTTTTTTGATTTTTTCTTTTCCCTCCATCAAATGATCGTTCTGTGCATCTTGGTGTCACTAATATAGGACCCTTTTTCGTTTGGGTTTGAAAGGAGGAAGATATACTAGATCAGAATGAGTCATTAATAGAAACAACATAAGAAATAAATAAGAAAATATATATATATATATTTAAAGGTAAAAGTTATAACAAAGCAGATATCCATAAAATTCAAAAATATCTTATAAAAACATAATAAAAACTGTACTGATCCCTGAAAATGGTGCCAAAGTTTTATAATATTTTCCTGAAAAATTAATTTTATTATGTTTTTTAAAATTTATTTATAGTATAGGGAAGACCCTTGGTAATCCCTAAAATATATTTGGAGGATTATATTTCATATATTCAATAAAAAATTAAAATAGAAAACATTTTAAAAAAATGGATTAAATAAATAGTTTCATAGTTGAAAATGTGGTTTTTTTAGAATTTATGAGAGAATAAGTCCATTTCGAGTCCACTACACTTTTTAGTTCATTGTTATGAAAATTGAACATCTTTAAATGGAATATATTAGTTGAGAGTAATCAAGATATCAATTCCCCTCATTCCTTTTAAAATGATGTAGAAAGAACCAAACCATAACACAAAAATCATATTGTCAATGTTTGGACCTCAAAAATTGAATGAAGTAATCCAAATAATACTAAAATCTCTTGTATATGTGAGATGAAAAGAACACTTTTGTTGTCCAATAGAAACAACCCAAGATTATGACTTTAAATCACAACCCAATCGATATTGAAATGAAATTTTGTTCACATAATTATACCGAAACAATGATTTTAAAAGAGAATAGTGTTGATATAAGACATCAATGAAATGTTTTAAACAAAAAATAAATGAAAATAGTATAATTAATCTATATCCAAGTATGTTTAGATTCCTCTAAATGACCACCCACTATTTAGCTCACCATCAAGAGGAGTATGAGGCTTGGGTGGAACTTCAACTTCATCCTTGATCTCCCTATGAGGATAGGGGACTCTAGAAGTTATAGGATGAATATATTACACCTTTGGGACTCCAAAATGGAAAATATTTTCCCCTTAGAAGATCTTACAAATGGATTTCCCAAGGATCTAATTTATAGGCAATGTGGGATGTGGTTTTGGGCATCTATATTTTGATTTCCCAATTAGGATATTGTTTTGGGCTAGTAAAGTTCCTTATATCAAATTGGAAAAAAGGAAAAATTAGTTTCCTACATATTTAATAAATCTCTATGGAATTTTTTGGAAATTTAATGAATAAAAGAGTTATATTTCTAATATAAAGATCCAATCATTTGACATCATGTAGATTCAGTTTCATAGATAGATTAGTTATGTTGGGCCTTATATTGGTTTAATTGGGATTTGATGTCTTCATAAGAGTTCTATCCCACTGAATTCGGAATCAAACCACAAAATTGTATCCCAATTGGAATAATGTATTAGTTTAAGTGTGCATTTGAGTCCACATGTGTGTTGGGATCCTGTGCAATTTGGCCCATTTTAATTCATCTTTATCCTGGGACCTACAAATCACCACCTCCTATAATGAAATCATCAAAACATGTAAAATTGAAATTTAAAATAGGGATAAACATTAAATAATTAAATCCAATGATAATTTTAATTTTTTATTATATTTTGAATTTACAATACAAAATCAGCTTAACATAGTGGTGTAAGGGAGAAATAAAATAGTGAATCATGGTGCGACCACCCATAACCATTTGGAACCTGTTATGGGTCTGTAATGCAAATGAGAGTGTCCCTATGGCCGGAATACAATAGGCACGGTATTGGTAACTAGAATCGATGGTATAATCACATAAATGGGAGGCATTAAGCCCATAAATCTGATGAATATATACATATACAACCCATTAATCTAAACGATAATATAAAAATAATCCAAAAATCACAATTTTCCATAATGCATGATATGTTTGGAAAAAAATTCCAAAAATAAATATACCAAATAAAATTCCTAGGAATCAATTACATATAAACTTCCAAACGTTATACTATTACTCTCCTTATCAGTCACCAAAATAGACCTCGATGATTGAAAAATAATTTATTTGTATTGGAGTTACCATAACATCTATACTTAGTAAGTTCATAATTGAGATCACTTATGAAAATGTGGAATACTGGTGCTCATACTTTAGAGGAAAAATTACAGAATAAATCCGCACCTATCAATTCATCTATCACATATCTTCACCTAGGATTACTCACCAAGTAATGAATCTGAGTATAATAAAGTAATATAAAAATATTGAAAAAATTATATCCAAAACCCCCTTCCCTATTTGTTTTTAGCTCTCACTCATCAACAACAAACATCTTGTTCCCCAAATCCGTTTCGCAGTTGTGCCATAACACATCATACCAATCTCATCACATCTTATTTGGGTTAGATTACAGCTCTACCTATCCTAACCTCTTACAAGGTCCAACATATCATATTTGAATCAGTATATCCATACAATAACCATAACCACCACCTCATAACACATATCCACATATCCACTATGCACCACATCCTCAATACATATCTATATCATCATGGTATCATGATCATGAAATAAATCAACTTTACACCCTCCTTATACCATGATGACCCTCACAGGTATCATCCCCACATCTATGTAACCATAAAACCACACCACAAATATAAGGGATAGTGGGGAATAGGGAGTAGTCTGCAATATGTTCCCTCATTAAGTTGATTTTTTTGGGAAAACACCCAGAAACCAAAACATTTGGGTGCCGATACAGTTATCCAACTTTGGTGGGGTGCATTTGAAATCACAAGAAAAAATAGGTATAATAATCTACTCATATAATCCCAAAAAGTAAGTTCACACTAAAATAATCCCTATCATAGCCCATAAATATCACCATTTCCAAACACTGCTAATGTTGTAAACTATAACATCTGAAATAATTTACACTTCCTAAATAAAACAACCAAAAAACTATAATGATCAAGGATTTTTTACCTAGATATTACATATTTTTTGATAAAAATTCAATACATTACACAAACACATGCCTAAGTATTGTAAAGGTATAGTGCCTTTGGAAACATTGAAACATAAACAACTAGTTAATAAATAAACTAAAAAATCTCTTAATAAGTTCTTATTAACTATCAAACATCATATACATATCATAAAAAATACATTTCTTCATAATCTAGGGAAAGAAAACATAAGAAAGGGTGAGATCATATGCTTATTAAGGGTAAACAATGGAGATATGTAAACAAAACATGAGTAGAAGTGTATGAGGATATGAGCATAGCAGTTGAAAACCAAACAGTACGTGTCAAATAAAAATATATTGGGCCATGGAATAAATATCAACAGTTCATAAGACATAAATCATAAGGGAATCAACGAAAATTATCCATGAGTGCATAAGAATAACATAAGAAATGGAATTGTGTCATACACGTAATCATAGAAGAATCATTTCCATAATAGTCAAGGATCATTTCAAAGGATAACATAGTGGAATGGGTTCACTTCCAAAACCATCATAGTAGTAAAGGTTCACTCCCAAGACTATCATAGTGGACAAAGTCCCTTAACAAATCGGGTTCACTCCCCCTTCCAGTCATGTTTATCTCATGATATATCAATATTTATCCAATTCATTAGAGGGAGATATATGTCCAACCATAACATTATGAAAATCATAAAAATGTGTTCTAAAATATCATAAAACATTCATCATATGAGAACCTATGATAACAAATGGGTTTTATAATAATTACATCATAGCATAACCCATAGAATAGAAATGGGTTTCATATAAATTTCATTATAGCATAACCCATGGAAAATAAATGGGTTTCATAAAAATCTCTTCATTATAATCATAAAAAATATTGGGAAATAATAAGGATGTTAAAACATGATTATATCCATATATAAACTTAAGGAAAAACAATTTCTTATTATTGATGAATAGAAATTCAAAAGAAAATAATTAAAACAATCTTGAGGAAAATGTGCTTTCAATATTGAAACCAACTCTTTAAAATATAAAAACATCCCAAGTATTAAAGAAAATTTTTTATTTGAAAATAATCATTGAAACTTACAATGGAATATTTAATACATTGATTGGTCATGATGGAATAAAATTTCACTCATGTCGTACACTTTAAAACAAATATTCCCTTTAGGTTTTTAGTAAATGTCAAAATCACCTTGTTAAAAAAATGAAAAAAAGATTCCATTTAAGTAATTTAATGAAAACTGAAAAATAGGTAGAAATAAATTTAAAAAATCTTATGAGGTTAGTAAAAACATATTTAATATATTTTTTCTAAAACATGGATAAAAATTAATAAACTTTTTGAACAAAGAGATAAATAAAATCGATTTTCCTTAAAATCAACATATTTTTGTTCCCTTGAGTACTTAAAAATATGAAAATGAAAGGAAAATCTATATTCTAGATAAATATCCTTATATTAATAAAATAAATGAGTTTCTTGAGATATATATTATTATTTTTCATTATTGTAAATAAAATCATAAGCAATCCTGATAAACAATGAGATTGTAATATAAATTATTTACCAGTTTGGTATCTTTAGAATTCTAAGAACAAATAAAGATTAACATAAAATGAAAAATTAAATATCATGAGAAGGATTATGTTAATTATATAAATTTTAAAAGGGATTTATATACATATCATAAAATAGGACAGGATCATATCATATCTTATGTCTCAAAGTAGGTAATTTGAGACAAAAAATCCATTACCTTAAGTATCGATGTCCTGCATACAAGTTTAAAAATACATCATAGTAAATATAAGTTAATTATAAATTTATTAAAAAATAATAATATTTATTAAAATATATATTATTTACTTATGACTTTTTATTAACCATTTATTAATAATTCCTTCTTAAAATCACATTTTGGATAATAATTACTTCATTTGTCATGCATGGATTTGTTTGGAAATTTTGGTAATTTTAATTTGAATCTTGTTTCATATTATACATAATTTTATAAATTATATAAATATCATATATATTAATTATATGTGTATTTAGAGTAATCCATTAATGTTTGATATATAAAATGAGTTACACCATTCATAGAGACGCCAAGTCATATGTACACATGAACATTGTTTTAATTTTGTCAATGGATCTAAAGCAAGGAAGATAAATAATATATCATCTTAAAAGAGTCATTATTAATTATTATATATCACATATATTCATTAAACTTATCCTTATTACATTTCATGTAAAGTGGTAGTGAAAAATAAATCACATTGCTTTGGTAGGTGGTAGTCTGTTGTACACACAAGTGATGTTATCGTATCCCCATATAATGAAAATTAAAAATTTAATTTGTTATATGATGATTAAAGAATAAAAATAATATTACAAATATTATATATAAATAATAAATCCATTATTATATACATCCTTGAGAGGTGGTAATGGAAAATGAATAACATCGGTTTGTGAGGTGGTAGTTTGTTGTACACACGATCGACAGTATCGTTTCCAACTTAAGGGAAGAGGATATTGATTTAGGTAATGAAATTAAAATATTAAAATATAAGTATATATAATATACTAAGGTTATTATATTATCTAATTTTAATAATATTTTTAGGATCTGGAGGAATAAATTATATTAAAACACAAGTTTAGGAATTTTATATCTTCTTTCAGAGGGCCTCTTTAGGTTTATACCTAATGAATTATTATGAGGGTTTACTAATAGAAATAAGGTATATAAAAGGAGAGGATGTAAATAATTAATGTTACTGTTCAGTTCTTGTCTAAACCAAAGGTTTTTTTATGTGTGAAGAGGATAGGAGAGGGGGTGACCGTTTATAAGTGGGGGAGATGACACAAATGAAAGTTTTAAAAATAATTAAGTGTACGCAGGTTTTTTAAATTATATAAGGACAAAAAATTGGTAATTATTAAACATTATATGTTATAAGTTCTAAATATGTCCACAAAAAGTTCTTTAGACAAATTTTAAGGTCATTTTAACCCTTATAAATTTAAGTTAACCACCCCAATAAACCATTTTTAACCTTAACATTGATAATTAATTTTTAATGTTTTCACTATTAATTATGGTCAAAAATTAAGTTCAACTTATTATATTTTATTAATTTTTCTAATTTAAATTATTTAATCCATTTTTAAAAATTAAATTCTTATAGGTGGCATAATTAAATTTAAAATTAAACCCATTGACACGATAAAAAAGATTTTTTCCAATGAGAAATTTCTCAGAAGTTTTATGAAAAATTATATCAAAATTCCATATGATGAGGATTAAAATAGACTAAATTGGTTTAATTATAATAACATTTAACTAGTTTTACTGTCAAAAAATTTTAAAATAAAACTTAACCAAATAAATTATTTAAATGAAATTTCATTTCTCAATAAAAACCAGTATTTTTCCATATTCCTCGAAAAAATAATATTTTTTTTAAAAAAAATATCTCCATAATCTAATTTTTACATATTGATTAAAAAATGAAGTTAATTTTATCAAATAAAAATTTTAAAAAATTGAAAAATTATTTTTATTTTGTTTTTCACAAGAAATAAATAAATTCTTTTTTTGCAAAAATAGTATTTTTGATACATATAAAGAATTTAACAAAAAAGAAAAACTTTTTATGATATATTTTCATTATATAAAACCATTATAATTAATATTTAAAATATATTTATTACTATTCATACATCTATTTTTAATATAATGGTCATAACGACCATATTAAATAGTAATATAAATACTATGTTGTAGTTCTTTATAATTAGATGTTGCGTGTAGTACAAGTTATCAAAAAATTAAATTTTATTCAAAAGAATTTTTGTAAAATATCAGGGTGTTACATGATAACCCCAATTAAAATGAATATCAGCCTCAAAATGTTTCATTCTAATACAAAAAAGGAGGATACTTCGACCTCATTACATTCCCAGGTTCCCATGTAGCTTCCTCAATTTGGCGGTTTCACCACAAAGAATTGAATAGGTGAGTGGTGTTGTTTCATAGAAATTTTTCCTTATGATCTATAATTTCCCCTAGTTGTTCCTCTTAGAAAATGTCTTAATCCAAAGGTATTACCTCTGAGTTTAGTACATGTGAAGATTTAGTCATGCACTTCCTTAGAAAAGCTAAATGGAACTCATCGTAGACTTGAGTGAGGTTTAGTGGATGTGACGACCGATAGGCTTCCATCTAGATATAATCAAGAACATAAAGGGACCTATATACCTAGGGATTAGATTTTCCTTCTTTCTAAATATCATTAACTTATTTTATAGATAAAATCTTTGAAAAAACTTGTCACCAACATCAAATTATTGATCACATCGACAATTATCATCATAAATATTTTTTTTAATTTGTGATGCCCTTATATGTTGTTGAATGGATATAACATTCTCTTCCATTCATTAAGAAATTTCATGTCCCAATAGATTTATTTCTCAAACTCCATTCCATCATGTTGGATCTCTACATATCTTTTAATAGATATCTTCATAAAGAGCCATCTATATACTCGTGTGAAAGCTATTATAGTATGAAAACTCAACTAGAAGAAGGTATTGATCCCAACCACCTTTGAAATCTAGAGAACATGATATCGATATATAATATAGGATTTCAACAGTTATCTCATACTATCCATCTATATGAGGATTATATATAGTGATGAAACTCAACTTTGTATCCAGATCATGTGGAAGACTTCACCAAAACATTAAGGAAATCCTTAGATTCCAATAAAAACAGAATGTGGTACTCTATACAACCTTACCACTTACTTAATGTAAATAAAAGATAGTTAATCCAAAGATAAATCATCTATGATAGTTATGAAATGTTATGAATTTGTAATCAAATCGACTATAACACATATAACATTGTGCCCTTTAGATTTTTTTTGTGAGTCTGATGACAAAATAAATGGTGATGTTTTCCCATTTCTATTTTGGTATGGGTAATGGATGTAACACCAACTAATACATTTGTCTATCAGATTTAACTCTCTCACATACCAAAAATAAAGATAAAAACTATGTTAAATCTCTATTCATGCTATCCCACCAGAAATACTCTTTAAAATCTCCATACATCTTTATACTTTTATGATGAATGGAGAATGAGGAATTATGAGCCTCATATAACAACTCCTTATTAAAATTTTGTATGGATGGAACAAAAGCATGGTCACTAAACATTATCATTCCATAACAATCATGAGTAAACTTTAGAACATTTCTCATCATATTCATCAGTTTGATGTCATCCTTATACACCTCTTTAATATTCACTTGGTTAGATTTTTGAGCAATCATTTGAGAAATATAATATATCTCCACTTACATTAATATTTCTAGATTCAACCTTTGAAAATAAAAAAATATTGGATCTTTTTACCGTCATCATGGATAATTTATCATGATCATTTCGACTCATATCATCAACCACCTCATTCTATTTCCCAAGGTGGTAATGTATTGAGAATTCATAATCATTAATCAACTCTAACCATCTCTTATGGTTCATGTTCAACTCCATATATACATTAAAATTTAATTATGAGTATATATATATCATTTCCTTGTAATGATAATTCCTCAATATCTTTAATGAAAAAAATACCACAACTAACTCTAAATCATGAGTTGAATAAAGTTTCCCATGAACCTTCTATTATAATGATACATAACATATAAAAATTTAATTATTCATGAGAACACATATCAATACCTTATTAGATATATCACTAAATATTACAAACACTTATCTACTATACAGTAATGTAAGCATAGGTGCATTGATTAATCATGTCTTTAGTTCTTGAAATTTTCCTCACATTTACTTATTAAAAAGAAACTGAGTCCCTTCTCATTTCACATGGTGATTGGATTATATAGTCATGAGAAATTATCTAAAAATCGTTCATAATATGCATCTAATCCGAGAAAAATTGTATCTCAGTCACTATGGTTGGTTTGGCCCAACATTCAATAGCCTCTGTTATTGATGGATCCATTTATATTCCCCCACTTGGGATTATATAACCCCAAAACGAAAACCTTTTGTATCCAAAATGAACAAATTCGAATTTTATTTATACAAATTCTTCTTCTTCATGGCATTTATTAAAATTATAAAATTATCTTCATGCTCTTACTTGTTCTTTGAATATATAAGAATATCATCTGTAAAGACTACCATAAACAGATCAAGGTAATCTCTAAGGAATCTATTTCTTAAATACATGAAGATAATGAAGGAATTATTAAGAATAAATAGAATCACTATATACTCATATTTTCCACACATTATATGTAATCTTTTATTTGTTATATCCTCATCCTTAAACATCAATTGATGATATCCAAAATGATGGTCAATATTAAAAAAGTATTGAGCTCTGCACAGTTGATCAAATTCATACTCAATATATGTTATGGGATATTTGTTCTTGATTGTGATCTTGTTCATATCTTGATAATCAATAAAAATTATCATCGATCCATATTTCTTTTTGATTAAGAGAACATGCACACCCCAAGGTGAAAAAACTGGCTGAATGAATAACTTGTCAAGATTCCTCTGGAGCTGCTTCTACAATTCATGCAACTCAATCAGGGTCATTCTATATGGAGTGTATGAAATAGGTGTGGCACCAGGTACGATTTATATTAAAAACTCAACATCAGGATTCAGTGGAAGACTAGAAAAATCTTCTATAAATAAATCTACAAACTCCTATATAATAGACATATCATCGATATTGTGTTTCTCCTCAACCATCTGAGATAAATTCCACTTTTTAATAGGAATAAAAACCCATACAATGGATTTCATTTAAATAAAAAGTTCATATTTATCATCTCACTAATAGATGATCATAGGTTGGTTTGTAATATAAAACATGACATCCCTTCCTTAGAAATATATGTGGGATTTATGTATAGAATTTCAATACATTCCTACTATAACATTAAATTCAACCAGAGGAGGTATAATAAGATTTACATGAAGCATATTCCAACAAACATCATCTAGAGATGAATCATATACTTGAGATGTGATCATCAAACCATTAGTGGTTTTCAATACTAATATTATATCTAACCTTGTGGGTGGAAAATTGACACCCTTATAAAATTCAGAAAATATAAAAGAATATGTAGATCCACTTTCAAACAAGACATTAATAGTTCTAGAGTGGATGGTAAGTGAAACTTTCCCCACATATTCATTCAAAACCTCATCAAAAATAGCGATCACATGATATTTTTCCTTTTCCCTCATATGAAGAGGTTGTTAACATCAATCATCATCATTAACCATCATATTTTGGAACCAGTTAAAAAATTCCCTATACTCCTTGAATTTGAAACATTGAAGTGTGGTTGGTGAATTCTATGGATCTTTCTCTCTATTCGCATAATTAATTAACATATTACCATCAGTTTAATATTCTATTTCATGATATCCTTTCCTTCCACACTAAAAAAATTTACTAGTACCCTTAACATATTTTCCTCCATGTTTCCTACCACACGTTAAGCATGAAGGTAAGATCATTTTCTTCTCTCTATGGTTCTTAGTGTTTCCCTTGAACTCTATATTTATTTCCTCATCAAAGTCATGTGAGTGATGGGTAACTCTAATATTAATTTCAACCTTGATACCACATCAAATTATTTCATCATATCTTCTGAAGTCCTTTATAGCTAACACCCTTTAAAGACATTTTTTTAATCCAATGAAGAATCAATCAGCCTTACTTTTAGGTTAGACGGTGAAGGCTTAAGTGTACCTTTCAAATATTGTAAAACTTTCTTCATAGGTTTCAGTAAATTCATTTAATTGTTTTCTTTTTTTTTGGGTTCATTTGGTGAGATTTTAGGATACTTTTTAGGTTGTACATAGTTGGTGAAGTGTTTGACCCAACTGTGAGCCCATAGTAATAAATATTCACCCCCTAAATAGTGGGGAATGCACGGTTGGGACAGGGTTTCCCAAACCATGCACCCAACTAGGTGAAACCATGTGGACCAAATAGTATGAGTGTATAGCTGGATCATGGTTTCCCCTAACCATGTGCCCCTACAGATAACCATCCATGTAGCTTTTTAATGTTTGAAGAAATTATTTAAAAATATATAACCCTCTATTTAAGATTATTTACAACCCTATTAGACTCTATGTCAAATTCATTGGTATTCAAGGCTCTCAAGAGGCGATTTAGGCCCCTCCAAACCATTTCCTTAGTAGATCAATGTGGCATTGATCTCATTCGATCTACTACAGGTAAGTGGATCTCCTATCATATTGCTTATTATGATATATCTTCTTATCCTCCTTAAATATTGATGGATAATCATGTAATATATGGATATAAACTCATTTTAAATGAGTATTTATACATCATTATGTTCATATATCTTTTACACCTTCATTCTCAAATGGAGAGTCCCATTGTGGGTGTTGATTTCTAGATCTTTGATTTAAAGGTAGGTGGTTCCATAATTTTTTTCTCTATGATTGAAACCTTGAATTTATTGATTAAATTGAAATGTGTTTTTGAATGATTTAAAATCATTAATTTGGGATAACTCGGTTTTCAATTAGAAATAGCTATAAAATTTGTAAAAAGCCCCAATTTCAATAGAATTAATATTGTGGGATGTATTTATGAAAAATGATGGCTTGATTCGAAAATAATTTTGAAGAAATAATTTTACGATTGATCTTTAGAAAATGTATTAAATTAAAAAGTGATTTGATATGGAATAAAATGATGAGAAACTATGATTTGGTTTTGAAATTTAAAAGTTGTGGGGAGAAACTAAAATTGGGAAATTGTGTTTATTTTTTTAAAATAATTTATTTATAATTTGATCGATTATTTGAGAATGTTTTTTCCTATGTAGTTAGTGGTAACTGAGACTATCATTATAAGACATTGACTCCCTAGGAATGAATTGATAGTGAAAACTATTTATAAAAAAATGTATCCTGACTACCCATATGGGGTTACTCTAATTGGGTGTATACTCCACTTTATGCCCCCCATTGGGGTGTATTTGTGTGTGCACTCCTGATTGGTGTTATGATTATTAAGATATGTGTAAGGATCTTATTGCTGGATAATATAACATTCTATGGAGAATTTTTACATGGTTCTTTTCTATGATCTATTTAATTTGATATACATTACATTGATTTGTTGAGATATTTTATTCTTGAAAAATAATCTATATAATCTATTTTATATAAAATGATCATTTAATTCTATTTGAAAGTTTTTATAATATACCTTCCATCATTTAATTATAAAAGCATGTTTTGGTTTTAAATATGAAAAATGAAATTCCATGACTTGTTTTGTTTTATCTGATAATATAAATGGTAAATTATAATGGTAATGTTTTTTAAACACTTGGTGATACCCTACTAGGATTTATAGCTCACACGATACTTTTTCTTTCTACAATTTTTGGAATTTATTATGCCAGGTATGAGCAAAGGGAATGCACCCCTTGGAGGTAGTGGATGTTATTGATCATTTGGATTGTGGAGTGATGGTGAAGGTTAATGGTGAAGATATTGTACACTAATTTCTTGGGAATTATAATCTTTCATCTTGTTAGATATCAAGTAATTTGATGATGTACTACTTTGGGTTTGGTTTTTCAGGTTGAATATATTACTTTTTACTTTTGTAGTGTTGAACATACTGACTTGTATCTTTTATCCTCTATTGTTTTGTAGTGATTTCCTTAAATCTCTAATCATGAGTGATTATAGGTTCTATTCTCCAACCCATGGGGATTGGGAATTCCCCTTGGGCCATTTTATATCTAGATAGTGTATCAAGGTACCAGGGTATTTGGGGTGGTTTGTGACAATGTGATATTAGACATGCATGTTAATAATATTTTCTTGACGTTAGTATAAAGTTTGGGTTGTCTTTGTAAATAGTAGGTATGATAATCGATGCATATGAGGTGTTTATAAGTGATTTCCTGGCCAGATATCATCATAATGATCCTAAATTCACCATGGGTTATTGGGTAAAGGTGTCTTGAAGAAGAGTTTCATCTGATTCTAGTCTTTTTCCAACTATTTATTTGGGTATATTGAAATCCAAATCTTGAAATATTATATATTAGTATTGATATTCCCATTACTATTATTTCAATTATTTATCTGAGTAATCTTATAATGCCTTCAGTTTTTTCTGTTGATGTTGTTTAACATCAGGCCTAAGAGGTGTCATTTCAATATGATCCAGGAAGAAGATACTAGTGAAATAAAATTAGTGGATCTCTTCATAGACCAAAATATAGTTATGGTTATTGTGTGGGATATCCAAGATAAAGGATAGGAACCTTCACCAAATCCCATTTAGTATCTAGCTATGGAACCACATAGGGATGAATCTTAGAATCATTCTTAGGAGTTTCTTCTCTAGAAGACACATACATTCCCAAGAACTAATGATCCTCAACAGGATGAGGATTGGTTGAACAAGAAATATCACCTTTTTTATTTCCTAGAAATACCTAAATCTATTAATTAAAAGTGTGACAACATTATCCTAGAGGTCCTATTAGGATATGGTGGTATATAATGGTAACGATGAAGAATCATGAGGTTTTGGAGCCAAAGGACTTTAGATTTCTCTTTACTGATTCATTCTATCCATAATATGTAGTGATGGATAAGGATGTGTAGCTTTTCAACCTCCATGAAGATGATAGGACCATGACACTCTATGAAAAATGCATTTTCGGCCTTCTTCAGGTTTCACATGAGATTGTATAAAATGAGAAACTGAAGGCTCGACAGTTTTATATGGGTCTGTGACCTGATATCTCATTATAGGTTATAATGATGAATATCACTTTATAAAAAACATACTGGATAGGGTGTTGATTGTTGATCTTGATATGGCTGGTAAGACTGGTTGACAAGAGTTTATTTTTCTCCCATTTGTAGTTATATGACTTCCTTTTAAAGGAAATCTAAAGCGTGATGAGTCACAAGGTGGTTATTGATAGCAGAAATCCTCTAAACCTACTACAGTTCATGTTAGCGGCCCTTTGACTTATTTCTCATGTCAAAAGGTTGGGAATTACATAATTATTTTTACTGGGGTGCAAAATATCTATAGTTCTTTTGGTCACTCTTGACACCTATAGAAATTATACAATTTCAGTTCATCTCCATGCAGTGGCATAGAATCATAATCACCTAAAAGTACTATGTTGAAATCAAATTAATTGATATCTAAGGGGTTCTAATCACATTCATCTGAAAAAAAGAATCTTCACATAGAATAATAGTCTCTATTGAAAGTTGATATGGGTCTAGTGGCTATTATAGGTACTATAACTATAGATTCATCACTACAGACTATTTTATTTGATACTAGTGCATCTCACTAAATTATATCAATGTGTATTGTGAACCTACTAAATATTCCTATATATATTTTTTCTTATGTGATAAACATTACTACACCCCTCATATTGAAGAGAAAGAAGATACTTTGTTGTCCTACTTGTGTTTTCTCTTTATCATAAATTGATCATAACATGGATTTTCTAGTCGTTGAAATGAAACCACTTAATTCCATTACCATGACGGATCGACTCATTGATCATAAGGCCTAAAGTTATATCTATCTTTTTCAATTCTCCCTTACTACACTTGAAGGGGTGTGGTAGTTTTTTTAGGTATAATTGGACCCAAGGTTGAGTAGAGATAGAACTTATTATTTAGAGTTGGTAAAATTAATATTGGTGTTTTATTTTGATTTGTAGTGGGAATATTTGAGTGATGATATATTTCCAGTTATGGTTGAGTTTTTTGATATGTTTCCTTTTTATTTCTCTAGTTTTCCAACAGTAATAGAGGTATATTTTTATACTAATTTATTGGAAGCTACTCAACCGATATCGATTCCTTCTTACCATATGCAACCAAATGAATTGAAAGATTTGAAAACATAGTCGGATGAATTGCTAAATAAATTCTTTATATATCATAGTGTGTCAACTTGGGTAGTGGCTATTCTATTTAAAAAGAAAGATGACCAGATCCCCATCGTTGGTGGTGGGGTGGTAAGGTTTGGGGGTGAGGGACAGGTCGTGGGGTCAAGTCCATGGGATTACAATTTAATGTAGTTTTCTTCCACATGTATTGTGACTCTTTTGCAGTTGTACTCACATTTTCTAGATGACTGAACACTTCACCTATTTATTGATTTCAAAAAACTAAATTAAGTTATGATAAAGAAAATTTATATGTTTCCATGGATTGATGAAATTTTTGGCCAATTAACAGGGGCTTAATTGGTTATCAAAGATCAATATTTGATCCAGTTGACACCAGTTGAGAATAAAACAATAAGACATTTAGTAGAACAATTTTTAGAAAGGGTATATCCATTATTAATATCTGGTTATTCAATTTGGTTTCAACAAGGATCCTACAGTCCTTATAGATATGATGAAAAAAAATATTTCATGAGTATCTTTATATGTTTTTGTGGTCTTTGCAGATAACATCCTAGTTTAATATCAGTACAAGAAGGATCATGTGTGTCATCTGAGAGTAGTTCTAGAAATATTGTGGAACCACTTACTTTTTTCCAATCTATCATAATGGGATTTCTAGATTTAGGAAGTGAAGTTATTGGGACGTGTAGTCTCCAAACATGGTATTTTGGTTGATCTTTAGAAGGTGAAACGTGTTATGAAAAGAGAGAAATAATATAAATTTTTTGAGATACAATGCATCTTTGGTTTAACCAAATATTATTTCCAGTTTGTAAAATAATTCTCAATGTTGGTTTCTATGATGGACACTCTCACTCAGAAGGGGGTAAAGTTCACCTTGAATTAAAAAATTTATAATAGTTTTTTTTGAGATAAAATTTCTTCTGACTTATGCACTAGTGTTGACTATTCTTGAGGTTGGACATGTCTAGGTGGTATTTGATGATGCATCAGGTTTGGGTTTGAGATTTGTTCTTACAAAGGGTGGTCATGTGGAAGGTGGCCTAAAGTTCTTGACAGTTCATTCCACATAAGAAGAAATATTTTACCCATTACCATGAACTCATAGTCATGATGTATATGCTTAAGAGTTCACAACATTAACTTTTCGTAGTAAGGTTTTCCCGGATTTCAAACCATAATATCCCAAGTTATATATTCTCTTAAAAAGATTTGAACATTTTGTAGAGGATTTGGGTGGACTACCAACACCTTTTTTATTCCAAACATTCATACACTACGAGGAAGGGTAATTTCATTGTAGATTCATTGAGAAGGAAACTTTTGACCTAGGATGTGAAAGAATCATCAGAAAACTGTAACTTGATTTCTCTTTATTCATAGTTATATTTAAGAGTCTAAGAGGAAGATATTGTGGTTGTCTTGGAAAGTGTTTAGTTGAGCTATTATCTTCTCGAGATGATTCTTCACGAACATCCACTTAATGATAAATTTTATGGTATTATGGACACTCTTTATGGTTGGGAGACCATCAGTGAGTGGATGTTCTATTCAAAGGGAATCTTATGTTTTTGGAATCATTTTATTAACACTTTTTTAAGGAGAAAATCTATGATGGCGGATTTCCAAAATTCAAAGTGGACAATTCACCCTAGAACCATGAAGATTCCTTATTCCATACAGTGATGATTCAAGTTTCTAGTTATAATAAGAGATATCAATGACATTGTTTTTCATTATTACACCCATCAGTAGGTCAAGTTCGACCTACAAATACCTTTGTATTTTCATCAGTAACATCCAGTGTGGAATCGGAAGTGGGATGATATTTCTATGTAATTTTTTGTTGGGTTTCCATTTACAAATTGAGAAATTAATACGACATGGTTTATGACAGATCGTCTAACCAATTCATATCACTTTTACCCTTTTTGGATAAAACCAAAGGTGAGGAGTTAGGAAATACCTCCACAAAATAGATTATACATTTTCATGAAGTTCAACCAATTATACTCTATAATAGAGATCCTTATTTTACATCTCATTTTTTGCGAGGCCTTCTAGAGGAAATGGGATATAAGGTTCTGTTGAGTATGAAATACCCTTTGTAAATAGATGACCTGACATAGAGGGATATTCATATTCTTGAAAAAATGATTCGTGCTTGAATCCATGATTTTTTTAGAGCTTGGGTCATCTATTTGGGATTGGTTGGGTTTTATTATTTCAATAGTTACCAGTATACAATTCGAATGACTCCTTTGAAAGAATTCTATAGTCAGCCTTGCAAATATTTGTTGTGTTGATGATTGGTGAAATTTCTTTTTTGGACCAATTTTGGTCAAATATAAAATAAAAAATATTTTTTCGATTTTTTAAAAAAATTTAATTCCATAGAGTTGGTAAAAATATTAAGCTAACTATCATAATCAACCAATAGAGTTTTTAGTTGGTGACTATGTGCTTTTGAGAGTGTCACCTAATTTGGTTCATCAATAGACTAGGAGAAAAGGGAAGATTTATTTTCATTTTGTGGGACTTTTGAGGTTATTAAAAAGGTGTTGAAAGTGGCATACTTTTTATTACTTACGCATCATTAGATATTGATAAATAATGTGTTTCATGTATCATAGCTTCAGAAATATCTTTCTACCCCATATCATCTCTTGAGCTAGGAGGGTCCTGAGATTGTGTCTGATTTATCTATGACTGAGAATCCAGTCAAGGATGTGGATTCTGATGCTATGATACTTCATGGTAGTAATATAACTTTGTTAAATTTTTTATGGAATCATGGATTTTATTCTCATGAGTCTTGGGAGAGTGAGGCACTAATGAAAGAGTAGTGGCCACATCTATTGGATATGGAAATTTTGTGATAGGATTTCTGGGCGTAGAAATTTTTTATTATAGAATATTTGTAATATCCTATTACTATCTTTAAGTTATCACTTGACCCTTGTATTTATCTCCTTTAACTTGGGTCTTATTTTGGTGTCATTCCTAGATATTTTAGATATTTTAAGAATATTTTTATGTTATGTAAGGTTGGCTCATTGTTTGAGAAAACCATGCACCCCTTGAATAGTAGGAAATTAAAATTTTTTCCATGGTTTCTAAAACCATTCTCCAACTAACGGTAAATTACCCCTAACAGTAGGGTTTCACGGATGGTGGATGGTTTTCCTTAACTTTTCACCCCTCTCAAGAAAACAGTGCATGTGAGTTTCTAAACTTCCAAAAATTTATTTTAAAATCCCAACCCACATGTTTATGATTCATAACCAACCCATTCAACCCTAAATCCAATTCCTTGGTTGTGAAGGATCTCACAGAGGTGGAAAAAAAATTAATGGCAAGGTTATAATAAAGAAGTGTTTTTTAGATACTTAGTGTTTCATGCATTCAATATTAAATTTATTTTAAAAAACATTTGGTGTTACGTTATCCCCTTATTACAAAAATTTCATCCTCGAAATTACCAGAATGTTACCTCACAAAACAATTTGGTTAGTTCTTCAACATAAGTTCCCCAGGATCCCATGTTTCCTCCTTAATATTATGATTTTTTCAAATTATATTTACGAGTAGAATTGTTCAATTCCTTAACACCTATTCTTTATTGTCTAGAATATAAATAGGCACTTTAATGTATGATAGTTCAGGTTCCAATTATATTCCTTCAAAAGTGAGTACATGGATTGTGTAGTGCATGTACTTTCTCATCAATGAGACATAGAACACATTGTATACTTTAGAAATTCTAGGTGGAAAAACTAAATGATATTCAATAACTCCAACTCTCTCCATAATTTCAAAAGGGCCTCTGTACCTATGGATCAGTTTCCCTTTCCTCCCAAATAAAATAACACCCTTACATAGAGATACTTTTAAGAAAACATGATCTCCCACATGAAATTTCAAATCCTTCCTTATATTATCAACATCTCTTTCGTTTTGGCTTTAATATACTTTGATGTGGCCTTGAATCAATAATTAAGTCAATGGAAAACTCAATTTCCCACTCTGAAGGATGTCTAGGTAAATCCTCTCGATGGAAATCAACATATTCTTGTATAATAGGTATGTCCTCTATTTGAACATTATTTTACTTACCCATAGTTATTGAATTTCTTTCTTCCCCAATAATAGAATTCAGTAGAGATAATGGGGGTGGATCTAGATGAGAATCTCATAGTGATGTTTCTAGCCAAAAGATAAGGGATTCCATATCATCCTCAATAATTGTGACATCCTTCTTGAAATAAATTTTTTCATCACGGTTCGAAATCCAATCCATGAAGAGGATTATATCATATTCAATCATGGGTATGATAATAAAATTAGCAGATAAAGCATGTTTATATTCTATAATGGGGACTTCCAGACACAAAAATGTTGTAATGATACTTCACTTTTGAGTTTTGACTGATTAATCACTTATTAAATCAAATTGTAAATATATAAATTTCATGGAAAACTGGGAATATATAAAATAATTTGATGATCCAGAAAGAAATAAATAATTTCTATGTTAAATGAAATGATTAATGTATCTTCCACCATATCATTAGGAACTTCAATGTCCACAATTTTGACCACATAAGCCAGGATTTACTCTCTTTGACTCCATCGGGGAACGTTTCCTTGACGCCAAGGGAAATCATTTACATAATGTCCCATCTCCTAGAAATTGTAACATTGAAAATTAGTTATTTCAGTCTTCCTCTTATAATCATGAGATAGGTGGAATTTTTCTCCACACATGTAAAAAACATCCATACACTTCAGGAATGTACCAGGGTGTCTTTCCCGCAATTATATCAGGGTGGAAGGTTAATTCTTCCCTTATTCTCCATTTCCTAATTTATTTTTCTAGAGTTTGTAGATGTCCACTTTTTCTCTTGATTTCCCTTAAAATCCTAAGACTTAGATATTTCCTTTTCCGTCATGATAGCACATGAGATTATATCTTCATATAATGATAATCATTGGAATAATATATCCCTTCGGATGAATGGTTTTAATCCATCAAAGAATCATTCAATATTTCCCCTTGGTTTATGTATGTAGTCTTCTACATGTCTTGATAACCTTTTAAAATTAGCTTCATATTGTGCAATATTCGCATCCTCTATTTGCCTCAGATTCAGATACTGCATTTTCCATATCTACTCTTTGTTCATGCGGGAAGTATTTTCCTAGTAATATTTCTATAAAATCCCTCCATTCCATTTCTTCTATTTTTTCCTCCTCTTTTGTGTTTTGGATTAAATACCACCACTGATCCGCATCTCTTAATAGTTGATAAACTTCCATGACAATCTTATATCTTTCGTTACATCCCAAAGAGAGAAATATCTTCTCCAATGAACTTATCCACTGCTCTGCTACAAGTGGGTTTATAGCACCATTAAATAATAGAGGATGATGTCTCATAAAGTGGTCTAACATAGCTCCCCCATGTAGTGAGTTCATATTCTCTATATAGGTAATGTTATTATTCATAACCTGAGTTAGTTATCCCAGTACAATTATAAGTTTCTCAGCACTAATCACATCACTAGTGCCAACATCATTATCTTGAATTAGAGGGAAATCCCTATGTGGGATAGGTGCGTTCATGCGGTTTCCATTCCTTCCATTGGGATCCATTTATAAATAATGGAATACACAAATTAGGTTATGAATCATATGTTATAATATAAATATAGAAAAATACTTAGCATAAATTGAAATTCAATAAATAGTTAATATCATAGTCTAAAACATGGTTTTTTTGAGAAAAAAATTATATTTAAATCACTCATAATGACTTGTAAATAAAATGGAAATTATCCTACGAATATCCACCAGGAGTGTCAAACCAGGTGTGCAGTATGTCCCATTATCATGTACCGGTATACCCGGTGTTAAGATTGAAACTCCTTATCAGAGTTTTCACTCCGAGGATCATCTGTTCCATAACCACATCCATTTTTAGTATCAAGAAAGAGAGGAATTTTCTAGAAATATTTATATAATCTATTCCTTACCAAAAATTCCAATATGCTCTTATATGTTTATCCTCAATGACTATCGTAGGGTTTTGTTCCAAAATCTATGTTTTCTAAATCAAGTTTCTATGTTTTCTACAAAACATCATTTGATACCAACTATAAGAACCTGACTCCAGTTGCCCAAAGGCAATGCCTTATTTTTTTAATTGGAATATAAACAAATAATATGATTCCTGAAGGACTGAGTATTTTAGTATCTTTAGAAACAAGATACATGCATAAGTTTAACATTACAATAATAAATGGAAAACAACTTAGAAACCCCATTGACAACATCCATATCTCATAGGTTATTTCTGCAAGTTAATCATAATATACCTCTTCATGTCCTGGGAAAATGAAACATAAAAAAGTGGTGAGTTCAAATGCTCAACAAGGGTAAGAAATAAATCAAGAGATATCATAAACATAAACATTCTCCATAGAAAATAACTAAAAAACTCATGCCTTTAAAAATGAATTTAAACGCATTATGGAAAGAATAAGAGCCGAATATAAATGCCATAATAAAGCATAATCATGGGTATTCTACTAGTTGAATAACATTATGAACATTCAATTAATGGAATGTTTGACATGAGGCCTTAAAGGTTTGGTTATGAAGTTTGACAATATGAATTCCCTCATTATGAAATTATTAATTGGATGTTCTTGATCACAATGAGATTATTTTGATTTATAAATTTATATAATGAGTAAAAAAGATCCTTAATCCTTAAATAAGTTATAATACATATTTTATAGTATTTTCAATCATAAAAACTGTTTCAGGACCATAATTGAAGATGGTAATAGAAATTGAAAACCCACCATCCTTAAATGTGAAAAATTAACACATCTCGAATATTGTTTTCATTTCAAGTATAAAAGAAGGGTAAAGGATATATTGTGAATAATTATTAAATTATAATTATAAAATTATAGTATAGTTAAGTTACTATATTCATCGAAAGATTTGATGAATGGAGGTGAGGAAATAAAAAGAAAATAAAGGAACTCAAAATAAAAGAAATGAAAAGATGAATCTACCTCTTGAAGTTATCTTCCCTAAGAGCCTCTTTAAGGGAAAGTTTTGGTCTTTTTATGAGACCAATGGCTAATGTATGTGAGGTAGGATCTTTGGAATATATTTTAATAGAATTTAGGCAAGTGTAAAGGCTTGATAGGAGTGATTAGAAGAGGGGGTGAGAGGGGGTTTTATAGTGGAGGAGAGGAGGGAATTTTGAATATTTAATTCATTATTTAATTATTTTTCTCAATAAAAGCAATAGTGTTTGATTCATATAACCAAAAATATTATTAAGTGAATGTGTGTTCGAACCTAGTGGTCTTAAATCCTCTTAACATCACTTATGACTCAATAAATCTTGTATTTGGCATTTATCGTAAATTATCATATTTTACTATTCGACCAAACATCAAATATTTTAGAAAAATCCAAAAACATCAACCTATCCATTTTTTGAAATTTTCAATTCAAAAAATAAAATTAATTTTTCTCAATAATTTTATAAATATGAATATTTTAATTTCTAAATAAAATCATAAATTATTTGAAAAATAAAAATTTTAAAACTATAATTCATTTTATATCACATTGAAAAATTAATCAAGATCATAACCTTAATACAATAAAATAATAATACAATTTACTATTAATAAGGTTCATATTACTATTCATAAGGGTATGTTACTATTCACTAAAAATTATGTTTTTCTTATCAGACTCCAAATATCAAACTAAAAGCAATCGTGTGTGTCTGTTTTTCAAAATTCAAATCACAGAGGTGAAAAAAAAATTTGTTTACTGACTAGGTTATAAGAAAGTGTTTCTTTAAAGCCGTAGTGTTTCATGCTTTCAATATTAAATTTATTTGAAAAAACTTTAGGTGTTACAATTTCTTTGATTATCATTTTTATTGAAAAGTTAAAACATTGGTAGGAGTTTTATGTTGTAATCTGATTTTCAACAGAATTATTTATGCTTAAATTTTGATGTTATTATTATATGATCTGTATCCCCATAATATTATTTATTTTATTTTATTTATTTTATTTTTATATATTACATTTTTTTCCTTTAATGTTTCACTTTTTAAGTACTCAATATATGTAAAGAATGTTTTTAAGAAAGACTAACTTCATTTCTTTATTCGGTCTCAAATATTTTCTTCCAACACTATATTTTCATTAAAATGTTTTCAAAATTGTTTTTAATATTATAAAATGATTATTTAAAGTAATTTTAACTATATTTAACTTTATTAATGTAACAACCCAAGATTTTATGGTATTCCCCTTCTTAAATAAATTCAATTTCTTTGATAGCTTACATTACATATGACAGTGTTTAAACAAATGATTAAATATTATTATTTAATTGTGATAGTTATCACCTAGACATTAGAATGGTAGGTATAAAAGAGATAAACTAAATAAATTTTAAATTTTTTTATCAAATTAATTATTTGTTTACCAATTAATTAGAAATAACAATGAAAACCAATTAAACATAAAGGATGTGTTTTTTATGAAGAACTCTTTTTATTCCCATAATGGAATTTTATATTAATTAATTAAATTAATCACTATTATTGAAATATATTAATGAAATTTATATTTCCTATATTCAATTATTTTCTTTATATTCATCAAATATGTTTGATAGTTTTAAGAAAACAATAAGTCAAATTTTAACCATAAAGAGTTATATATTTCAAAAGGCAGTTTTCCACATTTTGATAACATACATGTTTTAAACCTATATTTTGACAATTTTATAAGTTTTATTTGACAAGAAAAATCCCATTTTTAAAATTTTAATATAAATATTATCATGTGGTGGAATTTTTTTTGATTAAGTTTCATTTCTGGATGAATAGTGAAAAATATTGAATTTCAATTAAAAATGGATTTTTCATGTAATTTATTTATAAAGTTAAATTAAATTTCAAATTGGTTTTTAATTATAATTAGTTAAATTATATATCAATAAAAACAATTTAGGTCATTGGAATAAATTATACATTGAATTTTTATGTAAAAAACATTTCAAACATTTCAACATTTCTCGTCAAAACCCCACTTTTTAGTTGTGTCTCCGTGATTTTTTAAAATAAAATTTTGCCTATTATGTGACCTGTATTTGAAAAAATGGATACAATATTTAGAATAATATGTTCAAAATTTGTTTTTAAGGTCATTTTAATTTTTATACATAAAAAATTTACCATGGAGAAAAATTATTTACCGTCGTATAAGTCAAATAATGAAAAGTGTTAATGTTAAATGGTAAAAGCTTAAAATACTTAAAAATAAAATATTTAATGAGAAAATTAGATATTTATATACCATAAAAATAATCCAAAACATTAATTAACAATATAATTATTTGAAATTAATTTCACCTCAATGTGGTTAGCTTTAATTATTAAATATTCTTTATTTAATCACTTAAACCCACCTCTCCTCAAGTATAAATATCACCCCTCACAACCCCATTCCAACCCAAATGACATTAAGATACTAAAATATATACCCAAAAATATCCTCTTTAGTATACTCATGTTCAGGTACTGATGGTATCACCAATAGACTAAATCCAAAGTCCTCAAGGGTCTCTCAGGGAGGTGATATTCAAGAGGTAATTTTCTCAAAACACATCTCTTATTTTATTTTCTTCTTCTACTTTCTCCTCATATATTTAATAAATAATGGAATAATAATTAAAGAATAACATAAATACTGTGATTTTATATTTTTAGTGGAATATCTTATATACATCCCTTCTATTGCCTCCCCTTATTCAAATAAAAGAAACTATTGTCCAAATTATGCCTGTTAATCATCTCCGTGAATAATATTTTTGTTCGTTTTCCATTACTTCCTTCATGGATGGTCATAAAAATGTTATTCTGGTTATATAATATTTTATTAAGTATATTATTTCCTATTTCATGTTCTAGACCTAATATATTATCATAATAGTAACTAAAATGAATCTAGTTCATGATGTTTAGAAAAACGCCAAAATAAACTAATCATTTTTCATTAACGTTTTATCTAATAAATCATCATCATGTAATAAAAGAAAGGATATATTGTAAAATTTATAATCCTATAAGTTCTTTAATTCTATTTCATTAAACTTATAAAGTTTTAATTCCATTCTAAAAGAACATCTATAAATTTATACACATGAACCAATCATGAAACCATGAAACGAACTGTAGAGACCTGAAGCCTGACGTACATGGACATTACATTACTTTTGCGGAATACTTAGTACATAACAAAAACACACACACAAGGACCGTAATAGTTTAGTGTCTTCGGAAACTCGGGATATAATCTTCTAATCGTGGTGAAAGATCTTCAACATCTCCCATAAAGATCTTCTTTTTTTTTCTAAACCTAAATCCTTTCTTTATGTCCTGGGGAAAAGAAAACATAAAAGGGTGAGCTCAAATGCTCAGTAAGGGTAAACAAAAGAAATATCAATCACGTCATATTCATAAGAACATATCTTTTGGAAATCTTAACCTGCAAAAGAGATCATAATTTCATAACATGGGATAAATCATAGTAGTGAAATGTAATCCCAATAATCATAACTTAAAACATGAAACTTTTTGGTATACACACATAATCATAGAGAATCATTTCTTGTTAGTCAAGACTCATTTCCAAGACTATCTTAATGAACAAAGTCCATTTCTTAACCGAGTTCATTCCTCGTTTCAGTCCTGTTTCACTAAACCGGTATAACCTACCATTCCAGCCATGTCTATCTCATGAGATATAAAATCTTTACCCAATGCATTAGAGGTAGATATAGGTCCCATCCATCTCATAATTATACCATTATTATGTGTTCCACAAAATCATAAATCATACATCATTGCATAACCCATGTAATAAAAATGGGAATCTTAAACATCGTAACATCATAAAACAATTCATATAAGATAAAGGAATTCATAAAAATATTTCCATCACAACATAATCAAATACAGGTAATAATAGGGATAGAAACATAACCCTATATTGTCTTAGATGGAAAATAATTTTGATAAAACTCTTGAACTCCATTCTTGAGGAAAATATCCTTTCTACTTCAAAAACATTTATCCTTTCTTTAAACGTCATAAAATTTTAAACTAAAAGAATTTGATTGAAAATAAACTTGATAACTTGTAAAGAAAGCTTCTTGGAAATAATTTTTTAAAAATCCATTCATGTCGTATAAATTAAAAAAACATTCTTCTCATACTTTTGTCGGAAAAGTCAAAAAGTACCTCGTATGAAAAACGACAAAAGATTCATTTCATATCTTTTACTAAAAATCACCGAAGGGTAAAATTTGATATAAAATATTGTAGAAGGATATAAATATTACATATTGAGAGAACATGGATGTGGATGATAAAATACACCCCAGTAAATACAAAAGTATAAACAATCTCGGATAAAAATGAGATTGTGATATTTCCGTTACCTTATGCCCGATATGCTTTGTACGTATCCGAACCTCCTGTATAATGATTTAAATAATGTCATTAACTTATTACAGAATCATATTCATTTTTATGATATCATATATGGTTCACTTATGACTTTATATTACCTGTTCTTTTGTAAATTCCATGTTAAAGAAGCGTTTTGGGTAAAATCGTTTCATTTATCGTAGGTGTTTGGACTTGTTGTTCTTGACATTATTATTACTTATATCATGATTTACTTACTTCCAGAATATAAAACATGATTTATATATCATATATATTCAGTATATATATATATATTATAGATAGATAAATGAAATGAAACACACCGTTCATGGAGACGGTAGTCCGTACGTACGCATTAACGCTGTTTTCCTTTCCATATTTTCTTGAATGAAAGTAAGTAGATGACATACATATATACATAAATCAAGTAGATTTATAATGTCATATATTTCATTATTATTTCTTATATATACTTTATAATCATTCTTAAATGGTTAACATGGAGAATGAATCTCATCGCGTCGTGGAGACAGTAGTCCGTACGTACGCACGAGCGATGATATCGTTCTCATGATCGTGAACTTGTGTTGAAGTGTATGTATACTATTTCAGTATCAATATAACTTTATAATAATTATATATAGTTACTAATTACACCATTATACCCATCCAATTAAGGTGGTGGCGGAAAATAGATTACACCACGGCGTGGAGACGGTATTCCCTACGTACGCATGCGCGGTGATTTCCTTTTTCCGTAGGATGGATAGAAGGTTAATTAGAGTTGTTTCATATTTATAATAACATATAAGTATATAAGAAATACTTATGTTATTACTTTATTATGAAATAACTAAAGAAGAATAAGTTGAAGAAGAAAGAAATTGAAAAAGATCGGTAATGGATATTACCTCTTTTTGACGCGCCTTTTCTTAACCTCCACTTAAAGAACTAAGGATGGTATTTGAAGAATATCAGGACCTCTAGGATGATACTAGGGAAGTGGAGAAGAGATTTTGGCAGGGGTTGGCCGAGCTTGAATGCTCAAATTGGTGTGAGGAGGAGAGGGAGGAGGTGCCCTTTTATAAGGGAGGAGAGGGGCACCTTTGGGAAAACTAAAAATATTATTTTATTATAAAGTCATGTTCGGTTTTAAATAGCACCAAATTGATATATTTAGAATATAAGGTGGGTATGGGTCGCAATACTCTCATCAAATAGGATTTAGACAAGTTTAGGTTATTATTTTAACCTTATCAATTAGATTTAACTTTAAGTTAAATAATTTAACTTTTACCGTGTCTTTTTTGTTTTCTTACACTATATGGTTAATAAACTTACTATATCAAGCCAAAAGAACCCCAAGTTGTTTATTATTAATATATATAACCTTATCTAAGTCATTTTTCCGAACCTTAGATTTTTAGGAATAAAATAACAATTAATAATATAATATTTGTTTTAAAAACTAATTTATGTCAATTTTGACACTATTTGGTACATGATTTTTATGAAAATCATAAAAGAATGATAAGTTCGAACCAAGTTACTTAAATCAACAATAACATGTCATATTAACCTATAAAATTAGTGTAAGTCATAAAAAGTCTCAAATTACATTTATTTGGGCATTTATAACATCAATTATGTAAATATTTTCTTAAAAAGGTAATTACTGCATCATCGTTGAGTCATAAATAAATTACATTATTTAATGTCTAAAAATTACAAATAAAATATAATTATGTAGGAAATCGTTTTAAATTTCTAATGAATATTTATAGTCGAATTAATCTTAAATATAACCTTATCTTAAAAATGATTTACTTATTAAACATTGATTTTAACTATTTTAACCCTTCTTTAAATAAATTAATAATAAATGTCCTAATCTAATCCAAGTGGGCTTAAATGGTCATATTTTATTCCTAAGGTTATTTTTGGTCGAATTACGCTTATCCAATAGAATTAAGACATGTGTTAGGGTAATAATAATATCATTTTTACCCTTAATTACCCTATTTACTTTTAACTGTGGTAAAAAAAAAGTCAAAAGGTACTATTCACCAAAAATTATTTTCATCTCATTGAACCACATTTTAGTCCTTGATACTAACCGTGTCTCTCGGATTTTCGAAATTCCACTCACAGAAGTGGTAAAATTAAGTTTTATGAAAAAATCAGTTTTTTTAACTACCACTTAGTGGTTTCACTATTCATCAAAAAATGAACGTTTCCAGAAAAATACAAAAATTTTGGCCTAAGCTATATTTGATATTATGAATTCAAAAATGACGTCTATTTTACCAAATTCAAAACATATCAGTTACATTAATTAATTTAAAAATTAATTCCTGTCGTCAAAACAAATAGCGTGTTTTTGAGAGATAATAACTATCAAAAGATTGACACTTGTTTATGTCTGGTTTAAATGTGAAATTACATCTAATGTCCAACATTGTATTAAATTGTAAAAATATATTCTAAATATACTTTAAAACCACTCAAATTAATAATTTATCACTATTAATTATTTCTATTAAAAAAAAATTTTTTAATTAAAATTTAGTAATTTTCACTATTCACCAGAATATGAAAGTTATCCGAAAAGTACCAAAATTTCACCCTAAGATAATTTTAATGTTCCGAATCCAAAAATGAAGTCCATTTTGAAAAATAAAATTCACAAAATTTCAAAAAGTGTTTATTACTATTCATAACGGCTAGTTTTAATAATATTTTAATAGCATATCGTTGTTTAGTGAAACTCGGTATTGCGTACTACACACGCTATTGAGGAAGGTCGCGATTGCGTGTAATGCAAGGAAAGTCAAGGATGCATGTTTTGCATGCTCCTTTTGGTGTAGCGTACAACACAATACATGAAATTAAAAAGAATTTTTTTCATAAAATCTTGGGGTGTTACATTCTACCCCCCTTAAAAATGAATTTCGCCCTCCAAATTCGTCGGGGTTATAAATGGTTTACTATTAGAAATTTTCTTTAATAGAAAACCACATCGTAAAAAGGAATACAAAAACCAAACTTTAAAAACAAAAGTATGAAACGTAACGGTTACCCAAATAAACTAATCATTGGGTTTCTACATAGGTGAAAATATTGATATGGAAGAGAAAGCTAACCATCATGTTCTGATGGAGAGTGGTAGAGAAAATGGCTATGGAAAAGCCAGCAATCACAAAGCCATAAATTTGTGACGATCTAAGGTACCATCTGATTCATCAGATATAAGAGCACTAGGACAACATTTTTGGTTTTCAAGATCATTTCCCTAAAGTTGATGAAATTGGAATTAGAAGAAATACTTTCATGATTTTGGTATAGTCTCACCGTTTGTCGTTCTTTGGACAATTTCCACTTCATCTCTCAAAGAAATGAAGTTGAATTTTTCATTCGTGATGTGTTAGCAGATCATGTGATAGAATGATGGGTCATTCCATCTGTCTCAAACAAAAGGTTATAAAATTTATCAACAAATACATAAGTCTATCTATAGTGAGATTAATCATATATGGTTCCTAAAATGGACTTATACTTCATATATCATACTGCTTAATATAATAAAACTAGTTTCTACTAAACAGGGACTTCCTGTAGGCCAGTGGAAGGCGATAAAGTCCAGTCGCACTTCGGTTGTGGGTTCGATTCTCACATCCTTGTCCGACGCGATGGGCTGTCGCCCGTCCTGCAGGTTGTCCTTTTATATTACTATAACATCCCATCAACAATATCAAAAAAGTTTTATCCTTAAACAATACTAACTTATGCCCAACATAATCTATTCCAATCTTATCTAAAATACTTCGGTCCAAGCTCATAGCATAGAGAAAATGATCACGTGAATGACATCATTTATCCCTCATATATCTTGTTCGTCACATTCCAGTCATGTGAATACCATAATCATGTAATCTCTTGAAAAATGAATACCCATTGAATCTTAGTGAAAACATGAGTGCTGTCAAAAGATAACTCTTTCCACATACCAAAATCCTCAAAATTCTATATACTCAAACCATGATATAACTATTTCCTTATATCAGTCATGAGCTCATGAATACTATGAAACATTTAATTTTCTCCTTATCCCTTCATTATGCACATATCATCTACATTCCAAAAATAGCTGAATAACCTTTCATGGATACTGGTACCATTAATCATACACTTTCAAAACTCAAGGAAAGACAACAGTGTAACAATCCTTTGATGTCTCTTTATTCCATAGTACCATGAGATTACTTATACAACATTACACATGATAAACATGTAATCATTCCACTACATTCTTAAACCATTGACTGAGCTTCAACAATTCTTTCATCTCACATATCATTTGTAGTTTCTTCATCATTAACAACATAAATACTACCCATACGACCATACTGATTCTCTTCATGAGACTTTCCCTTAAAGAATTGGTTTTCATAATGCCCGTACATTCCACATTTAAAACATTTAACCATTTTTGATGTCGTAGCAATACCATTATCCTCATCCATGGTGTTAACTGAACCTTTTCCTTTTCACTTACTGGCTTTGTGTCCTTCTTTTCCACACCCAAATCATCTTCCAGTTCCATTGAAACATTCTCCTTGATGCCTCTTCCCACATGATTTACATAGGGTAAATTGAACTTTCTTTCCTCTATGATCATCATGAAACTCCATCTTTCTCTTATTAGCTGAGTCAGGAAACTTACCAAATTTTACTTTATTGATCATATTATGAGATTGCTGATTCGGCATAATAATGATGTTTGGACTTCCAAATCCCATTTCATTTGGTTGCTTATGAAGAATATCATTTCATTGTCCATCATATCCTCCATTATCATGAATCATCTTGTTTCTAGCCATTTTCTAAAACCCAAAAAGAATAGTGTGAGAGGAAAAAATCATAATAAAGGGGGAGTAACTTCAATATCTAACATCTTTGGTTTAATCTAATATCGTTACCATAGTTCTAGGACTATATCCTATACGTATACTTATCCTTAGGTACATCCCTAGACATACCTTAGAAATATCTCTAGGGATCTCACTAACGTTTTCGCATCCTAGTTTCCCAAGGTTGACTAAACCTTTCCTCTGATACCAACTGTAGAGACCCGAAGCCTGACGTACATGGAAATTACATTACTTTTTCGGAATACTTAGTACATAACAAAAACACACACACAAGGACCGTAATAGTTTAGTATCTTTGGAAACTCGGGATATAATCTTCTAATCGTGGTGAAATATCTTCAACATCTCCCATAAAGATCTTCTTTTTCTTTCTAAACCTAAATCCTTTCTTTATGTCCTGGGGAAAAGAAAACATAAAAGGGTGAGCTCAAATGCTCAGTAAGGGTAAACAAAAGAAATATCAATCACTTCATATTCATAAGAACATATCTTTTGGAAATCTTAACCTGCAAAAGAGATCATAATTTCATAACATGGGATAAATCATAGTAGTGAAATGTAATCCCAATAATCATAACTTAAAACATGAAACTTTGTGGAATACACACATAATCATAGAGAATCATTTCTTGTTAGTCAAGACTCATTGCCAAGACTATCTTAGTGAACAAAGTCCCTTTCTAAACCAAGTTCATTCCTCGTTTCAGTCCTGTTTCACTGAACCGGTATAACCTACCATTCCAGCCATGTCTATCTCATGAGATATAAAATCTTTACCCAATGCATTGGAGGGAGATATAGGTCCCACCCATCTCATAATGATACCATTCTTATGTGTGCCACAAAATCATAAATCATACATCATTGCATAACCCATGTAATAAAAATGGGAATCTTAAACATCGTAACATCATAAAACAATTCATATAAGATAAAGGAATTCATAAAAATATTTCCATCACAACATAATCAAATCCATGTAATAATAGGGATAGAAACAGAACCCTATATTGTCTTAGATGGAAAATAATTTTGATAAAACTCTTGAACTCCATTCTTGAGGAAAATATCCTTTCTACTTCAAAAACATTTATCCTTTCTTTAAACGTCATACAATTTTAAACTAAAAGAAGTTGATTAAAAATAAACTTGATAACTTGTAAAGGAATCTTCTTGGAAATAATGTTTTAAAAATCCATTCATGCCGTATAAGTTAAAAAAAACATTCTTCTCGTACTTTTGTCGGAAAATTCAAAAAGAACCTCGTACGAAAAACGACAAAAGATTCCTTTCATATCTTTTACTAAAAATCACCGAAGGGTAAAATTTGATATAAACTATTGTATAAGGATATAAATATTACATATTGAGAGAACATGGATGTGGATGATAAAATACACCCCAGTAAATACCAAAGTATAAACAATCTCGGATAAAAATGAGATTGTGATATTTCCTTTACCTTATGTCCGATATGCTTTGTACGTATATGAACCTCCTGTATAATGATTTAAATAATGTCATTAACTTATTACAGAATCATATTCATTTTTATGATATCATATATGGTTCACTTATGACTTTATATTACCCGTTCTTTTGTAAATTCCATGTTAAAGAAGCGTTTTGGGTAAAATCGTTTCATTTATCGTAGGTGTTTGGACTTGTTGTTCTTGACATTATTATTACTTATATCATGATTTACTTACTTCCAGAATATAAAAAATGATTTATATATCATATATATTCAGTATATATATATATATATAATAGATAGATAAATGAAATGAAACACACCTTTCATGGAGACGGTAGTCCGTACGTACGCATAAACGTTGTTTTCCTTTCCTTATTGTCTTGAATAAAAGTAAGTAGATGACATACATATATACATAAATCCAGTAGCTTTATAATGTCATATATTTCATTATTATTTCTTATATATACTTTATAATCATTCTTAAATGGTTAACATGGAGAATGAATCTCATCGCGTCGTTGAGACGGTAGTCCGTACGTACGCACGAGCGATGATATCGTTCTCATGATCGTGAACTTGTGTTGAAGTGTATGTATACTATTTCAGTATCAATATAACATTATAATAATTATATATAGTTACTCATTACACCATTATACCCATCCAATTAAGGTGGTGGCGGAAAATAGATTACACCACGGCTTGGAGACGGTATTCCGTACGTACGCACGCGCGGTGATTTCCTTTTTCTGTAGGATGGATAGAAGGTTAATTAGAGTTGTTTAATATTTATAATAACATATCAGTATATAAGAAATAATAATTTTATTACTTTATCATGAAATTACTAAAGAATAAGAAGTTGAAGAAGAATGAAATTGAAAAAGATCGGTAATGGATATTACCTCTTTTTGACGCGCCTTTTCTTAACCACCACTTAAAGAACTAAGGATGGTATTTGAAGAAGACCAGGACCTCTAGGATGATACTAGGGAAGTGGAGAAGAGATTTTGGCAGGGGTTGGCCGAGCTTGAATGCTCAAATTGGTGTGAGGAGGAGAGGGAGGAGGTGCCCTTTTATAAGGGAGGAGAAGGGCACCTTTGGGAAAACTAAAGATATTATTTTATTATAAAGTCAAGTTCGGTTTTAAATAGCACCAAATTGATATATTTCGAGGCTAAGGTGGGGATGGGTCGAAATCCTCTCATCCAATAGGATTTAGACAAGTTTAGGTTATTATTTTCACCTTATCAATTAGATTTAACTCTAAGTTAAATAATTTAACTTTTACCGTGTCTTTTTGTTTTCTTACACTATATGGTTAATAAACTTACTATATCAAGCCAAACTAACCCCAAGTTGTTTATTATTAATATATATAACCTTATCTAAGTCATTTGGCCGAACCTTATATTTTTAGGAATAAAATAACAATTAATAATATAATATTTGTTTTAAAAACTAATTTATGTCAATTTTGACACTATTTGGTACATGATTTTTATGAAATTCATAACAGAATGATACGTTCGAACCAAGTTACGTAAATAAACAATAACATGTCATATTAACCTATAAAATTAGTGTAAGTCATTAAAAGTCTCAAATTACATTTATTTGGGCATTTATAACATCAATTATGTTAATATTTTCTTAAAAAGGCAATTACTGTATCATCATTGAGTCATAAATAAATTACATTATTTAATGTCTAAAAATTACAAATAAAATATCATTATGTAGGAAATCGTTTTATATTTCTAATGAATATTTATAGTCGAATTTATCATATGTATAACCCTATCTTAAAAATGATTTACTTATTAAACATTGATTTTAACTATTTTAACCCTTCTTTAAATAAATAAATAATAAATGTCCTAATCTAATCCAAGTTGGCTTAAATGGTAATATTTTATTCCTAAGGTTGTTTTTGGTCGAATTAAGCTTATCCAATTGAATTAGGACATGTGTTAGGGTAATAATAATATCATTTTTACCCTTAATTACCCTATTTACTTTTAACCATGGTAAAAAAAAGTCAAAAGTTACTATTCACCAAAAATTATTTTCATCTCACTGAACCACATTTTAGTCCTTGATATTAACCGTGTCTCTCGGATTTTCGAAATTCCACTCACAGAATCGGTAAAATTAAGTTTTATGAAAAATTCAGTTTTTTTAACTACCACTTAGTGGTTTCACTATTCATCAAAAAATGAACATTTCCAGAAAAATACAAAAATTTAGGCCTAAGCTATATTTGATATTATGAATTCAAAAATGACGTCTATTTTACCAAATTCAAAACATATCAGTTACATTAATTAATTTAAAAATTAATTCATGTCGTCAAAACAAATAGCGTGTTTTTGAGAGATAATAACTATCAAAAGATTGACACTTGTTTATGTCTGGTTTAAATGTGAAATTACATCCAATGTCCAACATTGTATTAAATTGTAAAAATATATTCTAAATATACTTTAAAAGCACTAAAATTAATAATTTATCACTATTAATTATTTCTATTAAAAAAGTTGTTTTTAATTAAAATTTAGTTATTTTCACTATTCATCAGAATATGAAAGTTATCCGAAAAGTACCAAAATTTCACCCTAAGCTAATTTTAATGTTCCGAATCCAAAAATGAAGTCCATTTTGAAAAATAAAATTCACAAAATTTCAAAAAGTGTTTATTGCTATTCATAACTGCTAGTTTTATTAATATTTTAATAGCATATCGTTGTTTAGTAAAACTCGGTATTGTGTACTACACACGCTATCGAGGAAGGTCGTGATTGCGTGTAATGCAAGGAAAGTTAAGGATGCGTGTTTTGCAAGCTCCTTTTGGTGTAGCGTACAACCCAAGACATGAAATTAAAAAGAATATTTTTCATAAAATCTTGGGGTGTTACACGAACGCACTCGAAACCAATAAAATAATGGAAAATATGATTAATTAATGGGTCATAATATGTTATAAAAGGATCTTATATGGTATTATATGTATTAATATTACTTTTAAACGAGTTAATAACATAATTTATAAACATTATATATGAGTTTAATGTACACGAAACTAAAGGGAAGTTTGAGGCAAGTGTTTTATCATCTCACTTTTACTTCTGTGAGATAAATGACATATTAACCTATTAAAAATTGTGTGTGGTGTATGTACATAAATTTGATATATAATGTAATTAATCTCATTATATTCATGTTATTAAATGTATTATTTCATAATTATTAATTTCATGGGGAATAAAATTCTATTGATTATAAGTGGTAAGTGTTTTCTCATCTCACTTTTACTTTTATGAGATATATGCCTTATTCACAACTTATTTCTTTTGTGTGGTGTATTTATACTACCCTTAGATATATGATATCATAATTATCATTATTTTAATGGTATTAACTGTTTAATTTGATAATTATCACCTTTATGCGGTATACGATTCGACTGATTACAAGTGGTAAGATATTTCTTAACTCAATTTTCATTCATTGGGTTAAACTTCTATTTCATTGATTATTTCATGCTATGGTTATGTGGGAAATAAATTTTTATTATATAATTTTTTATTTACCCTTTTTATATCAATTTATAGTGAATTCACACAATATATTCATTTATAAGATGATTTTTCTCGATCTCCTTTCATCGAGGCATGTATTGATGTTATACACACACCTTAATTTATGATGTGTATATACAATCCATTTGATATGTCATATCTTGAATATCATTTTCATCATGGTATTAAAATTTTAAAATGTTTTAAGGGACACTTTTATTTATAAAAATTCTTATAAATAATTTATATAATATATGAAGAATTATTTAGACTTACAGTGAAGTGTGGTGCTAAGAATTATATAGCCCCTTGATGCATTGATAGGTCTCATGAGACAAAACTATTTTTAAAATTAAGTATATTTTTACCTATTGATTAAAAATTCTTGTGAAGGTCCATGATAGTATCATTTCATGTCCTAGATACATGATGTTTAATAACTAAGCATTAGCTTCTTCTAGTATTCAGTTTTCATTATCCAAAGGATTTTCACTATGAGAAAATTTATGGGTTCATTTAATTATCAGTTTATGGATTAAATGGAATGTGTTTCAATTTATTTATATTTCCATGTTTATTATTCACATTTATTCATTACTTCTTCAAGTGTATTTGACCCTTACTAAGAATTTGAGCTCACCGTTATTTTTTTCCTTTCCCCAGGTTATGAAGATGAAATGTTGGAATCAGTTTAAGGATGAAAATTAATTTCCATTATTATGTTTTATTTTTAATTACCAATGTAATAAGGGTACCATGTATGTATGTAGTTATTCAAGACTACTAAACTATTCAGTCCTTTGGGATTTGAACTTTGTATGTATGCCAATGTAATAAAGAAAGGCACCGACTCCGTACTACTGGATTCAGGTTCATTATGGTTGGAATCAAATCGTGTTTAGTAGAATACTTAGGATATTAATTATTTAAATCCTAGATTAGAAAACATAACTCTAAGATAGAATTTAATAATATGTATATAATAATATACCAAAGAAACTATGTTTATCATTACGTGATTACCTATGCATGAAATATTCATTTTTTGTTAAGTATTTCACTAGTTTTGGGATAACTCATTATGATTTAGAATGATATGATCTAATATTGTGTATTTTTTCATTTCGAAATGGAACATAGAAGAAATAAAGTTAACTTCACCAATGCACATGATCAGAATTGTATGAATTGTAACATCTTTTTTGAGATTACACCAATCTTACTAAGGGAAACAGTCTCCCAAATATTCTTATCATATGAAGACATAATATCATGTTCTAACAAGGTAAATAAATATTTATATAAGTATTTTGACTTTAAGGTAAGGAAAGAGAAGAAGAGAGTAATAGAGAAAGAGATAGCAATAAGGAAAAAGGTAAATAAGGATTTTACCACATGTAATAATTATGGACGGAAACACCTTGGTATATGATTTAGATGAAAAACTAGTTTGCTTCAAGTGTGCAGAAGAAGGAGACAATACTCGTGATTACCATATAATGAAATAATTTTAAAATATTCAATTATTGAACTATAAGGATATTAATAACAACACAAAATAATTACCCAATAATAAAGGTAATATACCTCAAAATAAGCTATTGGATCATACTCAATATTATTCTGTTACCTTGGATGAAGAGGAATGATTAATTTTCTTATGCTTAGATTCAAGGATTATTCCATTTGAGTATTTTATCAATGATTTAACAGTTATAAGAACTATTTAATATATAAGTATTTTACTATAGTTCTTATTTTTCAAGGAATTTGAATCATGTGATGAATAACATTGGTAACCAGGAGAAGTGATTCTTTTGGAAGTTGGTCTTCTAGAAAACACATCATTTAGGAAAGATAATCCTAAATATGTGATTTATGTAGAGATAATAATAAATAAATTTATATGGGATAGTATTGGTGACCATGAATATGGTTAGTTATTTGATGGTTTATGTTATGGTTTCTATAATTATTAGATGTTTGTATTTAAAGAATATATTCAGCAACCCAATATTATACTTTTTGAAGCATGTATGTTTTCATGAAGGTTGAAAGTTGATAAAGGTAATTATATCTTTGGGATATGATAATAAGATCAAAATTATGTTTGTAAAATCTAATGTTAACATGATTTTAGAAATTAAGTGACCTTCCTTCGAATTTTTGAGTCTTTGAATTTGTAAGGGAATATTTTTTATGGGTCTTAAGATTAATACTTATTAAATGGATTAATTTTAACGTTGGATAATATTTTTTGAAGTTAAATTAAGATTTATTTTTATTTCTAGACATCAAATGATAATCATTTTAGGTTTCAATAAACATTCAAAGGCCGAAGAAATGACTTTTGGATCCTATGATCCATTAATTTGATTCAGGCATAAAAAAATTAATCATGAACATTCATTTCCTGGTGTAAAGTGATGAACTGAAAGTAAATCAAATCACAAAAAAGGATGAGATTATGATTATGACATGGAAAGTAATTGAGTAAGTTTATTTATCTCAAGTGATTTTCTAAATATACAAACAATCCCTATAATCAAGGAATGGAAATTTGAATAAAAAACATTGTTCATTTAATTTTATTACCAAAAAATAATTGGCCTCTTTAACCCATATAAAATTTACAGTTTTATGATGGTAGAATTTATAATGACCATGTTATCTATAATTATCCATCAAAACATGATGGTTATATTTCTATCCCATGTCTCGGTTTTCACTTCTTACTTAGGTTACCCTATTTGAAAGCCTAATTTTGGAACAACAATTACAATTATCATTCCCTATTATTAATGGGATGTTTTATTAACCTTATTTATGATGTGGGTTTCCCGAAAAGTTATTTTCAAGTATCAATTTTTGAATATATAAGAGAAATATAATATTTATTAGAAGAAATTTTTTGGAGGGAAGAATATAACACACTGAGATTTAACAGCATGTCCATTATTAAATAAATTCAATTTCATGGATATCTTGTGTTACATAACATATTGAGTTTAAACAAAGGATTAAATATTATTATTTAATTTTGATAGTTATTACCTAGCCATTGGAATGGTTGAAATGAATCAAATAAAAAAATTATACTTTACACATCTTTATAAAATGAATTCATTCATTTCTAATTAATTAGAAGTAAAAATTAAAACTCATCCAACATAAAGAATGCGTTTTTTATAAAAAACTCTTTTTATGCCCACAATGACATTTTATCTTAATAAATTAAATTAATAAATATTAATGACATATATAATGAAATATATATGATATATATTCAATAAAATTATTTTAAATTCATCCAATATTTTTAATAGACTTAAGATAAGAATAAATCCAATTTGAAGCATAAAAAGCTATATATCTCTAAAGGTGGTTTTGCTGCCTTTTGACAAAGCACCTATTTTAAATGTAAATAATGAAAATTTTATAATTTTTATTTTCTAAAATAATTTTAAAATTGTAAAATGGATATTAAAAATCATCTTAGGGTGAAATTTTGGTATTTTTTATGAGAAGTTTCATTTTTTGGATGAATAGTGACAAATATTGAATTTTAATTGAAATTTTTTTTTCATCTAAGTTATTTATATGATGAAAATATATTTTAAATTGATTTTAAATTATAAATAGATCAATTATACATAAATGGACCAATTTATGTCATTTTAATCAATTTTATATTTAAATTAGATTTAAAAACATTTCAAACTTTTGAACATTTCACATTAAAAACCCTCTTTTTTGTTTTGTCTATGTAAATATTTTTAAATATTTTTTTTCAAATTCTGTGACCATAATTTGGTTACATGGATTAAATATTTAGAATAATAATTTAAAAATTAGTTTTTAAATTCATTTTCAATGTTTCAACGTAAAAATTTTACCATGGAAAAAAATTTCTTTACTGCAGTATTAGTAAAATAATAAAAAGGGTTAAAGTTAAAAAGTAAAAGCATAAACTACCTAAAAATAAATATTTTAATGGGTGGTTTGAGTATTTTTAAACCATAAACATAATCCAAAACATTAATTAAACATATAATTCATTTAAATTCACGCCACGTCAATGGTTTGGCATTAATTAAAAAATCATCATTTAATCACTCAATCCCACCTCTCCTCAAGTATTAATACCACCCCATTTGGACCCAAAAGCCATTAAGATCCAAATATATATTCCCAAACCTATAATACTCACTCTACCCTTGTATAATTTATTCTGGTCCCACCAAAATACCAAATCCAAGGACATCAAGGGTCTCTTAAGGAGGTGATATTCAAGAGGTAATTTTCTCAAAACACCTCTCTTATTTTCTTTTATTCTTCTAATTTCTCCTCATATATTCCATCCATCATGTAATAATAATTAAAAAATCATTTAAATAATATAATTTTAATTTTATAATGGAATATATTATATATATCCATTTTATTGCCTCCTCTTATTCATAAAGCGAAACTATTCTCCAAATTATGTCAGGTAATCATCTTTGTGAATAATATTTTTGTTCGTTTTCCTTTACCACAATCAAGGATGGTCATAAAACTATTATTATAATTAAATAATATTTTAATGATTATAAAAGTATATAAAATGAAACTACTTCGTGATGTTCAGAAAAACTGCTAAAATAAACTAATCATTTATCATCAACATTTTATCTAATAAATAATACTCATGTTAGAGTAAAAAAATTATATATTGGAAATTTATACTCTTGTAATTTCATTAATAATATTTTATTCCACTTTTGTACTCTTAATAAAATTCTACAAGAACATCCAAAATTTTACACAAATGAATCGATTATGAAACCATGAAACGAATGCACCCGAAACCATGAAAATAATGAAATATTATCAATGAATGGTACATAAGATGTTATAAAATGATCATATAAGGAATTATAAATATAAATATAATTCTTTAATGAGTTAATGACACTATTTAGAGAATTATACATGATATTTATGTACATGACACTAAATGAAAGCATGAGGTAAGGATTTTCTCATATAACTTTTACTTTCATGGGATATATTCCTTATTTTCCACTCAATCCATGTGTATGGTGTATGTACATTAATTTTATATGTAATATCATTAATCTAGTTATATTAATTTTACTAAATTTATCATTTTATAATTATTACTTTAATGTGGAATATGATTTAATTGATTATAAGTGGTAAGGGTTTTCTCGTCTCACTTTTTACTTCTTTGAGATATATGCCTTATTCACTACTTATTTCTTATATGTGGTGTATGTGTACTACCCTTAGATATATAATATCAGGAATATAATTATATTCTTGGTATTAAATGTTCCATTTTATAATTATTACTTTCATTGGGCATATGATTCAACTGATTACAGGTTGTAAGATATTTCTTAACTCAATTTTCATTCATTAGGTTAAACATAAATTTCATTGATTATGTCGTAATAAGTTTATGTGTGAAAATAATTTTTGTTATATCAAGTTTTATTTTCAATTTTTATGTGAATTTAAAGTGAATTTAAATAATCTATTCTTTTTCAAGGGACTTTGTCTTGATCTCCATTCATTGAGGCATATTTTGATGTTATACACCCACCTTACTTTATGAGGTGTATATGCTACCAATTTTATATATTATATCATGAATCTCATTGTATTCATGGTATTAAAATATTTCAATGTGTTAAGGGAAAATTTAATTTATAAATCTATTTTTAAATAATTTATTCAATATATGAATAATATTTTGGACTTGTAGTGACAGGTGGGGATTAACATTATATAGCCCCTAGATGCATCGACAAGTCTCATAAGACAGAACTGTTAGTGAAATTAAAAGGGTTTTTACCTATAGATTAAATCAACTTGTGAATGTTATTGAAGTTATCGGTTAATGTTCTAAATACTGATGAATAATAATTAATCATTCCCTTATTTCAGTATTTAGTTATTATTATCGAGAGGATTTTCACTATGAAAAAGATTTATGGATACATTTAATTATCAGTTTATCGATTAAATGTCATATGTTTTCAATTTTTATCCTTACCATATTTATTATTCTCATTGATTAACTATTGATTCCACAATATTTAAACCTTACCACACATTTTTTCTCACCCTTATTTTTTTTCTTTTCCCTAAGTTATAAAGATGAAATGTATAAATGATTTCAAGGATGAAAATTAATTTCATTTGTTATGTTTTATTTTTAATTATCAGTGTAATGAGGGAACCATGTTTGTGTCTAGTTATTCATGACTAGTAAACTGTTTGATGTCTTTGTATTTAAATTTTGTATCTATACTAATGTAGTAAATAAATTCACTGACTCCAAGGTAATGGATTCGGGGTAATTACAATTTACCCATTCATAAAACTAATTTTATTATAATTTTCAAAACTAGGTAGTTTTGTATTATTATTGAAAATGTTAAAAGAATTTTCATTTTAACATACATTTTATGAACATATTTCCCCACCATAATGAATAATCTTTTCTTTTAAAATTAATTTATAGCATTCCATGTTTTGTAAAAGAGAATTTTTTTTTATAATATTTTTCAAAATTTTAGATTATAAAAAACTGATTTGAAAATAATATGGGTTTCTTCCTCAAGAAATGATTCCATGATCTTTTAAATGTATTTTAAAACTATTAAAACATCCATTTATGTTTCTTATGCTTTAAGGGGTATTTGATCTAATGTTACCATATTTATTATTTATATGGATAGTTGATGTTTATGATAATGAAATGTTTTTGAATCCTGTTTTCTTTCTATGGGTTATGATTTTATGTAATGATTAATATTTTCATGATACTATGGAATAATTTGGAATATATTATGATTATGGGATGATTGTTTCCATTACCAAATAAAGACATATGGTTAAGTTATAAAATATGGTGGGTGGTTCTATTATATCCCTCTAATGTATTGGGTAATGATGACAACGTTGATACACTCCTAATAGATGATGAAGTTAATGAACTCCTAATTGGTGATTTAGTTAACTAGATAAAACATAATCCTAAGAAAATATTAGAAATGATCGAGAAGGAATTTCAGAAACACCACAAGATTTTAGGAAACATTTTTTTGAATAAATTTAAATTCTTCAATTTCCTGCATTACACACAACACTAAGTCTTAATAAAACATGACACACTACAAAAATATTATTATTTAATATGATAGTTATAACATAACCATTTGAATGAGGGGTATGAATAATATTAACTAAATTTTAAAAATATATGGTTTAAAATTACATTTAATAATATATCTTTTTGACTAATTATTTATAAATGTATATTAAAAACCATTTCAAAATAAAAGAAAATATTTTACTGAAAAACTATTTTTACACGCAAAGAATAACTTTATCTTAATATATTAAATAAATAACTTTTGGTGAATTATTTCAATGAATTTTAAATATAATATTTTTAATAATATTTTTAACATTCATCTTTGGTGTTTTCTAGGCAAGAGATAAGAATAAATCCAATTTTATTCATAAAAACTATATTTTTATAAAAAGTAGTTTTGTCGTATTTTTCACACATATATTAAAATTAATTTCTAAAAATTTTAGAAATATATTTAAAAAATAAAATTTCTTTTTTAATTAATAATTTAAAAATTATCCTATAGTGAGTTTTTGAAAAATTTCCGAAAAGATAATTTTTTTAGTGAATAGTGAAAAATACTACGTTTTTTAAACTGCCATTTCATTAAAAGAATTTAGAAGATACCTTTTGTAACACCCGAGACTTTTATGTTATATAAATCATCAAAGGGATCTTTTTCTATACAACACTTTCTTGCCTTGCTTTACATGCAATCGCGACCTTCCTCGATAGCTTGCGTCGTACGCAATACCGAGTTTCACTAAACAACAATATGCTATTAAAACTAGCCGTTATGAATAGTAATAACCACTTTTTGAAATTTTATAAATTTTATTTTTCAAAATGGACTTCATTTTTGGACTCAAAATATCGAAATTAGCCTAGGGTGAAATTTTGGTATTTTTCTGAAAACTTTCAATTTTTGATGAATAGTGAAACCACTAAGTGGTAGGTTAAAAACTGAATTTTGCATAAAACTTAATTTTACCACTTCTGTGAATAGAATTTCGAAAATCCGACAGACATGGTTGATATCAGTATGTAAAATGTGGTTCAATGAGATAAAAATAATTTTTTGGTGAATAGTAACTTTTTACCTTTTTTTACCGCGGTTAATAGTAAATATGGTAACTAAGGGTAAATATGATATTAATATTACCCTAACACATGTCCTAATTCTATTGGACAAGTGTAATTCGACCAAAAACAAACTTTGGAATAAAATATGACCATTTAGGCCCACTTGGATTAGATTAGGACATTTATTATTAATTTATTTAAAGAAGGGTTAAAATAGTTAAAATCAAAGTTTAATAAGTAAATCATTTTTAATATGGGGTTATACATAAGATACATTCGATTGTAAATATTCATTAGAAAGCTAAAACGATTTCCTACATGATGGTATTTTATTTGTAATTTTTAGACATTAAATAATTTAATTTATTTATGACACAATGATGATGCAGTAATTATCTTATTAATGAAATATTGACATAATTGATGTTATAAACACCAAAATAAATATAATTTGAGACTTTTTATGAATTCCACTAATTTTCTAGTTTACTATGATATATTAATGTTGATTTAATAAACTTGGTTCGAACATATAATTCTGTTATGACTTTCACAAAAATCATATATCAAATAGTGTCAAAATTGACACAAAATAGTTTTTAAATCAAATATTATATTATTAATTGTTATTTTATTCCTAAAAATCTAAGGTTCGGCCAAATGACTTAGATAAGGATATATATATTAATAATAAACAATTTGGGGTTCGTTTGGCATGTTATAGTTAGTTTATTAACCATATAGTGAAAGAAAACAAAAAGACATGGTAAAAGTTAAATTATTTAACTTAGAGTTAAATCTAATTGATAAGGTTAAAATAATACCCTAAACTTGTCTAAATCCAATTGGTTGATAGGATTTCGGCTCATCCCCACCTTATCTTCGAAATAAGACCCTTTGTAGCCATTATAAACCGATTTTGACTTTAATATAAAATAATATTTTGAGATATTCCTAAGGTGCCCCTCTCCTCCCTTATAAAAGGGAACCTCCTCCCCCTCCTCCTCACACCAATTTGAGCACTCAAGCTCCTCCAACCCCTGCCATTTTCTCCTCTCCACTTCCCTAGAATAATCCTAGAGATCCTGGTCTTCTTCAAAGACCAATCTTAGTTCCCTTAGTGAAGGATTCAAAGAGGTGTTCCAAAGAAGAGGTAATATCCATTACCGATCTTTTCAATTTCTTTCTTCTTCAACTTCTTCTCCTTTAGTTGTTTCATGATAAAGTAATAACATCAGTATTACTTACATACTGATATGTTATTATAAATATGAAACAACCCTAATTCACCTTCTATCCATCCTACGGAAAAATAAAATCACCGCGCGTGCGTACGTACGGAATACCGTCTCCACGCCGTGGTGTAATCTATTTTCCACCATCACCTTACAAGGATGGGTATAACGGTGTAATGAGTAACTATATATGATTATTATGAAGTAATATTGATACTGAAATAATATATATATACTCCAATACAATTCCACGATCATAGGAACGATATCATCACTTGTGTGTACGTACGGAATACTGTCTCCATGATGTGATGCGACTCGTTCTACATGATCTTCATTTCATAATGATTATATAAATGAATTGAATGAATGAATATGGTATATACTACACTAATACCATTCTGTAAATGAATTATCTATAACCTAAAGATAATAATAAGAATTTATTCGACAAAACACGCATAAGAACAAAAAGTTATAAAGACCCGAGTAACAAGTAACAATGAAATATTACTAACAAGAAGCTAATAATATGACCATATATGATATCATATCAATATGTATGATTCTGGAATAAGTCAATAACATTATTTAAACCATTATACAGGAGCTTCGGACACGAACAAAGCAAATCGGACCTAAGGTAAGGGAAATATCACAATCTCATTTTTATCCGAGATTGTTTATTTGTAAGTATTTACTGGGGTGTATTTTATCATCCACGTCCATGTTTCATCAATATGTAATATTACTTCCATCCACCTACAATTGTTTAAATCAATTTTTACCTTCAGTAAGTTTTTAGTAAAAGATATGAAAGGAATCTTTTGTCATTTTTCATACGAGGTACTTTTTGACTTTTCCGACAAAAGTACGAAGAATGTTTTTTTTAACTTATACGGCATGAATGGATTTTTAAAACATTATTTCCAAGAAGCTTCATTTACAAGTTTTCAAGTTTATTTTTAATCAACTTCTTTTATTTTAAAGTTGTATGACATGTTATGAAAGGAAAAATGTTTTTGAAGAAGAAAGGATATTTTCCTCAAGAATGGAGTTCAAGTGTTTTATCAAAATTATTTTCCATCTAAGATAATAAAGGGTTCTGTTTTTATCCCTATTATTAAATTGATTTGATCATGTTATGATGGAATTATTTTTATGAATTCCTTTATCTTATATGAATTTATTTATGATGTCATGAGGTTTCAAGAATCCCATTTTTGTTACATGTGTTATACGATGATGTATGATTTATGATTATGTGGCACACATAAGAAAGGATTCATTATAAGATGGGTGGGACCTATATCTCCCTCCAATGCATTGGGTAATGATTTTATATCTCATGAGATAGACATGGCTGGAACGGAAGGTTATTTCGGTTCAGTGATACAGGACTGAAACGAGGAGTGAACTCAGTTCAGAAAGGGACTTTGTCCACTAAGATAGTCTTGGCAATGATTCATGACTAACAAGAAATGATTTTCCATGATTATGTGTGCATGCCACAAAGTTTCAAGTTTTATGTTATGATTATGGGGATCTCATTTTCACTTCTATGATTTATTCCATGTTAAGATATTATGATCTCTTTTGCAGGTTTTGATCTTCATAAAGATATGATATGATTTTTATTTCCTTTATTTGCCCTTGCTGAGCATTTGAGCTCACCCTTTTATGTTTTCTTTTCCCCAGGTCAGGAAGATGGATATTAAGTAGAATATGCTAAAAGGGACCCTAGATATGATGAAATAAATGGGAGACACTATAGAAGATTTATGAACCAGTTGTTTATGTTTCCCAGTTTCTAAAGACACTATACCTATACGGTCCTTTGTGGTTTTGTCATATGTTGTAATAAGTGTGATTCAATTTTTAAGTATTAATAATGTATGTAAAGTATGGGTCGTTATTGTTGGTATCAGAGGAAAGGTATAGTCAACCTTTGGAAACTAGGATGTGAAAGCCTTAGTAAGAACCCTAAGGATAAGTCTAAGCATAGAACACAATCTTAGAAATGGCCATGAATAACCTAGGATAAGACCTTAAGCATGAAAATTTTATTCTTGAATTATGTGGTTTCCTATTATAATTAGTGTTGCTCACACTATTCTTCTTGGTTTTAGTCAATGGCTGGAACCCGAAGGAACCGTGTTAATGCGGAATGCGATGGGCAATGCAATGATTGTCCCCCTGAGAAACCAAACGATATGGGAGCTGGAATGCAAAATCTTGTAGCCATGCTCACACAACTTTCTCAAGCTATGAATCATGCAGGATTTCCAAACGAGAAAAGGAGGGAGCAACATTCTGTTGAATCCTTCATGAGGCAGCGCCCACCTTCTTTCAGCGGGTCTAATGATCCATTAGTTGCTGAACAATGGATTAGTACTACTGAAAAGATATTTTCAGTTCTTCAATGTTCTGAGCATGATAAAGTAATCCTAGCAGTGTATCGTTTGGAAGGAGATGCGGATCAATGGTGGAATCTTGTTAAGAATACGAGGCAAAGGGATGAAATTGAGTCTATGGAATGGGACGAGTTCAAGAACTTATTTTTCAATAAGTACTTCCCTCGTATTCTCCGAACAAAGATGGAGAAAGAGTTTCTTGAACTGAAGCAAAGGGGTGATGAATCTGTTGGTACCTATGAAGCAAATTTTACAAGACTTGCAAGGTACGCTTCTGGTATTATTATCCAACCTGAGAGTAAGATCGATCGATTCTTTAGTGGCTTAAAACCAAGTCTTCGAAGGGCGTTAGCCATAAGAGACTTCAATAGCTATGAGGAAATCGTTCGATGTGCTCTCAAAGTCGAGATGGAGATTGAAGTAACCCATCAGTCACATGGGTTTGATAAGAAGAGGAAGATGGAATTCAAAGGAAACTCTAAAGAGCACACTGAAAAGAAGATGAACTTTCCCTTATGCTCAAAGTGTGGAAAGAAACATGGAGGGAGTTGTCTTAAAGGGACAAATAAATGTTTTAAATGTGGAAAAGAAGGTCATCGGGCATTTGAATGCCGTGATAATGGGAAGAAGATGTCTAATGACGCAAACAAAGGAAGGGATACACAGAATGAACCTACTACACTTCAATGTTTCAAGTGAAAGGAGATGGGGCATTATGCCAATCAATGCCCAAATCCAAGGGTTGATGATGATGGTCGACGTCAACAAAATCTTAAGGCTAAAGACAAAGGAAAGTCACATGCAATTTCTATCAGCGATGTGGAGTACGATAACGATGTGGTGAAAGGTACACTTACCATCCACTCTAAAGTAGCAAATGTTTTATTTGATTCTGGATCCACCCACTCTTTTATTTCTGAAGACTTTTCTAAGGGTATCACCGTATTACCTCAACAATTAGATGTTGAGTTAGCTGTGACAACACCTAATGGCACATCAATCGCATCAAAAGTTTATAATTCTTCTCCGATCAAAGTTTGTGGGAAAGTGCTTCCTGCAAATCTTGTGATCCTTCCTTTAGTGGAATTTGATGTGATTCTTGGCATGGATTGGCTTTCTCTACATGGAGCTCATATCGATTGCCAAAGAATGGAAGTCACATTTAATATTCCAGATCAATCTACGATCGTCTATCAATGCAAGGATGAACATAACCTTCCAGTGGAAATTTCTTCCATCTTATGGGTATTGATTCCACTAAATGAAGGTTATTTATCTCAAATGGTTGGTGAGAAACTCACGATTAAGAATATGCCCATTGTACGGGAGTTTGATGATGTCTCTCCGGAGGAATTGCCAGGTCTTCCACCAAATCGTGAAGTTGAGTTTTCAATAGAACTCGTACCGGGTGCTTTGCCTATTTCAAAGACACCTTATAGAATGGCCCCAATTGAGTTGCAGGAATTGAAGAAGCAACTCCAAGAGAATCTTGATAAGGGATTCATACGCCCTAGTGCGTCACCTTGGGGAGCACCTGTTCTATTTGTTAAGAAGAAAGATGGATCAATGAGACTCTGCATTGATTATCGAGAACTTAACAAGATCACTATCAAGAACAAATATCCTCTCCCACGCATTGATGACTTATTTGACCAACTACGCGGAGCTCAATACTTTTCCAAGATTGATCTTCGTTCAGGGTATCATCAATTAAGGGTCAAAAGGGAGGATATACCAAAGATGGCTTTCCGTACAAGGTATGGACACTATGAATTTATAGTGATGCCATTTGGTCTTACTAAAGCCCCTGCTATCTTCATGGATCTAATGAATAGAGTCTTTAGAGACTATCTTGATCAATTTGTGGTAGTCTTTATAGACGATATTCTTGTCTATTCAAAGAGCAAGGAAGAGCATGAAGATCACTTGAGAATTATATTGAAGACCCTGAGAAAGGAGAAGCTTTATGCCAAATTTACCAAGTGTGAATTTTGGCTTCAAAAAGTTGCGTTTTTGGGTCATATAATCTCAAAAGAGGGGATATCTGTGGATCCAGCAAAAACAGAGGTTATCGAAAGATGGTCAAGACCAACAACAGTAACTGAGATCCGAAGTTTTCTTGGTTTGGCTGGATATTATCGACGTTTTGTAAAATATTTTTCACGATTATCTAATCCAATCACCAAGCTGACTCGGAAGGGAGTTAAGTTTTTCTGGGCAAAGGAATGTGAAGAGAATTTCAAGGAGTTGAAAAGAAGGTTATCCAGTGCACCTGTGCTCACACTGCCTTGTAGTGGAGAAAGGTTTGTGATCTACAGTGATGCATCCAAGAAGGGATTGGGGTGTGTTCTTATGCAAAATTATATGGTGATAGCTTATGCCTCACGACAGTTGAAAATCCACGAGCAAAATTACCCAACACATGATTTGGAGTTGGCTGCGGTAATCTTTGCATTAAATATTTGGAGGCATTACCTTTATGGTGAAAAGTGTGATATTTATACTGATCATAAAAGTTTAAAGTATATTTTCACACAAAAGGAGTTGAATATGCGTCAAAGAAGATGGTTGGAGCTGATTAAGGATTATGACTGCTCAATCCATTACCACCCTGGGAAAGCAAACAAGGTGGCAGATGCATTAAGTCGACAAGACCATGCTAGTTTATCCATGATGAGGATCACAAAAGATCCAATATTTATGGATTTACAAAGTATGGATCTTGGAATTATAATGGAAGAGGAAAAATATTATCTTTCTCAAATGAATGTTCAACCATCTATACATGTGAAGATTAAAGAGGCACAGAAAGAAGATGTCGAGTTACAAAAGAAGGTGAGAAATGTTCCTAAATTCAACCTTGATTGTGATGGGATAATAATGTTCAGGAATCGGGTTTGCGTTCCTCCCATCCCCGAATTAAAGAATGAGCTGCTGGATGAGGCTCATAGTTCATCATTCTCTATTCATCCTGGAAGCACGAAGATGTATAGGGACCTGAAAGAGTACTTCTGGTGGGATGGCATGAAAAGAGATGTTGCTGAATATGTCTCTCGATGCTTGGTTTGTCAACAAGTTAAAGCTGAGAGACAGAAGTCTAAGGGGATGTTACAACCATTACCCATACCCGAATGGAAATGGGAAAACATCACTATGGACTTTGCCACAGGACTTCCTAAAACATCCAAAGGCAATAATGCTATCTGGGTCATAGTTGATCGTCTTACAAAGTCTGCACACTTCATTCCTATTAGAGAGGATTTCTCTCTAGATCAGCTTGCCAGGATATATGTAAAGGAAGTGGTAAGATTGCATGGAGTACCACTTTCTATTATATCTGATCGGGATCCGAGATTTACCTCGAAGTTCTGGCGAAGTCTTCAGCATACTCTGGATACAGAGTTGAGTTTCAGCACTGCTTATCATCCCCAGACAGATGGTCAGTCTGAGAGAACAATTCAAACCCTAGAAGATATGTTGAGAGCTTGCTCTATGGATTTCAAAGGAGGTTGGGATCAACACCTACCTTTGGTGGAATTTTCTTATAATAATAGCTTTCACTCCAGTATTCAGATGGCTCATTATGATGCTCTCTATGGAAAGAAATGCAGGACTCCAACTTGCTGGGATGAAGTTGGGGAAAGAAAGCTATTAGGACCTGATCTCGTTGATGAAATTGCAGAAAAGGTCAGATCTATTCAACAACACATAAGAGCAGCTCAGAGTCGACAGAAAAGTTATGCCGACAACCGAAGAAAAGACATAGAGTTTGAAGTGGGTGATAAAGTGTTCTTACGAATATCTCCCTGGAAGAGGGTTATGAGATTTGGAAAGAAGGGGAAGTTGAGCCCTAGATATATCGGTCCTTTCGAAATACTAGATCGTGTTGGGAAGGTAGCTTACCGATTGGCGCTTCCACCGAATCTCTCTCAAGTTCACGATGTGTTCCATGTATCTCTCCTGAGAAAGTACATACCAGATCCTTCACATGTACTCAGCTCAGAAGTTGTACCGCTGGAGCAAGATCTTTATTATGAAGAACAGCCGATAGAGATTCTGGATCGTAGCGAAAAAGTCCTACGAAACAAGACCACTCGCTTGGTGAAAGTTTTATGGAGAAACCACCAACTTGAAGAAGCTACATGGGAGCTTGAGGATATGATGAGGGAGAAGTATCCTCATCTGTTTGTTGCAAAGTGACAAATTTCGAGGGCGAAATTCTTTTTAAGGGGGGTAGAATGTAACACCCGAGACTTTTATGTTATATAAATCATCAAAGGGATCTTTTTCTACACAACACTTGCTTGGCTTGCTTTACACGCAATCGCGACCTTCCTCGATAGCTTGCGTCGTACGCAATACCGAGTTTCACTAAACAACAATATGCTATTAAAACTAGCCGTTATGAATACTAATAACCACTTTTTGAAATTTTATAAATTTTATTTTTCAAAATGGTCTTCATTTTTGGACTCAGAATATCGAAATTAGCCTAGGGTGAAATTTTGGTATTTTTCTGAAAACTTTCAATTTTTGATGAATAGTGAAACCACTAAGTGGTAGGTTAAAAACTGAATTTTGCATAAAACTTAATTTTACCGCTTCTGTGAATGGAATTTCAAAAATCCGATAGACATGGTTGATATCAGTACGTAAAATGTGGTTCAATGAGATAAAAATAATTTTTTGGTGAATAGTAACTTTTTACCTTTTTTTACCGCGGTTAATAGTAAATAGGGTAACTAAGGGTAAATATGATATTAATATTACCCTAACACATGTCCTAATTCTATTGGACAAGTGTAATTCGACCAAAAACAAACTTAGGAATAAAATATGACCATTTAGGCCCACTTGGATTAGATTAGGACATTTATTATTAATTTATTTAAAGAAGGGTTAAAATAGTTAAAATCAAAGTTTAATAAGTAAATCATTTTTAATATGGGGTTATACATAAGATAAATTCCATTGTAAATATTCATTAGAAAGCTAAAAATATTTCCTACATTATGGTATTTTATTTGTAATTTTTAGACATTAAATAATTTAATTTATTTATGACACAATGATGATGCAGTAATTATCTTATTAATGAAATATTGACATAATTGATGTTATAAACACCAAAATAAATATAATTTGAGACTTTTTATGAATTACACAAATTTTATAGGTTACTATGATATATTAATGTTGATTTAATAAACTTGGTTCGAACATATAATTCTGTTATGACTTTCACAAAAATCATATATCAAATAGTGTCAAAATTGACACAAAATAGTTTTTAAATAAAATATTATATTATTAATTGTTATTTTATTCCTAAAAATCTAAGGTTCGGCCAAATGACTTAGATAATGATATATATATTAATAATAAACAATTTGGGGTTCGTTTGGCATGTTATAGTAAGTTTATTAACCATATAGTGAAACAAAACAAAAAGACATGGTAAAAGTTAAATTATTTAACTTAGAGTTAAATCTAATTGATAAGGTTAAAATAATACCCTAAACTTGTCTAAATCCTATTGGTTGATAGGATTTCGGCCCATCCCCACCTTATCTTCTAAATAAGACCCTTTGGAGCCATTATAAACCGATTTTGACTTTAATATAAAATAATATTTTGAGATATTCCTAAGGTGCCCCTCTCCTCCCTTATAAAAGGGCACCTCCTCCCCCTCCTCCTCACACCAATTTGAGCACTCAAGATCGGCCAACCCCTGCCATGTTCTCCTCTACACTTCCCTAGAATAATCCTAGAGGTCCTGGTCTTCTTCAAAGACCAATCTTAGTTCCCTTAGTGAAGGATTCAAAGAGGTGTTCCAAAGAAGAGGTAATATCCATTACCGATCTTTTCAATTTCTTTCTTCTTCAACTTCTTCTCCTTTAGTTGTTTCATGATAAAGTAATAACATCAGTATTACTTACATACTGATATGTTATTATAAATATGAAACAACCCTAATTCACCTTCTATCCATCCTACGGAAAAATAAAATCACCGCGCGTGCGTACGTACGGAATACCGTCTCCACGCCGTGGTGTAATCTATTTTCCACCATCACCTTACAAGGATGGGTATAACGGTGTAATGAGTAACTATATATGATTATTATGAAGTAATATTGATACTGAAATAATATATATATACTACAATACAATTCCACGATCATAGGAATGATATCATCACTTGTGTGTACGTACGGAATACCGTCTCCACGATGTGATGCGACTCGTTCTACATGATCTTCATTTCATAATGATTATATAAATGAATTAAATGAATGAATATGGTATATACTACACTAATACCATTCTGTAAATGAATTATCTATAACCTAAAGATAATAATAAGAATTTATTCGACAAAACACGCATAAGAACAAAAAGTTATAAAGACCCGAGTAACAAGTAACAATGAAATATTACTAACAAGAAGCTAATAATATGACCATATATGATATCATATCAATATGTATGATTCTGGAATAAGTCAATAACATTATTTAAACCATTATACAGGAGCTTCGGACACGAACAAAGCAAATCGGACCTAAGGTAAGGGAAATATCACAATCTCATTTTTATCCGAGATTGTTTATTCGTAAGTATTTACTGGGGTGTATTTTATCATCCACGTCCATGTTTCATCAATATGTAATATTACTTCCATCCACCTACAATTGTTTAAATCAATTTTTACCTTCAGTAAGTTTTTAGTAAAAGATATGAAAGGAATCTTTTGTCATTTTTCATACGAGGTACTTTTTGACTTTTCCGACAAAAGTACGAAGAATGTTTTTTTTAACTTATACGGCATGAATGGATTTTTAAAACATTATTTCCAAGAAGCTTCCTTTACAAGTTTTCAAGTTTATTTTTAATCAACTTCTTTTATTTTAAAGTTGTATGACATGTTATGAAAGGAAAAATGTTTTTGAAGAAGAAAGGATATTTTCCTCAAGAATGGAGTTCAAGTGTTTTATCAAAATTATTTTCCATCTAAGATAATAAAGGGTTCTGTTTTTATCCCTATTATTAAATTGATTTGATCATGTTATGATGGAATTATTTTTATGAATTCCTTTATCTTATATGAATTGATTTATGATGTCATGAGGTTTCAAGAATCCCATTGTTGTTACATGTGTTATACGATGATGTATGATTTATGATTATGTGGCACACATAAGAAAGGATTCATTATAAGATGGGTGGGACCTATATCTCCCTCCAATGCATTGGGTAATGATTTTATATCTCATGAGATAGACATGGCTGGAACGGAAGGTTATTTCGGTTCAGTGATACAGGACTGAAACGAGGAGTGAACTCGGTTCAGAAAGGGACTTTGTCCACTAAGATAGTCTTGGCAATGAGTCATGACTAACAAGAAATGATTTTCCATGATTATGTGTACATGCCACAAAGTTTCAAGTTTTATGTTATGATTATGGGGATCTCATTTTCACTTCTATGATTTATTCCATGTTAAGATATTATGATCTATTTTGCAGGTTTTGATCTTCATAAAGATATGATATGATTTTTATTTCCTTTATTTGCCCTTGCTGAGCATTTGAGCTCACCCTTTTATGTTTTCTTTTCCCCAGGTCAGGAAGATGGATATTAAGTAGAATATGCTAAAAGGGACCCTAGATATGATGAAATAAATGGGAGACACTGTAGAATATTTATGAACCAGTTGTTTATGTTTCCCAGTTTCTAAAGACACTATACCTATACGGTCCTTTGTGGTTTTGTCATATGTTGTAATAAGTGTGCTTCAATTTTGAAGTATTAATAATGTATGTAAAGTATGGGTCGTTATACCTTTTATATTAAAATGTCATTTAAATTAAAATTAGTTTAATTATATATATGTGTGTGTGTGGTTTAATATAATTTAATTCATTGGTATCAATTTTTTATTCATTTTGGATATTAAAACATTCTATACTTATAAGAATTTTTCCTTTGGGAAACTTCTGTTTTTTCACCACGCATACAGGTTTAATTTTAGATTAAATTAGTCCAATTAATTGAATTGAATTTTGAAAAAATGATATAATATTTATAATTAGAGTAATTTATATTTTATAATAAGTTCAACTTTATATTTTATCATTATTAACAGTAATATCCATAAAAATTAAATACCATGTTTAAGGTGAAAATGGGTTTACCAAGGGGTTAAACTAAAAATATAAGGAGTTAAATGCCTTATAAAATTCTAAAAAACAATTGGATGGAAATATTTTGACCTTATTTCTTTTATAATTCAGAATGAAATATTTTTTATCCTTTTTAAATGAGAAAAACGTTAGTATACTTTTTTCTTTTCAAAAATTCCAAGTGTTTCCCCACCCCTACTTATAAAGGCCACCCCATATCTTCTTCTATTAACACTTACAAAACCATTTGGATCAGAAAAATAAATATAAAAATATATTAATTAAATACCTAAACACATCAGGGTTTTTTTAGATCATAAATTGAATATTGGGAAGCTTTAGATTAAACCTAAAGAGGTTGTTCGAAGAAAGGGTAATGTTTTTAAATAATCATTTTTGTTTTACATCTTCATATAACTTCATATAATAGTATTAAAAAATGTTAATATATTAAATTTAGTTTCTAAAATATAATAATAATTCATTATTTCAATATAATAACCTATATACGTATCATTTTCCATCAAATCGGATACGAAATCATCTTTCTTGTGCATTGTGGATAGCTACAATGCGAATTGATGATATTTTTTCTATTACCACCTCTCAAAAATGAATATAATTATAGATTTAATTTTTTATATTATATTTATAATATTATTATACATATTTAATTATAAGACCACATCTACTTTATTAACCTCAAAACCCAATGGAAATTAATAACATTGCTCGACTGTACGGACGACTTCAACTTTGAGAAACGATATGATATGTTTTCCATTTATATTTAATTTAATGGTAATAAGGATAGAATAAATGAATGCATATTATATTTTTTACATAATTATACAACTATAATAAATATATCACATATAAATTTGTACGTTCAATTCCATGGGGGATACGATAATGTCCTTCGTGAGTACAGTAGACTACCGCCAAGCGAAGCGATGTGATTCATTTTTCACTAAAACTTTTAATAGAAGTTAATAAAGATAAATTTAATAAATATATTTGATATATATGACATAAAAATTAATATTTAAAGTTATTAAATTATTTAACTTTCTTTTGTTTCATCCTTTGAAAATAAGGAGACAAAGTTCATGTGTACATATGACATGTTGTCTCCATGAATGGGGTATTTCAATTTATATCTCTAACTTTTTCCATTAATATAAAGATATATATAATGATTATATATGAAATTTATAAAATGTTTAAAATTATATATCTTATTAAACCATGATCAATCTTATTTGAACAAAAATAGAAAATCAAAACATACATGAAAAACAAATCAGTTATTACCCGAAACGTGATTTTAACAAGGAATTGTTATCAAATAGGTAATAAAATGTCATATGTAAATAATATAAATTATTATATATATAATTAAGGTTATTTATTAGATTTATAATAAAATTATATTTATTATACAGGTGGTTCTAATGTGTATTAAGGAATTCATGACTTATCATAATGGATTTTCGTCTCATATTTCACATCTATAAGACACATGCCATATTGACTACATATTTATTTTATGTGGTGTATATACTACCCATGAATGTTTTTCATTATGATTATTCTGAAAATTATTTGGATTTTCATATCCATTTTGGGATCTCTCTTTCATGATGTTTGTGGTTTATTAGTTACCAAAGGGGTAAGAGATTTTTTTTCTCAATTTTATTTCCTTGAGACATGTGGTGTTTTATGCACCAATATTCTTTTATGATGTGTATATAATACCCCATTGAAATGTAAAATATTGAATTTATTCATTTTAATGATATTTTATTTTTCATTTAATAATATTATTTCAAGGGGATTAGGATTCAATGGTACCAAAGTTGTAAGGGTTTTATGATACATTTTCATTTTTTATCAGGATTGTTTATGTTTATGCTTTCAATGATAAAATATTTTGAACTTTATCAAAATAAACTCATATAATTTATTATCCTATGGTTATTTAACTATAATACATGTTTTATATTAATTTTTCTCTCTTTATTTAATCATGATTCCAAAATAATTGTTTTTAATAAATTAAATTTTATTTCATTGTTTGAACAAAAACCCTTTTTTCTTCCTTATCCATGTTTTCTATAAATGTTTTAAAAAAAGGATTTAATGTTCCTAAAAGATTTTTGAATGTTATTTTTCCCATTTTTTAATTTTTTTAAAAAATAAAAGGAATATTCGAGTCATTTTCAAAACAAGGCTTGTTTTTCTCTTATAAAAAATTTGGAAATAAAGTTAGTTTTAACGTGTAAGATATTTATACTGTAATTACCACTCAATGTTGTAATGATTCCTTTATAAGTTCCAAATTTAATTTTCAATGAAAATATTTATGAAATATTTTATAAATTCTTAGTTATTTTCAATATGAAAAGTATATTTTCCTCAAGAAATGTTTTAAATGGATTTTTAAGTTTCTATTTTATGTTTCTGAGGTTATTTTCAAAGAAACGGATTTTTAGAATGTATTATGTTTTAAAAAGAGTTAATTAGAGTTGAAAGAATATTTTATTCAAGAAATGTTCCATGTGATCTTTCAAAATCATTTTCCATCTAATGTGACACCATTTTATGTTACTTATGCTTTACTAGGGATAATATTGAATGGTACAATACTTATTTTTTCTCTGGATGGTTAATTTTTATGTTAATGAAATGTTTATAAAACCCATTTTTTCATTGGTTATGGTAAGGTGAATTGATGAAAAGATTTAGATGCCCTTTTTCATTACACATGTTATGATGTGATGATATGATGATTGTTTTATGATACTGTGTCACACATAAGTATTATTTTAATTATGAGATGGTAGGGACATATATCTCCTACCAATGCAGTAGTTAAATCATTATATCTCATGAGATAAAAATATGAAACATGAGTAAGGTCTTGATCCATTATGGGAAACAGGTGAGTGATGATTCACTATGGGAAGCAAGTTTGTCCTTATAACACCCATTGTGCTTTTCAAGTATTCCCTTGTTTATACTTTGTTTAAATAACATGTTTAGGTTTTTTATGATCTTCTCAGGTATTTAGAGCCTTTATTGGGGGAAAATAACCTAAAGGCTTGAGATTTATGTTTTTTTAAATTAGTGGAGTCTGGGTATAAAGTCTCAATAGATTTTAGGGGTTCTCTCCATGATTGGAGAATGTCCCGGGTGATTTGATGTATTTTCTATAAAAACTAGTTTATTTTATATCTACTATTAAATTACATTCCATGTAATATTTCATATTGTGTAAGGGTCATCAAGAAGATTCCAAGAATCTGTTTCAAGATGTGATGTTTACATGCCATTTGTTTTGAGTTCATGTTGTGTAAGGTCTAAAATCATGGTTTTATAAAAAGGTGACGTCATTTTCATTGTTTCCAACATTTGTAGAATAAAAAACATGTAATGGGATTACACACCATGTAAATGTATTGAGAGTTAGTTTTTAGGTAACTCTATGAGTTATTATCATTTAATTCCACCATGAAGCCTCCCTCTCATAACCAAGATCTCACCTTAGGCGATTTTTGAGATTTATACTCCTTTGAGATCACTTGTTAAATAATAAATCATTAAGGTTGTTGAGATGCACCTCTCAGGCTAAAATTTACTTCTATTTATTCATTACATTAGCTATGGAAACTATGTTGGATTTTTATATGGTTAATATTCATGATTGTATCGTGTTTTCCATCGATCCTTTTCAGTTTCTTACCATGTGAAGGATGATATGTTGGTTTCTAATCTCCGTTGTCAAAGGTGGTTAGGTTTATACCATTTTTAAGTAGGTGTTTCTATATAATGGGTCAATTGGAAGGATTTTGTTTCCATTATTGATAAATTAATTTTTTTTCTTTAGTGAATAGATGTGATTTATTATTTCAAAGGATTTATTGGAAATAAAAATGTTTTTAACGGGATTTTAGTTGAAAATGTATTTGTTTGGATATGAAAATGGGATTTCAAACACCAAAGTGAATTGGATTAGATTATAAACTGTTTTATGAATTTCGATCGTGGTTTTGCGATATATTTTAACAATATTGACTCTTTTGGAACCTTGTGTGCATTTTTTATATACATAGGCAACCTTAGTGTGTGTGGAACCACAAGTGGTTGTTTGGTTGATATTGATAGACTGTGGAAGGAATAAATATTTCATGGATCCATTTTTTATCCTTGTTTATGGTATTTTACATCTAGAATGTAGTATTTCATAGTTTAGATACCAAATAAAATTGTTCTTGATCATTTACATATATTTATTAAATGAAGGATTTTATCCTGGATTGTTGCTCATATTTTTTTATATATGGTTGTTCCATATGACATCGCTTGATGGTATTTAATGGATATGTGTTCACTTTCTTACCTTAATATGCATAGATATGATTTTTGGTTTTATAAAATATACTTTTAATATTTATGGTTTTTAGAATATGAGATGATTTTATGAAAACAAAAGGGAAAATGATTTACAAATGGATTTAAGATTTATGAAAATTATTTGTAGAACTAATTTTTTAAAGATAGAAATAATGATTCTTGATTTCATACCTTGAATAAAATATTTTGTGGCATCCTAATAGTATTTGTTCCCACACCCTATGTTTTCATTTGGGTGGTTTTAGATGTTGTTTTATAGGATTCAGGTAAAGGGAAGGGAATCTTGTAGCATATTGGCTTCTCTTGTTATTTCCCTTCACCTTGGGTTCATTTGCAGGTGACTGTTGGCCACATGGTTATTTTTTAGTATTAATTTATTCATAATTTATAGCTTCTATAGTTTGGATTATATGTTATGGATATTTTTTTTATCTTTTTTCCGTATATTACTGTAATTGTTTTTCTTGTTTCTTTATATTCAATACTTGTTCTATTTTCTAGCTTCATCTCCCCATTTGATGCATGGATCATGTGTACAGTTTCATTGACCCAAGTTGGTCTATTAAAATTATCTATCATCGTGATGGATAAGATGTAAGTGTGTTAACACTACCTACATTTTGTTCTACATCATTGGTAGACATGAGATATTATCGATGGAATTCAGACTGTAAGTGTGAAAAAGGGGTTAGGCCAGCTCACGTTTGTGCCTGAACCTGAGTTACCATGGGGTTTTCAGAACTTTTACCATGTTTTTGACATGTTTTATGATGTCATTTTAATGAAATATATGGGATGTTTATTTAAATTTTCCCATTCCATCCTATGAAATATCTTTCATTGGTAGAATTCATAATTTCATTAAATTCACATCTGTGTAAAGAATTAATTTGAATTCTGAAAGTGGTCCTAAGATTTTGGATTGTGATCATGGTATAACTGGTAATTTTGTTATGCCTAGTATAAAATAACTCTAATAATAACTCTTCCAAATTTGAGAGAGGAAGCCACAAGATAAGTTACAGAGGTGAATCCTCCATTGGACCATTCTTTAGTAGAAGTTGTAATCCACACTATTTATATTTTTCATCAAGTGGGTATTAGGATCCCATGAAGTATGGTGGATCATGGATTTGAGTTTACTAATAATAATAAACCCATATTTTAGGGTGAAAAGAAACTATAAGAATCCAATTAGTGTCTTGAGTGGATTGAGGGGATCTTCAACTTATTAAAGACTCGTAAGACTCAAATTTGGGTTTTTTCATGTACATTCTTAAGGGACTGAGAAGGAGATGGTGGGACTCTATTGTGTAAGATAAGTTACATAAGGACCTTACCATGGATTAATTCAAGAAATTTTTTAATCAAAAGTTTTACCATAAGATGTTTCATGTAGAAAAGACCCAAGATTTTCTAACCTTGGATCAGGGAAATCATACCATTCTGGAATAATCCACTCTTTTTGTGAGTTGTTATATCTTGAACCAAATCATGTAATTGATGAGTTACTAAAGGCTTTGAGATTTGAGTTAGGACTAAGGATAAATATTAGGTCGATGTTGATTCTCATGTGCCTTCCAACCTTAGTGGAGGTAGTTAAAAAATATCATTGGTTGAGGTAGACTATAACACCCCAATCCCTCTAGACCAGAGCCAGGGCATTACTTGTCAAATTAGCATGGTTAGAAGGAATCAAAATCCTGAAGGAACGATCAGATTAGTAGTATTTAAGAAACTTGATACATAAATGTAACTCAAATTAAATTGGAAAAGGTTATAAAATACAATATAAGAGAAATACTCCTTTTAAATATCTGTATAGAATAGAGTATACTGATTCATCAATATTTCCATAAATAAAATAACTTTCCAAATAAACACTGTATGTAAAATGGTATACAGTTTAGACAACAAACATATCCATGAAATGAGATTTTAAATATTTAATATAATTATAATTTCAATAGAAAAGTTATCTCAAATGGTCTATAGGTACACCACATAAGGATTATTAGGTGCACAATACAAAGTTAGTCACAACGAAAAGGTAGTTGAGACAATGTCCCTTACCACAATGTAATATGTCAAATCATATGACCAGAACTTAATGAACATCAAATGAATCATTGAATGAAATGAATATAAATATAATCATGATATTATATATCAAATGTCAGTACAAATAGATCACATACAAGAAATATGTGGCGAACAACGAAAATATCAAAAAAATGAAAGTGAGATGAGAAACCCCTTACCTTTTGCTCGAGTGTGTCCTTCATTTGTTTTAATGACCTGAATATTAAAATTTATTTTCAGTAATTAATAAATTCATAACCTCTTATAAATTTAATTGATTTATTATAACCTTATTTGGTTCATTCATGGACATTTTTATGGGTTTAAGAGGTTCAATGTTCTCATTTTGGAAGCATTTTCGTCCTTGGTTTTCATGATTCATTTACTTTTTTTGAAGAATGGAAGTTCATTTGAAATGTGGTAAAACATCACAAATTTTTAATATATATTATTAAGTAAATTAAGGAGATATAAATGAACTTATAGTTATTTGGGTTATATACCATGATGATGATTCATTGGTTAAATGTTTATTACAAATATTTGGATTAACTTGGCCGTCTTTTTTATAATGAACTTGTTTTGTAATATTATATCATATTATGAGCGTGAAAAGATTCCAGAACATTAATGAGATGAAATAAATATATTTTTATCTGGTTCAACCATTAAAATGGTTTCATTACCAGTAATGATGGAGAAAGTGAAGAATGAAACTCCGTCGTCCACAAAGGTTATAAATTGGAACCTCATGGATGTTGATTTCGTTTATAAAAATAAAATGGAGGGAGAAAGAATATTGATGATGGTTCTTACATTCACATGATATAATTCCAGTATATAGATGATACTGGTATTTATAATGGTAATTTTGATAGAGGAGGTGAGGAGAGAAAAATAAAAGAGATGAACTTGAAAATAAAAGAAAAGGTGAGAGATCCCTTATGAAAATTCGGCAGCATAATGGTGTCACTTAAAATTTAATAAAATGAAATGATGAGAGAAAAATGGTATATCATCATATTGAAATAAAAATTATAGTAAAAAGAACAAATAAAATCAAACCCCAACATATGATAACGGAAAATCATATAGATAACATAAAAGAAGTGTTGACTAAAAGAAGGGAAGGAAGGATTCCCTTACCTTGTAGAGTAACTCCTAGATCTTGAAGGATGGGACCTTGGGAGATTAATGACACCTTGAGATGACTCCTAAAGAGGTAAAATCAACATTGATTTTAGGAAGAATTATTTGGAAGGAAAGAAAATGAATGGATGAGTGGGTATTTATAGAAAAAAAGAGGTGGTATTTTAATAATTTCAAAGGGACACCTCATTAGTGGTTTTTGCCAAATCGCAGGCTTGCCCATGGTATTTTTTCAAGGTATTAGCCACTTGGGACACATAATGTCATAAGTTAAAGTACAAAATTAGAACATAATTTTATATTAATTCATAATTATGTCATTAAACTACTGAAAACTCAAAACTGTAGTTTTACTATTCATGAAAAATCCAGTATTTTAGAAAAATCCCAAAAATTCACCCTAACCAATTTTTGTCGTGTAGAATTAAAATATGAACTCCATTTTTTTAAAATAATTTTATAATAATTTTCTATTTATTTTTTAAATAAAATCATAGTTAATTAAAAAAATAACAATTTTATAGGTAAAATTAGTTCTATATCACATTGAAAAGTTAATTAAGATATCATTAACTTATTACCTTAAGAAAATAAAATATTATCATTATTTACTATTTATAAGGGTAATATTACTATTCACATTACTATTCATAAGTGTATGTTACTATTCATCATAAAAATAAGTTTTTTCTATCAGACTCTAAATGACTTACTGGTCACAACTCTAGATGATCGTTTTTCGAAATTCCAAAACATAGAAGTGGAAAATTTATATTTAGTGTCTTGGTTTTGACTATCTCCTAAATAACCGAGTGTTTTTTCAGAGTAAAAAAATGATTTATGAAATATAGGCTATGAAAAGAATGTATTTATTAGAATCATACCATAAAATTAATGGGGTGTTATGTAGACATAGTGGAGAAGATAGGTTTTGGTGGAGCTTTAGTTGGTGCATTTATTAGCTAGGGTATATATTCTATCCATAAAAGGAACTGAAAAGGTAGACAGTTTTCTTCAGGATCAGTTTTGGGGATTTTTCCGGATAACTTCAGATTGTTTTCTATCAGTGTGGCTGGCCTAGGCATACCATGATAAAAAAAATTGAGGCTCCCAAGACTTATCATCCATGTTGAAGATCTTGGAATATGAAATTATTTTGTGATAGGGTATCCCATGTAAGTAAGGTAGGATCCCCATTCACCAGGTGTTTTAATGTTCATGTAGATGCTTCCAAGGGAGGTGGGTCCTATCCTCGGAGGTAAGTGGGATGTAATTGTGGATAAGAATGATTATATTGGAGCTAATACTAGATTTATTTACGTAGTGAAGTATGAACCAGGGGAATCTAAAGCATGGCCTACTATAGTTATTGGTATGGTCTTTATTTGGCCTTATATGGTTCCAAATTTGGTTTATATAGGTGCTACTCATTCTTTTATAACATCAATGTTAGTTGATGGGTTGGGATTTCATTCAAAACTTATATTGTACTTGTTTTAAATTTCATGACTTTGGGAAAGAGGTACAAATAGAGTTTTAATTTCCTCATATGTCAGGTAACATTATCCAACTTTAAGGTGGTATGGGAATTTTTAGTTATTGATATTGAAATATTCTACATGATTATCAGCATGAATTGGATGATTTTTTTAAGGCCTATATAATATTTTATCACGATATAGTTCAATCCTTATCTTATGATTGGTTCACTCATGTTTTCCAGGTTAAGTGGGACTCTATATCAGGAAGGGTAGGGAATATTGCTCCTTAAGCTGGGGTATTCTCATGGTATTTTTAGGGATGTTTCTTGATAAATTTAACCATTATTTGTGTGGTCAAATTCTGGTAGTGGTGGGTGTGATCCACAAGTTCCTTTTAGAATATTTTTCTAGTTTACGACCATATAAAGAGGTTGAGTTTACTATTAACCTACTCCCTAGAACTATACCCATTTTAATTCCATATTATCAAATGGAACATGTTGAGTGGATTGAAATTAAGGTCCCATTTAAGGGGCTAGAGGGTAAATGATTTATTTTTTTGATTGTGTCACCATGGAATTCACCTATCCTCATTCCTAAGAAGGAACATAGTTGCCTCAAACATTTTATTTACTATTAAAAGTTGAATCATGTGACTATTAAGAAAAAATATCCTTTTCGTAAGATTTATTTTCTTTTTTACTAGCTTAGAGGGGAATGCTGGTTTTTAATGATTAACCTTCGATCATGGTGCTACCATTTAAGGGTTAGAGAAGAAGATATACCTAAGATACAATTTAAGCTCTTATATGGGTAGATTGAGTTTCAGGTTAATCCATTTAGTCTGAAAAATTCACTTGCACTGTTTATGGATTTAATGAACTAGATTTTTCATCGTTTCTTAGAGTCCATTATTATAGTGTTCATGGATGATATTTAGGTGTTCTCCAATATAGAGTAGGAATAGATAGACCATTTTGGATATTATTAATTGATCCTTAAATGAACATAGTCTTTATGTTAAGCACTCCAAATGTTAGTTTTGGATTCTAGAGGTGAAATTTTAGGGGCATGTGATATCTAAGAGGGGAATCTCAGTAGAAACTAAAAAGATATAGGTTTCTATGTTTTTGGTGTATCCCAGAAATGTGTTTTAGATATGTAGATTCTTAGTCTATATTGTTACTATATAAGATTTGATTAAGATTCATCCAACAATGCATCTTTGATGACATATTTAACCATTAAGGTTGTAAAGTTTTAATAGAATAGAAATTTTTCAAGATCATTTGATATGTTTAAGGTGAGATTTAATTTATAATTGGTTATGATACTTATAGCACTAGTTTCTTCTTATAAGGTTTTCCATGATGCTTCTAGTATGGTTTTGTGATATGTCTTGATGTAGGGGAAACATGTGGGGGCCTATGGGTCACACTATTTATTCCATCATGTGAATAACTACCCTAACAATGATCTTGAGCTGACATGGGTCATACATGGACTCAAAATATTGAAACTCTACTTATTTGGGGAGATAATTATAATATATTCTAACCATAAGAGCCTAAAATATATTTTTACTCAGAAAGATTCGAACTTGTGATAAAGACACTGGGTAGAGCACCATAAAACATTTAATTTTGATATTTCATACACCCCTATGAAGGGGAATGTGGTTGATGATGCATTGATCATAAAAATACCAACAAAATATATGAATAAATTAGTGGAGGAGTGGTCTCTGACGAGTTTTTTATTGAGATTAGCTTGGTAGTAGATGATTTTGGTGGAAAGGTGTTATTGGATTTAATGAAAGATGAATATTATTTTTATGAGTGAGTTCATATCAAGTAGGTGACATACATCAAGTGTCTATGCTTGGGTAAAAGAATTTATAGTGGGGACACCATGGGTGAGTGGTCTTGGTCTCCAAGTGGCGCTTTATGATTTTTTGGAAGGTTGGTTATTCCAGTTTCTCCGATGCATGAGTTGATGGATAGTGGAAAATGGTCTTGTTAGTCTGGGAACCTTGGGTCTAACCTGATGTATCATGTCACGACCCGTCCTTGGGGCCCATGCCGTGACTACTCCAAGCCCACCTTCCATAGGCCAGGGGCTGGCGACTAGCACCAAAGGCGTAAATCCCGATAACTGGGAAGGCATTGCCTTTATAAAAGTAAACAAAACACCACAGAGTACAAGCGGAAGTAAAAAACTAAGTACAAAAGAAAGTGTTGAAAATTAAATGGGCCATAATAAAAACCCAACTGAAAGTACAGTTAAAACTGAATGAAAGTACAACATAAAATACAAGCAGCTGGAAGAAAAGAAGCAACTCCTAAGTCATCCACCTTGGATCCTACCTGAAGGGTAGGTACAGATAGCGCAGCTCCTGGATCGTCCACCACAGATCCTACCTGATGGGTAGGTATATATAGCCTCCACAACGCTCTCGCCCGTCAACCTCCTCCGAGTATCGTCCCGTCGTGAAGTCCACCTCTAGATACAGGCTCGTCATGAGGTCCATCTCCGGGTACCGACCAGTCCTCGAACACTCAGCCTCTATCAGCGCTGCTTGTCATCTGCAACCAACACAACAAGGTGCAGGCATAGCTCGTGCACGGGTGAGTATAAAATACTCATTAGGGACCCCGATACCCTCAAGGTATCTCTAAATCCAACAAGGATAACCACAAAGCATAATCTCAACAGATAACCCTTACTTGGGTATAAGCCCATACTTATACCTAAGTTATCAAGTAACCCATATCAGTCATGAGGAAACATAAAAGTTATAAAATCAACTGATAACCACTACTTAGATATATGGCCATACATATGCCTAAGTTATCAAGTGACCAATCTCAATCATGAGGTAAACACATAGGTCAATGACTCAGCTCAAACCAGGATTTTCATTAATGAAACCGTAACTGCAGAAGAGCCCTGTCTCTGACGAGTACACTGATCCTGTCACGACTCCGAGGTACTGCTCACTAACCCAAGACTGCTGTGGTACTCCTCCTGTCGAGTACTGCGAGACAGCCACCCAAACACAGTAGTGCTTCCCGCCAGGGTCTGCCACCCAAACATAGTAGTGCATCCTCCCTAATAGCCTGCAGAGGTACTTCTCTTGTCAAGTACCGCGGGTCTGCTGCCTGCTACCAGGCACTCCATCCTCCGTGGGTCTGCACCTAAACATAGTAGTGCTCCGTCCACTGGGCTAGTCGACTCACTCTAAGTCGAGTCGGTCAAGTAGTCGTCAGGTCTCAGCTGGCTACACGGTCTTCGTACTCCGTACGCTCATCTCCAGGAGGGTCCGCTCCATGAGCTACAGGTCGATACTCCCAGTATCAAAAAGTCCCACAAAAAGTTATCTCAAAGGACCGCCTCGTCATAGGGGTCTCAACGCAACAGACGGCGCGTTAATCGGACGCCCGGTCTGTGAGTTATAAGCATTTTCACCCCAGGGGCCCAGTTGGTTTCGTGTGCGATCCAACCCGGCCGTATCTCAACTATACCCCGAAATCTCATAGGATATACTCATAGGGACCGTTTCCCAACGTGATCACCAACGCCGCTGACGGTTCTTCAAACAGACGTCCGGTCTGAAAGTTATCATCTTTTCCGTTCGAGGGGCCCGGTTAGATTTCAGGTTCAATCCAACCCGACCACTATCCACCTCCGTCCAAACCTCATGCGAAGTATTCCAAAAGTTCCGTCTCATCAAGAGGAATCCAACAAAGTCGACGACACGTCAATCCGACGTCAGGAGCTCAAGTTATAAGCGTTTCCGCTCCGAGGGCCCGGTTGGTTTCGGGTTCGCACCAACCCGGTCGTACCCAATGTTCTCCGAAACCTTGTTTGTAATATACCGAAATGACTGTCTCGATCCACGGATCTCATCTCAACAGATGGTGCATCGATCGGAGGTCTGTAGACCAAGTTATGGGTGTTTGAATGGATCTATCCGAAAATAGGGGGTTCAGGCTCGGTCCGACCCGGCCCGATACCCCCCTGGGTCAGCCCAAACCAGGTCGACCCCACTCGGGTACGGTTCCAGCCCATTAGGGCGCGGCTCGGCCCAGTCGGCATGGCTCGGCACGGTCGGCGCGACCCGGCCTGGCCTGGGGGCCGGTTGGCCTGGCGCACGCGCGCGACCCGCGTGGCCAGCTCGGCCAGCACCAAGTTGAGCGGAAAGGGGGGGGGGTGGCTGCCCCCCTTGATTGGAACCGCGGCCCCCACGTGGGGGCCTCTCCCTTGCCAACGGATGCAGTGCTGGGCGTCGCGTCTCCCCCGGGTCCCGCACGGCCACTGGTCCCCAGTCGCCTGCAGCCGCGGCCTCAGCCGCGGCGGTCCCTCCTAGCATCCAGCCAGTGCCGACCACCGGCACGCCAGAAGGGTCTTCTGCAGACCACCGAACGTGCTCCGGTGGTCCGTTTTGGTTTTCGTCTTCGCCAGTGTTCCTCCCGGGACCTTCTCTTCACTGTGAAGTATTCAAAATACCATTGCGGCATGTTCTGTCATCGCCTGTCGATCCGCACGTCAATCAAAAAATTGTGGAGTCTTCGAATCACCTCTGCATCCACGACTCCGACCACAGTTTCGTTCGGCCTCAACGGCGCGGCGCGATGGCTCCACGCTTCTTTGCCATGTTCCTTCCTGATTCTGCGCGGTGCTGTTTCACCATGCCGCCTTCGTTCGAGCCGCAACTAAAAACAACATCGTAGGGGGATGAGGGTCGATCGTGTTCGTGCGGTCCAACCTCCTCCCGTTATTACGATAACAGGACACCCAAAAAGAATTCAATGAATGGAAAAAAATTCACGAACAAATAAATAACCCCTACCTGGAATAAGTCGTCGAACGGGGATCGTCGCGGAACAACGACGTCACAGAAGACGAAGTTGCAGAAGACGACGTCACAGAAGACGACGTCGTGGAGAAGAGAATCGCCGGCGTCGCAGTACACGGCGTCACGTCATCGATCTCCGAGGATTCGGCATTCTTCGTCGGAGGCCGGCGTTCTTCATTGGCGACGGTGCGTTCTTCACGTTCTTCAAGGAGGAAGATGAGGATTCCACGGCTGAGCAATTCCTCTTCAATCCTTATCGCACAACGAAAATAATCCTTAAAGAAATAAGACCTTGTCTTATTTAATTAACACACACAATCCAACTTTAAAATTGAAATTCGAAATGAATTCCTGAAATAATTACATTGAATAAGTTAATCAATTAATGAGTTGACTTTTCATTTAAGGGGGGTGCGGGTGAGTTAGAAATTAAATGGGGGGTTTGAGGAAATTGAATAGGTGGGGCTCGTGTAGGCCCCACCCCACTAATATCCTAACTAGTGGAGTAGGATATTGTGGGTCCCACTCCAACCACCAAGATTAGGTTTTAACTACTTAGAAATAAAAATAAAATTGGTGCAACCAATTTTATTTTTATTCATTACTTAACCCATTATTTTAATAACCACACCCAAGCAAACGCAACTACAGAAAAGGTATTCCTAAGCAATTACCGGTGCTGCGGTTTCATCAGTGCCCTCAGATTTCGATTTCGAGTACCTGTTAAAAAGTTAATAAACCCCACTCATTCGTTCACTGAACGTACCCCGAGCTAAATTTCGGAAATTAATTCCAGGCACACTGGGCCTCGAAATCAGGTGCCGTCAGAAACTACATTCTTCTAAAATCCCAAAGAAATTAAGAAAAAAATGTCGTTGAAATTTCCAGGTTTTACGTTACTCCCACCTCAAGACTTTACGTCCCCGTAAAGCTTTAACACAAACTAGGGATACAAAATTGGTATTGAGCATGAATTTGAGCCTTCCGCTCCCATGGTCGATGATATGCATCAGGTCAAGAACGTATCTCCTCAGTTGAGATACGTGGAAGTCATCATGCACCTGGTGCAACTGAGGTGGATGGGTCAAACGGTAAGCCACCTCACCTACCCTGCTGAGGACCTGAAATGGTCTGCTGAACCTCGGAGATTACTTGCCGCCTCGGCGACATCTCCATAGACCTCATCGAGTTGAGACCCGTAAGAAAACTTGGTCGCCATCATCAAATTCCCGTGGTCCTGTCTCCTATCAACATATGATTTCTGCCTGGTTTGTGCAGTCTTTATCTGCTCCTGGATGATCTGCACCTTCTCCGTCATGGCCTGGACCATCTCTGGTCCCACAAGAGCTGCTAAGATTTCTTCTTTGCTGAGAAGAGAAATGCGGTCTCATCCCCTCGATGAACCATGTTCTTTTCCTAATACAGTCAATCTGGATATGAGTGATGCATTCATTCCATGGACGACGTCGTAAGTCCTCGACGTTACTACCTAGAGATCCAACGGTCACTCTCACCTCTAATGGTCGAGTCACACTGTCGGCATCAGCATGAGGTAACTGGGTCTCCTCTAGTAGGAATCTCGAAAGTGAGGGTCAAGTCAGCAGTTTTTAACCGGGACCTCTCAGTATCAACCAAACAAAAGGACAAGAAAGAAAACATCATGAAGATAAGTGTCTTTTATTATTGCAGCTCATTGTACAAAGACACAAAAACAACAGCAACAAGGAACTAGAAGTACAAGGGTCAAAAAAGTATCCACTAGTTCTGCTCCTGTCCACCTAGTTCCGGAGCTCTACTTCTTTTTCCACCACTCGGCTGTCGCTCAAGCACTCGCCACTACTTCTGTTTCGATAGCTCCTCCAATGCCTGCAGATCAACTGTGTGGGGAGTCGGACAGTCACGTGCCATGTGACCCTTCCTGCCGCAAGAGAAACACTATCCATTTCGGGCACACCTAGCTCTGACTCCACCCCGGGTGCCCCGCACTACTGATCCTATAACCTGAGGTCACCCACCTGCTGGTCTGGTCCTCTTGGACCTATGCATCATCTGTCTACTACCTACAGATGACTCGACTACTGATGGAAAATATTGTGGAAAAGGTAGCATCTCCTGAACACGCTCAGGGTGTAGAGCCACTGGTACAAACTCTACCCTAAAAAAGGTCTCGAAGTCTTCCCAGGTGAAGGTCATCCCGTCGCAAAACTGGAACAAGTGGCTCCACCATCTCTCAGCTGCTTCCTGAAGGAGGCTGGCAGCAAAGATTACCATGAAGTTTGCTGGAGTACCCACTTTCCTAAAAACTCTCACCACAGCCTCCAACCAATCCTCAGCCGCTTGCAGGTCCATCTCTCCCTGGAACCTGGGTGGCCTCTGGCGCTGGAACTCGTGCAGTGCGCTCAAGCAGCGTGCATCGCCTGCTGTTGGGGCTGGTGGCATCGGTGGCCCAACATATGGTAGTACCGCTGGTGCCTCCGCTGGTGCCTCAACTGTAAGAGGGCCCTGTACTGAAGCCTCGTTGCTCGGCAGGCTGTCAGTACGTATATCCCTTGGGGTTATAGCTGATCATCTGTGATAAGGAATCCTGAAAGAAATAGACGTGACACGGTCAAATGATTTATATCTGGTGAGCTGACTTGGTTTGAGTTGTTTTAAGGGAAAAACCTTTTAAAACACACATGCAATTAGTGTTTTCGTGCACTGAGTCGGAAATCAGAAGTCAGGGTCCTGGTGTATGGATACGTCGGCCGCCCGCACCAACACTGGACTCCCTGAACTGAAAACCACACTCGGTACCTTTAACACTATTTCTTCACAGAAAACAAAATATCAGAGTTATAAGTACTGCGGTAGAACCGACTCCTCTGATACCAATTTTTCACGACCCGTCCTTGGGGCCCGTGCCGTGACTACCCCAAGCCCGCCTTCCATTGGCCAGGGGCTGGAGACTTGCACCAAAGGCGTAAATCCTGATAACTGGGAAGGCATTGCCTTTATAAAAGTAAACAAAATACCACAGAGTACAACCGGAAGTAAAACACTAAGTACAAAAGAAAGTGCTGAAATGTGTATGGGCCATAATACAAACCCAACTGAAAGTACAACTACAACTGAAAAAAAGTACAACAGAAAAGACAAGCATCTGGAAGAAAAGAATCATCTCCTAGGACGTCCACCTCGGATCCTAACTGAAGGGTAGATACCGATAGCGCAGCTCCTGGATCTTCCACCACGGATCCTACCTGAAGGGTAGGTACAAATAGCCTCCATAACGCTCTCGCCCTTCAACCTCCACCGAGTATCATCTCTTCGTGAAGTCCACCTACGGATACTGGTTCGTCGTGAGGTCCACCTCTGGGTACTGTCTAGTCCTCCAACACTCGGCCTCTGTCAGCGTTGCCTATCGTCTGCAACCAACACAATGAGGTGCGGGCATAGCCTGTGCAGGGGTGAGTATACGATACTCAGTATGGACCCCGAGACCCTCAAAGTCTCTCTAAATCCAAAAAGGATAACCACAAAGCAGAATCTCAACAGATAACCCTTACTTAGGTATAAGCCCATACTTATACCTAAGTTATCAATTAACTCGTCTCAATCATGAGGAAACATAAAGGATATGAAATCAACAGATAACCACTAATTATATATATGCCCCTATATATACCTAAGTTATCAAGTGACCCATCTCAATCATGAGGTAAACACATAGGTCAATGACTCAGCTCAAACCAGGATTTTCATTAACGAAACCATAACTGCCGAAGAGCCCCGTCTCTGACGAGTACAGTGATCCTGTCATGACTCTGAGGTACTACTCACTAACCTATGACTGCTGAGGTACTCCTCCTGTCGAGTACCACGGGTCAGCCACCCAAACACAGTAGTGCTTCCCGCCGGGGTCTGCCACCCAAACATAGTAGTGCATACCCCCCAATAGCCTGTAGAGGTACTTCTCTTGTCAAGTACTGTGGGCCTGCTACCTGCTACCAGGCACTCCGTCCGTCGTGGTTCTACACCCAAACATAGTAGTGCTCCGTCCACTTGGCTAGTCGACTCACTCCAAGTCGAGTCGGTCAAGCAGTCGTCAGGTCTCAGCTGGCTACACGGTCTCCGTACTCTGTACGCTCGTCTCAGAGAGGGTCCGCTCCACAAGCTACAGGTCAATAATCCAAGTATCACAAAGTCCCATGAAAATGTATCTCAAAGGACCGCCTCATCATAGGGGTCTCAACGCAATAAACGGAACGTTAATCGGACGCCCGGTCTGTGAGTTATTAGCATTTTCGTCCTAGGGGCCCGGTTGGTTTCATGTGCGAACCAACCTGACCGTATCTCAAATGTACCCCGAACTCTTATAGGATATACTCATAGGGACCGTTTCTCAACGTGATCACCAACGCCGCTGACGGTTCGTCAAACGGACGTCTGGTCTGAAAGTTATCAGCTTTTCCGTTCCAGGGGCCCGGTTGGATTTCAGGTTCAATCCAACCCGGACACTATCCAACTTCATCCAACCCGGACACTATCCAACTTCATCCAAACCTTAGGCGAAGTATGCCGAAAGTTCAGTCTCATCAAGAGGAATCCAAAAAAGTCGACGGCACATCAATCGGATGTTCGAAGCTCAAGTTATAAGCATTTCCGCTCCGAGGGCCCGGTTGGTTTCGGGTTCAAACCAACTCGGTCGTACCCAAAGTTCTCTGAAACCTTGAGTGTAATATACTGAAACGACCATCTCGATCCATGGATCGCATCGCAAATGACGGTGCATCAATCGGAGGTCTGTATCCCATGTTATGGGCGATTGAACGGATCTGTCCGAAAATAGGGTGTTCGGGCCCGGTCCGACCCGGCCCGATACCCCCCCTGGGTCAGCCCGAACTGGGTCGACCCGACCCGGGTCCAGGTCTGGGCCATTAGGGCGCGGACCGTCCCAGTGGGCGCGGCCCTAGCCGGTCGGCGCGGCGCGGCCCGGTGGGTGTGGCCCGGCCCGGCCCGGTCGGCGCGACGCGGCCCAGCCTGGGTGGCCCGGCCCGGCCTGGGGGCCGGTTGGCCTGGCGTGCGCACGCGGCCCGCATGGCCAGCTCGGCCAGCGCTGAGCTAAGTGGAAAGGGGGGGGGGCTCCCCTTGATTGGAACTACGGCCCCCACGTGGGGGCCGATCCCTTGCCAACAGACGCGGTGCTGGGCGCCGCGTCTCCCCCGTGTCCCGCGCGGCCGCGAGTCCCCGGTCATCTGCCGTCGCAGCTTCAACCGCGGCGGTCCCTCCTGGCGGCGCGCTGGAAGGGTCTTCCGCGGACCACTAGACGTGCTCCGATGGTCCTTTTTGCCTGCCGTCTTCGCCAATGGTCCTCCCGGGACCTGCTCTTCACTACAAAGTCTTAAAAACACCATTGCGGCTTGTTCCATCATCGCCCGTTGATCCGCACGTCAATCAACAAACTGCAGAGTCTTCGAATCACCCCTCTGGCCCCAACTCCAACCACAGTTTTGTTCAGCCTCAACGGCGCGGCGCGACGGCGCCGCGCTTCTTCGCCGTGTTCCTTCCTGATTCGGCGCGGTGCCTTTGCACCATTCCACCTTCGTTCGAGTCGCAACTAAAAACAACATCAAAGGGGGAGGAGGGTCGGCCGAGTTTGTGTGGTCTGACCTCCTCTCGTTATTACGATAATAGGCAGCCCAAAAAGTAGTCGATGAACGACAAAGAATTCACGAACAAATAAATAACCCCTACCTTGAAGAAGTCGTCGAACGAGGATTGCCACAAAACAACGGCGTCGTGGAAGACGACGTTTCCGAAGACGGCGTCATGGAAGACGGAGTCATGGAGAAGAGAATTGTCGGCGTCGCGGTACATGGCGTCGTGTCGTCGATCTCCGAGGATTTGGCGTTCTTCGTCGGAGGCCGGCGTTCTTCGTCGGAGGCCGGCGTTCTTCGTCGGCGACGGTGCGTTCTTCGTGTTCTTCAAGGAGGAAGATGAGGATTCCACGAATGAGCAATTCCTCTCCAATCCTTCTCGCACAAAGAAAAGAATCCTTAAAGAAATAAGACCTTGTCTTATTTAATTAACACACACAAGGAAACTTTAAAATTGAAATTCGAAATGAATTCCAGAATTAATTACATTGAATAAGTTAATCAATTAATGAGTTGACTTTTCATTTAAGGGGGGTGCGGGTGAGTTACAAATTAAATAGGGGGGTTTGAGGAAGTTGAATAGGTGGGGCTCATGTGTGCCCCACCCCAATAATATCCTACCTAGTGGAGTAAGATATTGTGGGTCCCAATCCAACCACCAAGATTAGGTTTTAACTACTTAGAAATAAAAATAAAATTGGTTGCACCAATTTTATTTTTATTCATTACTTAACCCATTATTTTAATAACCAAACCTGAGAAAACGCAACTCCGGAAAAGGTATTCCTAAGAAATTACCGGCATTGCGGTTTCATCGGTGCCCTCAGATTTCGATTCTGAGCACCGGTTCAAAAGTTAGGAAAACCCGCTCGTTCGTTTACTGAACGTACCCGAGCTAAACTTCAGAAATTGATTCCGGGAATATCGGGCCTCTGAATCAGGTGCCGTCAGAAACAGCATTTTTGTAAAATCCAAAAGAAATTAAGAAAAAAATTTCCTTGAAATTTCTGGGTCTTTACATATCATGACTTGAGACGTCAGTATTGGTGGTCAAGGATGAGGTGGTCAGTTGTATTTTTGTAATCACAATGTCTTACTTTTCAGAGAATCAAGGTGGAACACTAGAGACCTAATAGTTTGTTTCATCCCTTACCCATTCCGGTATGGAAATGGTATGAGATTTCCATTTATTTTGTAGTTGGTTTTCCATGGAATTATAGTTGGAAGGATGAAATTTTGGTGATCATTTATCATATCATGATATTGTCATATTTAATCCATATCAAGGAGATGAAGACGGTGTAAAACATGGGTAATTGAATGTCAAAGATATTATGAGACTTTATAGGGTTTCCTCTATAGTTGTATCTGATAGGGACCAAATGTTCACATATAGGTTCTAGAAAGTTTTATAGGTGGAAATGGATTCTTAGATTAGATTGATCATGCATTTTCATCTTTATATGTGGGTAGATAGAGAGTTTTATCTAGGTTCCTGAGGATGTGCTTTGATATTGTGTTCTTGATTTCAGTATATCTTTAGAAAAGATTTTTCCTCTGGTTGATTTTTCTTATAAAAATACTCATAATGCCTTAATTAAGATAGAAACCTTTAAGTACGTATACAGAAGGTCATGTAGATCTCCCTTATGATGGGAATTGTTAGGGGAGAAGTCCTTGGTTTGGTTGAGTCTTGTTCAAGTGATGAAAGAGATTCTGAAGTTGATTCGAAGGAGATTGATCACAGAGTAAAGTCATCAACAAACTTATGCGGACCATCATCATCAACCGATGGAGTTTGAGGTTGGTGATTAGGTTTTTCATCAAGCATCACCTCACTTGGGACATCATTGGTTGGGTAATAAGGGTAAGTTGGCACCAATGTTTGTGGGACTATTTTAGATCATTGGATGACCAAGAAATGTGGACTATTAATTGGAATTTTCATTTAGTTTGACTTCTATACATGAAATGTTTCATGTTTCCCAATTTATAAGGTATATAATAGATCCTTCCCATGTGATTGGATGAGAGTATGTTGATCTTGAGACCAAAACCACTTTGGTTGAACAACCAATTTAGATTACAGATTTCTAAGAGAAGGACTGCATGGTAAAATGATTCCTATGGTTCGTGTACTTTGAAGTGTGGATGAGATAGCCATGAGACATGGGAGAGGGAATTATTTATGAGGCAAAAGTGGCCTTCACTTTTTTGAGTCAAATAATTTGGTGGATTTATGGGGGAGAAATAATTTTTGGTGGGGAGATAGTAACACCTCATTATTCTTTTTAGGTACTCCTTTTTTTATGTATTGTTCGTCATCCTTATGTAGGTGTGTTTATGGTCTTCTTTAGGATGGAGATCCTTTATTAGGGGGAATTGAACTAAATTTCTATTAGGTATGTTTATTTGAATTAATTTAGTCTTGGTATAAATGTTTTAATGGATTTTAGGTGTTCCCTTCATGTTTGGAAAATGTCTTGGTTGCTATGGTGTTTTTCAATAGGAACTGTTTTGTTTTTTATCTGCTGAGAAATATCATTCCATGTAATGGGATTTCACATTGTGTAATGATATCCAGGTGGAATATGTGAATATGGTTCAGTCCATGAAGTATACATGCCTTTTATTTTTATTTCACGTCATATAATGGAAAAATTTGTGTTTTTATAAAAAAGGAGACACATTTTTCATTGTGTGCAGCCTTCATAGAATAAAAGACATGTAATGGGGTTACATTCTACATAAATGTAATTATTTGTGGTTTTTAGAGCATCATAAAAGTAATTTTCATTTCATGAAGCCATGAACCCTCCCTCTCTCAACTTATAGATCACCCTAGGCAATTTTGGAGATCTCTGATCCTTCTAGATCATTCATTCAATGATTGATAATCAAGGTTGAAGCAATGAAACTCTGTGGGTGTGGATTTATTATGGTTCTTAATTCCTCTGTTCTTGACAACTATGTTGGAAGAATTTATGGTTCATATTCATGGTTGTATTGTGTTTTCTATCTATCCTTTGTAGTTTCTAATCTTGCCTTATTTTTTGAAGGTCGATCTATGGGATTCCATTCACCATTATCAAAGGTGGCTAGGTTTATATTGTTTTGAGGTAGGTTTTTATATAAAATGGTTTAATTAAAATAATTACTTATCTTTATTGATAAATTCCATTGGGTTATTTAATTTATAGAAGTGATTTATTATTTCAATGGATTTCATAGAATGAAAAATATTTTTAAAGGAGTTTTCTTTATTTCTTGATTTGGAAATGGGTTTTTGAAAATTGAAGAAGATTTGATTGTACTTGAAAATGGTTTATAAATTTTTAGTGTCATTTTAAAATGTATTTTGAAAATATTTACACTTCTGGAACCTAGGGTTCATCGAGAAATAGATATAGGAAACCGTAGTTTTTGTGGGACTACTAGTGGTTATTTGGTTGATATCGAAAGAGTATGGTAAAACTATGTATCAGTTGGATGTAACATTTTGCCTAGTTTAGGCTCTTTTATGTCTATTATGTGTTTTCCTATAGGATAAATCCATTATTATTGTGTTGTTGTTCATTTATGTTTTTTATCGCGTAATTATTTTTATCATGGATTGTTTCTCACAACTGTTTATATGTGGTTGCATCACATGACATCAAATGATGGTATTTAAAAGATATGTGTTTAATTACATTAATTTTGTTTCATGGATATGATTTACTATTTTACCACTTATACATTTCATATATCTATTTTTGAGAATATTAAAGGATTTTATGAATACCAGAGGTAAAAATATTTAAAAATGGATTTGGAATTTATGAAAATACTTTTTAAATTTAATTTTTTTTCAAAGGTAGAACTATTTCATTATTGATGTTATACCTTGTAGAGAATCTATGGTGGTATCCTACTAGGATTTGTGATCATAGATTTTTTTTTTCTTTTGGGATACTTTAGATTTTGTATTAATGGATTCAGGTAAATGGAAGAGCATCTTGTAGCAGCTAGCTTCTCTTGTTGTTTCTACCTTCAGTTTAGGTTTGTTTGGAGGTGAATATTGTTCACAAGTAGAATTATGGGTCTTCTTTTATTCATAATTTATGGTTAAGATTTGTTGGATTGGATTATATGGATCTTTTTGTATATTTTTATTTTATATAGTACTATGGTTTTATGTATTGTCTTATTATATTCAAAACTGTTTATGTATTCTTGCTTCACCTCACCATGTGAAGGCTAGATCAGTTGTATGGTTTGGATGACCTAGGTTGGTTTATACTAGTTCCAATCCACAATGGGAAACTGGTGATGGGTCTCAGTCCACTATATTGATGGTCTTGGTAGTTAACTATAAAATATTAAATTTGTTCTATATTTTTTATCCTTCCACACTTTTATGACATAAGATTGTGTTTCAAGATTGGTTTATGATGATTTCTTACTCTTACGGAACATATTTTCTAAAGTGATAATTTTTTAGACGATGACTAATGTTTATGATATATGACTGTTTGGGTATAAAATTCTTAAGTTATGTTCATGTTGATATACCTTATGATTATCTTATTCTTTTATATGATCATAGATTGATACCTCTTATGTTTACCCTTACTGAGCATCTGATCTCACACTTTCTTATGTTTCCTTCCCCATGTTATAAAGAAACATTTTTGTCAGGTATACCTAATAGGAGTACTATTTTAGAATATTGTTTGTTGGATGTGATAAATATCATTCATTAAATAATAATAATGTGTTTCTAGTCTCAAAATACTCTTAACTATTATGGTCCTCGGGCATGTGTTTATGAAATATATTGAGTATTCATCTAAAAATTTGTGATATTTATATATGAAAATCTTGGTTCCTCATAGTTGGTATCAAATGTAAGGTTTATTAAATATTTTTATATTAGGATTGAAAAATAATTAGTGAATACCCTAGGGATATGTCTAATTATAGGATATAATCTTGATGTTTTTCTATGTAAGAGATTATATCATTTTCCTAGAAATACATCTCTGTATGGAAACTATATGTGGACAGGGTTTTGGCATAGAGGTGTCTAGGGGTAATAACTCTGAAAAAGGAAAAATGGTATTGACTTGAGCATTACCTTCTACTGTACAAAGGTAATTACTATGAACCTAGTTTGACACTCTTGGGGGATATGCTTTGGTTAATTCACATTCTATTTATGAACCATCATGAAGTATTTGAATAATGACCATGAATGACATTGGATAAGCCTAAGGAGTCATAGATAGAAAATAAGGTGTCATGATTTAGACATACTATAAGTGTTTTTTCATGATTATGTGGTTTCCCACTATGATTATTCCTACTCATATAATTTTTTTGGTTTTACTTAGTGTTGTGAACTAGAAGGAATTGGGATAACATTGAATGAGATAGACAATGTGTTGATGAGAAGCCGAATGGGATTATGACCAGAGTGAAGGATAATGGGATTATTCCCAATCAATTATCACAATATATTATTAACAAATTTCACTTTAAACAACTCTTGTACTCACCAAAGGAGATAAATATAGATTTCACTGAGAGATTGGGTGGTGGAGACCTTAGAGGAAACAAGATTCAGTTTCCTATATGTTTAGAATGTGGGAATAACAACCCAAGTGAATGTCTCAGAGGAAATGGAAAATGTTTTGATTGTAGAAAATAAAGACACAAAGTAATTAATTTCCAAGGAAAAAAATAAGATGTTCGGTAAATGAAATTGATGATATAATGGTATCCCTAAGGTTTGGGGACGATTCAAAGTTTTAAATGTTTAAACTGTGGTAATTATTAAAATATATGTCCTAAGGGAAAGACCCATAATATAATCAACAAGGTGGTGTGGGTAATGGTTATACTATTGAGGACTAGGAGGCCAAAAATGACATATGAAAGGTATGGGCTATCCTAACAATATTTTTTATGTTAAATGTAAGAGGCATGATCAAAAAGTGTTTGAGAAATCTTAAGATAGTACTCATAATTCATATTATAGGAAATAGGTATTAAGGAATAAAATGGTGAAGCCTAGTTAATTTTTTTTGAATGAAATGGGATCATTTAAGTTTTTATATATTGGAATTCAAGAAGTATGAAATATATATAGATTTTTATATATAAGTTTTTCATTAATGATTTTCAAGAATATGTTAGAAAGTATTGACTACCCAAAAAAGTGATTGAATAGAAAGGTGAAATTTTATGAGAAACACATGATTAAGGGAAGATAACCCTTAATATGTACTTGATGTTGAGAATAAATGGTATTTAGTGTGGCTAAAGGGATGATTGATATGGATGAAGTAAATTGTTTAGTTTCAATAACCTTTGGACTAATTAATGATTTGTTGAAAATGTGGTTTATGTTATCACTGATGAAGTTTATAATTTTTTTGGATTTATTGTATACATTTAATAATTGCTTATTTTATTCAAATAATAAAGAAGCATGTATGTTTTCATTACATTTTTATTGTAATTCTAGTTATTACCATGTGTAAGAAGATTATATGAATAGGGTATTCACATATTTTATATGTGATAATTGAGATACATTTTTTGATATTTGGAGTATTAATATTAAGTTGATTTTTTAGGAATCTAGTGGCATTCTTTATAAATTTTTGAATTTTGGATGTGTCTTAAGTTTAACTATTTATGGAGTTGTTTAATAAGAAATTTGGATAGGGTTTTAAAGATTGATGTATTACATCACCAAATGAAGATTTATGCATATTGGATAACTAGTACTAACCGTTTTGATAACTAAATATAGAACACTAAAAAACAAGGTTAATAGAGGGGGTTTTTAGAGGGGATTATGCACACCCCTTCTAAATTCATTTTCTATGTAATTATAGGTGGTTATGCACAACCCCCTCTAATAATCGAATTTAGAGCAGGTTATGAACCCCCTCTAAATTCATTTTATATATAAATTAGTGGGGGATATGTGTGACCCTTGCTAATAAAACAATTTAGAGGGGTTTATGAACCCGCTATAATTTTGTAACTCAAACGGGGTTTTGAACACCTCCAATTTTTTTACATTAAATTTTTAATATCCTATGGACTTTACAGGGGGTTTTCATCATCCTCTAATTTAAGAAAATTTAGGGCCTTCATATCCACAACTAACCAATGAGATTAGTGGTTGTTCACAACCCCCATTAAAATTTTACATTTGTAGGGGTTCAAAACCCCCTCTAATGTATTAAAATAGAAGAGTTTCGAAAACCCCCTCTAATGTATTAAATTATAGGGGGTTTAAGACCCCATACAATTTCATAAGTTAGTGGGGGTTCCAAACCCCCTCTAATGCCTTTAAATTAGAGAGGATTCAAAAACCCCCTCTAATTTAAGAGATAAGGGGTTGTGAACCCCCACTATTAAAAAAATCCATTATATATGTATATATAAATATAATTAAAAAATAAATATATAAATGTATTTAAAAAAATTATATAAACATATTATAGAAAATATTTATATAATTATATTTAATTGTATTTATATGTATACATAAATATAATTATATAATTTTTTGAACCTTAATATATATTTATTTATATAAATTGTATTTCATATAATATTGATTACATAAAATATAAAAACATGAACATATTATATAAATATATATTAGTGTGTGTGTTTCAGGGTAATTATACTCCCAAATGCATAATATATATTATATAAATATAAACATAAATATAATTTATTTAAAAAATATATCATATAAAACCCTAGCTTTTAGTTTTTATAATTTAGATATTAATAATAATAAATATATTTTTAAATAATATTTTTTTTCTTTTATATTATATATAATTAATATTATATGATATAAAATTTATAGAAATAAATATATATTAGTTTACAAAGTATTATACAATTAAATTTCTCAAAATACATATATACTAATGTTCATAATATTATACAAATTTATTTATTGAAATACATATATATTAATGACCATTACATTAAATATATGTATTGAAATATGTTATATAAATATTTTAATAAATTATATTACATATAACATTATATAAATATTTTTATAAATTATATTTCATATATAATATTTATATAACTTGTATTTCATATAATATTAATTATATATTAAGATATATACTATTATACAATTTATAAAAATAAATATATATTAATATACATAATAATAAACATATTTATTGAAATAAATAATATAAATATATTTTTAAATACATTATATTGATATATTAAATAAATACTTTGTGTATATTTATATTATGTAAATACATATTTAAGTATATAAATAATTTACATAAATATTATTATAAATATATAAATATATGTTTATATACATATGTAGAATTATAAAATATATTTTGTCAAATGTATTTAAATAAACATATAAAATATATAGTTTATATAAATTTATAAATTAAATATAATATAAATGATAGATAATATAAATACATAAATACATGAATACATAATATAATACTGTTTATATTAATTTATATATATATATATATATATATACAACATATCTATTTATATCTATTTAAATATTTATTCATATAATATTTATATATATTAAATTCTTAATAAATAAAAATATAATAATGTGGTAATAAAACACAAAGATATGGATGGAATGGTGGTATGGAATTGGGGTTGTATGGCAGGCGACAATGGCTTGAAACCCACCAACTTCTAAATTTTAGAAAAGGCGTGGTTGGGGGTTCACTAGTGACACTTCTAAACCTGGGGTAGTAGCATTGGGGCCTAGTGATAATAGAACTGGATACGGAAGCCTAGTGATATTAAAAACTGGAGGCGGGCAGTGGACGATGGAGGCTTGGTGATATTAAGAACTAGAGCGGGACACTAGAACTTATGATATTTGGAACTATAGGCCTGGAGGCGAGCAGTGGGCACTGGAGGCCTGTCGATATTAGGAACTGGAGCGGGACACGGGAACAGGTGATATTAGGAATTGTTGGCCTAGTGATAATAGGAATTGGAGGCGGCCAGCGGGCACTGGAGGCCATGTGATATTAGGAATTTGAGGCGAGTAGTGGGACATTGGAACTGGAGGGGTCTTAACACAATAAATTGAGGGGGCGACAAGGTAGACATAGAATATAACTAGGGAAAGAGTGTTGGAAAATTGTTTGAACTGGAGGCGGGAAGTGAGCACTGAAGGCCTAGTGATATTAGGAACTGGAGTGGGACACTGGAACTTGTGATATTAGGAAATAGAGGCCTAGAAGCGAGCAGTGGGCGCTGGAGGCCTGGCAATATTAGGAACTAGATCGGGACACAAGAACTTTTGATATTTGGAACTGTTGGCCTGGTGATATTAGGAACTGCAGACGGGCAGCGGGCACTGGAGGCCAGGTGATATTATGAATTAGAGGTGAGTAGCGGGACATAGGAACTAGAGGGGTCTTAGAGCAATAAATTGAGGGGCGGATAGGTAGACATAGGATATAACTGGGGAAAGAGTTTTGGATCTATGTTTGAAAAAAAACAATAGCCATTAGGGGTGGCTTTAAAAATTTCCCAAAACCTAATTTCAATTAGGTGTGGTACCACCGCCTCTAAACCCTCCCCAAACCTAATTGCAATTATGGGTCGTTTCACCTCCTCTAAAGCTGCCCCAAACCTAATCAAAATTATGGCCAACTTCACTGCCTCTAAATCCCCTCCACCAATTGTTTTTGGGGATGAAAACACCCCTAATAGAGGCATTTTCTGTTAATTTTTGACAATATTAGAGCAGTTTAAACCCCCTCTAATGTAACCTCCCAAAATTCAAAGTAATTTTAACAGTGGTTTTCAAAAACCACATCTATAAAATTATGTTGGCACATTAGCGGTTGTTATGTAACCACCGCTAATGTCTTTTGAAGGGGGTTATAACCCTTTCTAATGCAAAAAATAACCCCTCCAAAACTCATCATTTTTTTGATGTGGAAGGAATGACTTATCATTCTATTAGAGATCTTGTGATCCATTAGTGCTTTAGGCATAAAAAAATCAACTTCATTTCTTTGAGTAAGAGATGAAGTGGAAATTGTTCAAATTAGAACCAAGGGATGAAATTGTGCTTATGATACCATGGAAAGAAAAACCCTATGTAGATTGGTCCCTTTGAAATTTTTGATCGTATCAGGATGAAATCTTATCAATTAATTCTTCCACTGAACCTCTCTCAAGTCCGTGATATATTCCATGTATCTCTCCTAAGAAAGTACATACATGATCCTTCATATATACTGAACTCAGAGGTTGTACCAAAGGACCATGATATTTCTTATGAGAAATAATAAGTGAAAATTATAGATAGTAGGAAAAATCTTCAATTAAACAAGACCACTCACCAAGTCAAATCTTTGTAGTGGTACCATCATCCTGAGGAAACTACTTGGGAACCTAAGGATGTAATGAGAAAACATTATCCTTGTCTGTTTTTACCGAAGTGAATAATTTTTAGGGAAATTTTCATTTTAAGTGGGGTAGAATGTAACATCATGAGATTTTATAAAATATTTTTTTCGATTAAATTTAAATTCTTTGATAACTTGTGTACACACACCACAAAGTCATAACAAAACACGACACACTACTAAAATATTTTTTTTTAATTTGATAGTTATCACATATCTGTTAGAATGATGTGTATGAATAGGGTTAACTAAATTATGAAAATATATGGTCTAAACATTTATATAAAATGAATTATTTGGTGCCCATTTATTTATAAATGTAAATTAAAAATCATCTGAAAATAAATGATTTTTTTCTAAAAATTTATCTTCATGCAGAAAAATGTGTTATATATCAAAAAATAAATTAAATATATATTTTTTAATGATAAAATTGAAATTTATATATTATATATTCCATAAAACTTTTAACATTCATTTTTTATATTTTCTAGTCATGATATAAGAATAAATTAAATTAAATACATAAAAATGTTTTATTATAAAAAGTTGTTTTGTTATATTTTGTAAGTTTATTTTAAATTTAATTTTTGAAAACTTTTGAAAATATATTTGAAAAATAAACTTCATTTTTTGAAATCACAATTAAAATTTATATTAGAGTGGTTTTTTTGAAATTTTTTAAAAGATTATTTTTTCAGTGAATAGTTCAAAACACTGGTTTTTATTAAAAAAAATCATTTCCAGTAAAATTATTTAAAAGATAAATTTTATTTTAATATATTTTAAAAAGTAAAATAAGATATTTATTAATATAATTTAATTAATTTTATTAAATTACATGTTGAATTGGGAAATTAATTTTTTCTATACTTATGAGAATATTTTCTTTGGAAATCCGCTTTTTTGTCACATATGTAGGTTTAATTTGAAATTAAATTCTTCCATATATATGAATTCAATTTTTAAAAATTGAACCCATATTTTTAATAATAATAATTTCTATTGTCTAATATGTATAACGTTTTTTACTATTATGAATAGTAAAGGAAATAAAAATTAATTATCACGGTTATGGTGAAAATAGGTTTACCATTATGAATAATAAAAGAAATAAAAATTAATTATCATGGTTAGGGTGAAAATGGGTTTTTTGGTGGTGAACTAAAAATATAAAGCATAAAGAGAACAAAAAACTTGTCCAAAGACTATTTTGTATACATATTTAGACCTTATATCTTCTATTATTGATAATTTTTATTTATTACCCTTTTTTCAGGAGGAAAATATGGGAACATGTTTTTATTTTTAAAAATTCCAAGTGTTCCCTCTATCCACCTTATAAAAGGTCACCTACTCTACTCACCTATTAACACATAGAAAACCATTTGATTTGGTCAATACCTAACAAAAAATCTTACTTAAATCCCACCACACATCCTATATTCCTTTTTTAGATCATAAATACAACATACAAAGGATTTAGGTTAAACCTAATCAGGTTATCCAAGAAAGAGGTAATGTTTTTCACTATGAATTTTTATTTTACTTGTTATTCTAAATTCAATAAATATTATAAAAATATTATAATATAATAAAAAAACTAACATATAATTATATTTTTTTTTCAATTTCATAACATATATCAATTTCCTCCTCCAACAAATGCTATACAAAATCATCATTCGTGTGTATGGAGGACTACAGCCTCACAAATCTATGTTATTATATTTCTATCACCACCTCTCACAAATGGATATAATTATGTATTTAATGTGTATATATTTTTATGATATTATTATATATATATTATATTATAATACCACATATATAATCTTACTTCCCTACCCAATGGAAAAAAATGTCGTTAGTGTGTATGAAAGGATACTTCTTTACGAACCAATGTGATATGTTTCTCCATTTATATTTTATGTGGATGGTAATAAGGATACATTAAATGAATTTATATGATATTTTTATCATAATTATACTTGAAAAATAAATATATCACATATACATTCTTACTTTTAATTCTTTGGGCGATATGGGAACATCATTCGTGTGTACGGTGGACTACCACCTCGCGGAGTGATGTGATTCTTTTTTCAATAATGATTTTCATTGAAGTAAATAGGGGTAAATTCAATGAATATATGTGATATATATGAAATAAAAACTATTCTTTAAATGTAATATAATATTCACCTTTCTTTTATTACATTTTTTGAGAAAATGGAATCAACATCTATGCGTACATATGACCTACCGTCACTATGAACGATGTATTTCATTTTCTATCTATAAGTCTGATGGATTAATATAAATAAATTTATAGTGAATATCTATTATATTTATAGAATGTTTAAAATTCTTCATAATATTTTACCATTATCAAATTAAGAGGATCTAAAATCATAAATCAATACATACACATAAAATAAAGAACTCATTGCCAGAAACAAGATTTTAACAAGGAATTGTTAACAAAAGAGTAATAAAAGGTCATAATTAAATCATATATTGTAAGATATATAAAATTATGTTTATTTAATATCTTAATAACAATATTATATTTATTATACTGAAGGTTAGAATGTGAACCAAGGATGTTGAGACTTATGGTAAGGGATTGTTGTGTCGCTTTTCACTTCTATAAGACACATGCCACATTCCCATCCTCTTTCTTTTATGTATTTTATATACTTACCATTGATGTATTTTATGATTATTATCATGAAAATTATTTGTATTTACATATCTATATTTGGATCTTTAGGACATGGGGTTTACGATTAAAAAGTTACTAAAGCAGTAAGGGGTTTTTCCCTCAATTTTCCTTCTTTGAGACATATATTGTGTTATGAACCTATCTTCTTTTATGAGGTGTATATAAATCATGGAAATTTAATATCCTGAGTTTATTAGTTATCATGATATTTTATGTTTTATATAATGTCATTAATTCACGGGTATTATGATTCAATTTTTCCAAAGTGGTAATGGTTTTATAATATAATCTCATCATTTATCGAGATTATTTGTGTTTATGCTACCGATGATGAAATATTGTTAAGGCCAATAGGGGCCTATATACCCTGAGAGGGGGGGGGGGGTGAATCAGGGTATGGATATTCTTTTTCAAAGTTCTTTCTGCCCCACTGGATCTTGACCTCTTTGTTACAAGGGTCACTTTGTTTGCACTTGTGTGGTTACTGTGATCACTTGTCTCATTTACCTGATGATGATGCTTTGAATTCAATGCAGGAAAGTAAGCAGGCAGACACAGAGATTTTTACTTGGTTCACCGCTAAGGGCTACGTCCAAGGAGCATACGCCGACAAGTTGCCGGTTCGTACCAAATTCCACTAGGCTTCACTAGCTGTGGATTACAATGTTCGGGCTAGATCACTTCTATGCCCAGGCTCACTGCCTATACAAGGTTTAGGGTCAGCTCACTGCTTTCCCAAGGGTCACTCCCTGTTTCTCTCTCTCTGGCTCACTGCCGGTGGAGAGGATCACCTTCTTCCTCTTCCTAAGCTCACTGCTCCAGAAGGGATTCAATCACAGTTTATAGACCTGTAGGTCTCTTCATTTTCATGAAAGAATGCATCTTCCTCTGTATGTAGATGCTCTGTTGAAGTCCAACTTTCACCCGCAGATGAATCTCACTTTGCACCGGATGTACCGGGCAACCTCAATTTTTACGCGCAACCCTTACGGTGCCTTGCGCGCAATTTCTATGATTTGCGCGAAATTCCTTTTTCGCGCAACCTCCAAATATTACGCGCAGCTTGGAAACTGCCTTGCGCGCAATTCACTGATTTTGCGCGAAATCCACTTTTCGCGCAATCTTCCTTTTACGCGCCAACACCAACTTTCTGCGCAGCCTTAGCTTTTCGCGCAACAGCTGACTTTACGCGCAAACTTTAAGTTTACGCGCAACACCCTTTCTAACTTCAATTTCGCGCACCAGAGCTCGGGTATTTTCTATGTCTTGAGCTCTCTTGAATGGAGTAGGGACACTTCATATTTATAGGCAAAATCGACCCCGCGCGAAAAACCCTCCTTGAGCGCGTAATCCGCTTTGATCTTCCGCGCACAAACATTTTCCGCGCACTGCTCCATAATTTCGCGCACCTCATGCCTTTGCCATTTTACGAGCTTCGGACCTCGTAACACCTCTTGCGCGAAATACTTTATCCGCTATTTCGCGCGCCACTTCAATTTTCCGCGCACGCCTCCAAAATTTCGCGCGCCTCATGCCTTTACCGATTTTCAAGCTTTCGGCCTTGAAACATCTTTTGCGCGAAATACAATTTCGTGCAACCCGCTGTTTTGCGCGCCACACTTCAAGATTTCGCGCAACCCTCTAGTTTTGCGCGCCACGCTTGATTTTTCCGCACACCTTCTTCATTTATCTCTCCTCAACCTTTGCCAACAACATATCACTCCATTTTCCATTGGCGATTTTCAGGCCCAAAAATTTGGCAAACACTGGAAAACGGCGCCACCTTGTACTGCTCTTTTGTACCGCCTCCAGATCGTCCTTTCCTTTGTCAAAGTTCTTTGTCAACATGGAATGTCAACAAATTCTTGGGAACTCGACAATTCTCCATGGAAACCTTCTTTGTCAACAAACACAATCAACCCAAAAATGCTGCAATGCTACCTTGAGGGATTTTTGCCCAACAATCTCCCCCTTTGGGTTTGTTGACAACTCTTCACAACTCTGCTCAGAAATATTTTCTGCACTTTGATACCTCACTAAGTCTTCTTCCAGCTGCTACCACCATTCGCCTCTTGCGATTATGATAGCGTTCAAGGATTCACTTAACATGTACTCTAAGCCCACATGAGCAATGCTCGGCGTGAGAAACAAGAGTAGTATGAAAAGTTCATCAATGAATCACTTCATGCCAGACCCCAATTGTCGATTCCACCCTGATACCAATTCATAAAATAAAACCAGTTGTTGAACCACACTGATACCAATTGGTGAATTCTTAAGTTGATACCAATTGTTGATAGCTGGACACCGTCTCACACCATTCCAACACCACTGTTCTGCTTTTATCACGATCATTAGCTGTCGTGATTTCTATGATTTGATCGATCACTTCTAGCATCGTCAGATTTACAAACACCCCCTTTCTCATTGCTCCCCCTTTCTCATTGCTCCCCCTTTCTGGCTGCTCCACCTGTCAGCTTCTCCCCGTAACAATTATGATTTATCAAATCTCCTCACTATTTTCTCCCTTGAACAAACACTGTTCTCCCCCTTTGTCAAGCACTTTTCAAGCACTTTTCTCCCCCTTTGTCAACGAACCCAAAGGTCACGCCTTTGTAGTCTGTAACATAGTAGAGAACACATATCAGCACATTAGGGAAAACACACCATACCTCGGGGAGAGGGGGGCGGTGGGGGTCCATATCCCCACTATTTCAAGTGCAGGGAGTCAACTGAACTCCCAGAGCCAGTCGATGCCTCTCAAAAGCTTCCTTGGGTAAGGCCTTTGTTAGAATGTCTGCAACCTGTAGTTCTGTAGGCACATACTCCAACTTCACGATCCTCTGCTCAACCTTCTCCTTGATAAAGTGATACTTAATCTCAATGTGCTTTGTCCTTGAATGATGGACGGGATTTTTGCTAAGATTTATAGCACTTGAGTTGTCGCACTGGATTCCGATCGGAGACTTCACTTCAACTCCCATATCTTCAAGCTGCTGCTTCATCCACAATAACTGTGTGCATGCTTGAGTGGCCGCAATATACTCAGCTTCTGCGGTGCTTAATGAAATGCAATCCTGCTTCTTGCTCAACCAAGCAATACATAGTCCGCCAAGATAAAATGCACCTCCAGATGTTGATTTTCTATCATCTGTTGAACCGGCCCAGTCTGCATCAGTGTACCCCAATAACTCTGTCTGAGATTTGTCATTGTATGTCAAGCCGAAGTCCACCGTGCCCTTAATATACCGAAGTATTCTTTTCACTGCGAGCATGTGACTTTCCTTGGGATTACTCTGATATCTCGCTGCTTGGCATGTGGCGAAAACAATATCAGGCCTTGTTGCGGTTAAGTACAACAGACTTCCAATGATTTGCCTGTATTCTGTGATATTAACTGCCTTGCCATCCTCATCTTTTGATAATTTCATCCGGGTAGCCACCGGAGTCTTCATCTCCTTGGAATTTTCCATTCCAAACCTTCTCAGGACCTCCTTGGCATATTTAGATTGAGAAATGAATGTTCCATTCCTTCCTTGTGTTACCTGTAGACCAAGGAAAAACGTTAGCTCTCCAATCATTGACATTTCAAACTCATTTTTCATGAATTCAGAAAACTGTCTGCACTGAGCTTCATCTGATCCACCAAATATTATGTCATCGACATAAACCAACACCATCATCCTTTGATTACTGTCATTGCTGAAATAGAGATTGTAATCAACTCCTCCACGCTGAAAACCAAGCTTCTTCAAGTACTGATCAAGCCTTGAGTACCATGCCCTTGGTGCTTGTTTCAGCCCATACAATGCCTTCTTCAGCCTGCAAACTTTGTTCTCATCCTCATGAATGAGAAAACCATCTGGCTGCTCAATATACACCTCCTCTTCCAGAACCCCATTCAAGAATGCGGATTTGACATCCATCTGGAACACTTTGAACTTTCTTTGCACTGCGATGGCTAGGAATAATCTTATTGTCTCCAGCCTTGCAACCGGTGCAAATGTCTCATCAACATCAATTCCCTCGATTTGGGAGTACCCCTTGCACACTAGACGTGCTTTGTTCCGAATCACTGTGCCATCTTCATTCATCTTGTTGCGATAGACCCATTTGGTCCCAATGACATTCTTGTCTGCTGGCCTCGAAACAATCTCCCATGTCTGGTTCTTCTCAATCTGATCAAGCTCTTCGTTCATGGCCTGAACCCAGTTTTCATCTTCAGCTGCATCAGAAAAACATTTCGGCTCTACTTGAGACAAAAACGATGCTTGCTGTGATGATTTCATTCTTCGAGTCTGAACTGGAGCTGTTTGATCACCAATGATATTCTGCCTATCAATTTCAGCTCGACTCTTTGGCTTTCTCACAGACACCGACTTGACACTTTCCTCTTCATCATCAGTATCTTCTTCTGAGTCAGCTTCTGCCACTTCTGCTCCCCCTGGGTTGTGCAACTCTTCCAGTTGTTAGGCCCAACAGTTTAGACCCATAACACGTCTTTTCCTCCTGCATCATTTGTTCTCATCTTCCACTCAAATTTGATCCATTAACAAAATCTCTAAGCCTACTGAGTTGAAACTCGATGTAGGAAACAAGAGATAGAGTTAGTAACACAATTTCTTCCTATTGTGCTTCATTACTCCCGTTCTTCTTCATCTTTAGTACCAGATTTGAGTTCATTGAAATTCTGGAGCATCTCACTTCTTCACTTTGCATCCTTAGATGCCACTTCCCCTTGGATTGTATCTCCCAAAAACCTGAAACACACGGATCATCAGTTAATAGCATTTATATACATAGGGAGAGGGGATGTTTCTTCTAGAATCCTCAACATGAGGATGATGGTTGATCCTGATGGGTCAACCCTTTGATTCTTTCTTGGAGCGCATCACACTCCTTTCTTGCTTCCTCCAACTGCCTGACCAACTTCAACTGTTCTGGCCATATGACTAGGCATTCTTTGCTCACATTCTGAGCCTTTTTCTGATATGAAGATTCTGCAGACTTGGCCTTTCTCACAATCTGGGGTTTAGACCAACTGGTACACATTTCGATCTTTGATGTTCTACCGAAATTCCATTTCCCTTGATTGTTTCTCGGTGCAGGAATCTCCTTTCTTGTCATCTTCCCTGTCTTCTTTGTCCATTGTAGGGATCTGCCTTTTTCTTCCACTTCTCGTTGCAAAACACGACATGTGGATTTTTCGATTCATTCTTTGCTTATCGGCCTTTTATCAGATTTATGAGTCACCGCCCTATTTTTCATTGGTGGTGGGTCCTCCATTGAACGTCCATTCTTCTTTATCACCACTGGAGTAGATCTCCCCTTAATCTTCCAGGTTTGCTCACATTCTCTCCTTGAGAGCTGTTGTGAGTATGACATAGGAGGTGACTGATACACCTTTCGTTCAGCTCCACGTGATTTCCCTGAGGCTCGAAGCCTATTCTTCTCCTTACCACTTTGTCTCCCAGTACAGGCTTCTTTCTTGTACACTTCCTGTGGTGGAGATCTCTTTTCTTGTTCCTTTCCCTTTCCTGCTTTCTTCTTACTGCAATGTCTCGCCATGTGCCCATAGTGAGAACATATAAAACATTTTCCCTCAAAGGCATACCTCATTTCATCATCTCTCTGCTGAGATGTTGATGCACCTTGAGTTCTTCCTCTGATATTGTTCTCCTGAGCTTCCTGACACATGCTCATGGTGTGTCCCATTCTTCCGCAGTAATAGCATCTAATATATGCTTTCCTCTGAGAATCTCTTCTTTCTAATTTCTCATGATGCTTCTTCCTGTTCTCAGATTTATTAATGTCTCTCTTTTCACAGCCTGAAATGTACTCCAGAGCCTCTGTACAGAAGCTTGATGTGTGGCCATGAACTCCGCAGAAATAGCACACATCATCACTCCTTGAAACTATCCTCATAGGCCTATCTCCAGCACCTACAGGATTTTTATTACCTTTGTAAATTTTCACTGCATTTTTCTTATCATCCATAGGAGTGGAATTATCATATCCAATGCCAGCATTTCCAAAACTTGCTGGTCTTTGAGCTGAGAAAATATTATGTTGTTTCTCTTCAGAAACAGCATATCTGTTCTTCATTTTATCATCACTTGTCGAAGGATGATCAAATAGCAAGTGCAGTGCATCCTTCAACTTGGGCTTATCTTTGGATTTAGACTTCTCTATTTCCTGCTTGACTGATTCGAGCTCTTCTACCAACTTTTGAATCTTCATATCCCTTGATTCAAGTTGGACAACATGTTTTTCCTTGAGAAGCTTCCCTCTACTTACCTCATCTTCCAGTTCATGCTTCAGCTTATCAACCATGTCAATTTTCTCCTTTACCTTCAATTTTTCTTGAGCGACAGAGTCAGAGCAACATGCATTCTCTTGTTGTAGCCTTTGATTTTTCTGAACTTCTGCAGACAACTGTGCTGCTAGATCATTATTTCTGGCTTTAAGATTCTGTGCTTCATCTGACATTTGACTCTCTTCATAATCACCAGCCTTTTGTTTTCCTTTCATTCTGGCCATCTTCTGCAGCTCTTCAGCACGTGAATCATTCTTCTCTGTTAGGTCAGTAACTATATCAATAAGCCTTTGATTTAAACATTTTAGCTTATTGACCTCAATCTCCAATCCCTTGATCCGGATATCTTTAGATTTGGCTTCTTCAGTGTTTCCAACGTCACTTGGAATACTCGGTTCTTCGATGCTTTTGAATTGATCTTTCACTTTTCTATTCAAGCCATCGATCTCCCTTTTCTGTTCTTCAATATTAAGCTTATACTCACTAACTGATTCTGAGTTCTCTGGTGCTGATAACTTGAGTTTCCCAATTTTATTTATCAACTCAGACTTCTCTTCTTCCTGATGCTGCATATAGAGTTTGGCATCACGAACAACTTTGTTAGCATTCTTGGTTTTGGCTCTCCAAACATCTATCTCTTCAAGAGCAACCTCTAACTCAGCTCGCATATCTATTCTTCCTTCAATTTCTTCTTCTATTTCAGTATCACTCTGATGCTCATGTACTTTACTCATTCCAACATCATGATTGAGTGAATCAATCTTTTCCTTTTCTGATTCATCCAAGCCTTCCTTCAGCAAGTTGTTTGATTCCTTTAGTTGAATAACACATTTTCCATATACACTTCCACACTGAGGAGTACCACCTGACTTCTGCTTGTTCTTGGATGTTTTTCCCTTTGCCATGGCTGATTGAGATAAGAGAAGACTGATTCTTTATGCACACAGATCGACTACACCAAGTTGGAGCAAACAAATCTGATAACAGCAACCTTCCCTCTGATACCAATTGTTAAGGCCAATAGGGGCCTATATACCCTGAGAGGGGGGGGGGGGTGAATCAGGGTATGGATATTCTTTTTCAAAGTTCTTTCTGCCCCACTGGATCTTGACCTCTTTGTTACAAGGGTCACTTTGTTTGCACTTGTGTGGTTACTGTGATCACTTGTCTCATTTACCTGATGATGATGCTTTGAATTCAATGCAGGAAAGTAAGCAGGCAGACACAGAGATTTTTACTTGGTTCACCGCTAAGGGCTACGTCCAAGGAGCATACGCCGACAAGTTGCCGGTTCGTACCAAATTCCACTAGGCTTCACTAGCTGTGGATTACAATGTTCGGGCTAGATCACTTCTATGCCCAGGCTCACTGCCTATACAAGGTTTAGGGTCAGCTCACTGCTTTCCCAAGGGTCACTCCCTGTTTCTCTCTCTCTGGCTCACTGCCGGTGGAGAGGATCACCTTCTTCCTCTTCCTAAGCTCACTGCTCCAGAAGGGATTCAATCACAGTTTATAGACCTGTAGGTCTCTTCATTTTCATGAAAGAATGCATCTTCCTTTGTATGTAGATGCTCTGTTGAAGTCCAACTTTCACCCGCAGATGAATCTCACTTTGCACCGGATGTACCGGGCAACCTCAATTTTTACGCGCAACCCTTACGGTGCCTTGCGCGCAATTTCTATGATTTGCGCGAAATTCCTTTTTCGCGCAACCTCCAAATATTACGCGCAGCTTGGAAACTGCCTTGCGCGCAATTCACTGATTTTGCGCGAAATCCACTTTTCGCGCAATCTTCCTTTTACGCGCCAACACCAACTTTCTGCGCAGCCTTAGCTTTTCGCGCAACAGCTGACTTTACGCGCAAACTTTAAGTTTACGCGCAACACCCTTTCTAACTTCAATTTCGCGCACCAGAGCTCGGGTATTTTCTATGTCTTGAGCTCTCTTGAATGGAGTAGGGACACTTCATATTTATAGGCAAAATCGACCCCGCGCGAAAAACCCTCCTTGAGCGCGTAATCCGCTTTGATCTTCCGCGCACAAACATTTTCCGCGCACTGCTCCATAATTTCGCGCACCTCATGCCTTTGCCATTTTACGAGCTTCGGACCTCGTAACACCTCTTGCGCGAAATACTTTATCCGCTATTTCGCGCGCCACTTCAATTTTCCGCGCACGCCTCCAAAATTTCGCGCGCCTCATGCCTTTACCGATTTTCAAGCTTTCGGCCTTGAAACATCTTTTGCGCGAAATACAATTTCGTGCAACCCGCTGTTTTGCGCGCCACACTTCAAGATTTCGCGCAACCCTCTAGTTTTGCGCGCCACGCTTGATTTTTCCGCACACCTTCTTCATTTATCTCTCCTCAACCTTTGCCAACAACATATCACTCCATTTTCCATTGGCGATTTTCAGGCCCAAAAATTTGGCAAACACTGGAAAACGGCGCCACCTTGTACTGCTCTTTTGTACCGCCTCCAGATCGTCCTTTCCTTTGTCAAAGTTCTTTGTCAACATGGAATGTCAACAAATTCTCGGGAACTCGACAATTCTCCATGGAAACCTTCTTTGTCAACAAACACAATCAACCCAAAAATGCTGCAATGCTACCTTGAGGGATTTTTGCCCAACAAATATTATGAAATTTATCTCATAAAACTCATGAGTTTTTTTATAATATAAATAATTCTTTGGAAAATATATTTTAATTTAATCTTTATCTATTTTTTTACTCATGATTATAAAATAATGTTTTTAATGAAAAATGATTTTATTTCACTATTCGGCCAAAACCCATTTATTGTTTTTGAACATCGAAAGGAATTTTTCCTCAAGAAAATTTTAAATATGTTTTAAATATTCCTTTATATATTTCGAAGGTAATTTTCAATGAAAATTATTTTGATAAATTTTTATGTTTTAGATAGTATTTTAAAAATTGGAATGGATATTTTCATCAAGAAATGTTACAGCTGATCTTTCAAAATAATTTTCCATTTATGATGAAATCCTTTGATGTTACTTATGCTTTACTTGGGATAATATTGAATGATACCATCCTTATTATTCACCTTTATGGTTAATGTTTATGTTGGTAAAATTTTTATGAATCCCATTTATTTTTCCTGGGTTATTCTGTGGAGAATTTATGGAATTCTTATAAAACATGTTTTCTTTACACGAATTATGATTTGATGATATGATGAGTGTTTCTTGATATTGTTGAACACATAAGTACAGTTTCCATTTTGATAAGGGTGAAACCTATATATCCCTACATATTATTCAGTAAAACTTTATATCTCATGAGATAAAAATGTAAAAAAAGTTATAGGGATTGATCAACAATGAAAAAAAAGTGAGTCGTGATCCATTATAGGAAACAGGTGTTCCTGATCCGCAATGGGTAATAATTGACGAATCCTGTTCCACTATGTTGATGATATTTTTTAGTTAACTATGAAATAAGAAATTTTTTTCTATATTTACAATTCTTTCATGAATTTACTAAATAATTATAAGGATTATGATTTATTTATGATGATTCCACACTCTAATAGCATATGTTTTCGGAAAGGATTTTTTTAATTCCATGACTCATGTTTATAATCTATGACAGGTTGGGTATTAACTTTGTAAGTTATATTCATGATAACATACTCTTATTCTTATCTTATGATTTCATATGGTTTTTGATATATATCTCATATGTTTACCCTTACTGAGCATTCTAGATCACTCTTTCTTTTGATTCCTTCCCCAAGTTATGAAGAATGTTTTAGGTAGGAGTTTCCTGTGTGGATTACTATGTTAGAAGGTATTTTTGGGAGATATTGAAGATATTTAATGAAATAAGAAAACTATATTTCTATTCTACAAATACACTAATCTATTATAGTTATCAGGCATGTGTTTAAGAAAAGTATTTAATATTCATCTACAAAGTTGTGATATTTATGTATAAGAATCATTGGTTCTTGTAATTTTTATTATGGGACATTGTACACAATGATAGTCTTGGGGGTGAACATTGAATAAGTAAGTGATTATATATACATATGTGTATGACACAAACTAGTGTCTTTTTCTTATGATATGTTCCCATGGGTCATGATTGATTTTTTATTATTTAGCACACTTATTTCTTATGTATTTTTATTGAAAACATTTTATTCTATGAATCATGTTTGAGATATATTATTTTTTGGGTATGATTTTATATTACTGTGGTAATTTTCACATACACTTATGATTATCTTATTATCACTTATTGTAATTTATTTATATCTCTTATGTTTACCCTTACTGATCATCTAATATCACCCTTTCTTATGTTTTCTTTCCTTGGGTTATGGAAAAATATTTTCGGTATGTTAGGTCTAATAAGGGTTTCTATTATGAATAAAAAAAATGGAAAATAATTTAGATCATTTATGTGATAGTGGTTGGTGTTTCCATGTTTCCAAAGACACTAAAACATTATAGTTATGGTATGGATTTTGTTGATATGTAATCAATATTTCACTGATAATATGTATTATTTATGTATGAAAATTTTAAGTCACTATATATGGGATGATTAGCATTATGATTTGTCGTGATATTGAGCTTAAATAGAAAATCCTAGTGTAGATATTACATTAGTTATATTAGGTTCAGAGATATGATGTGTCCAGATTTATTAGCAATTTTATAATAATGCTTGATCATTATTTTTTAAATGATACTTGAGTTTCCATGGAAGTCTGGGAAGCATGTACAATTTTGGTATACTTGAGATGACTCGGTCAATTTAATTTTACCATGGTAAAGTATTTTGTCTATATAAGACTAAGACAATCAATTTGTCTCATATATCATGTATTACCATGATAGTAATTTCAAGGAATACGTTTGGATGTTTATCACTATTTATGTATTTTATCTATAAATGATTTATGAAAGTGTGAAAAACTAAGGGATTACTATCATGTTATTAGATATGGGAAAAGTATATTGACTATAATAAAAATTATTATTATGATTATAAAAAAGGAAAAAATGATTTTTTCATGGGCACACAATTATGAAAACATGCCCAATGTTTTTATAATTAATTATAAAGTATAAATGGTTGTTTTTATTGGTATATATGATCCAAATTTCACTGTAGGTTGTCTTCAATACTGGTATTGGTTATTAGTGATTAATATTATGATTCTATAAAATGGGAGAAAAATTAAAACAATTAAATATCTCTACAGGACTGCATAACTATAGCTAAATGGTTCAGTTGGTGGAATGCTAATTGATTCAATATTAGCAGTCCACTCTATAAGACTAGTGTGCCTTTTTCTATTTATTGTGGTGTGAAAATATGTTGTTTTGTGGAAATTATCTAAAAATTTATCATTGGTTTTTATGAGATCTAATGATACTTTTAATAAATATGTATTTCTATATAGGCCAATTTTTTTTGGTTTATCCATTGGTGAGAAATTGAGATTTTAGTGTTAAAACTTATTTAGTGAATTTTGGATGTAAAATGGGATAAAATGGATGTTTTAAATGATTATTGGATTTGCTGATATTTTGGGTGTGGAGAGGTTATTTCATTGGATATTTTAACATTAAATATAAAATGGTTAGTATCATTATTTATAAATTAACATTGAATATATATATATATATATATATATATATATATTTAAAAGGGAATTTTAGATTTAAAAGTGTCTTACAAGGGTATTAAAAAATTTCATGATGTTAATGTTTTGAAATTTTATATTTCATTTTTAATGTTTTGGGTGAAACATATACAATTTCTTTTTTTTATTTTGAATGGTTTTGGAAATTTTGTTTTTTGTAGAATTGGTTTATAAATTTAGCATATTAGAGATGAGATTTCATTGTGTTAAATATGGTGGTTTTAGAAAAAACCTACAATATGATATGTTTCAAACTATTGAAAATTTTATAATTAAATAGTTTGTAAAATTATAGATTTCAAATTATTTGAAAAAGGTGAAATATTTTTATTTTTATTTTGAAATTGTGTGAAGTCTTTGTAATTATGTGAAAACTATTTTATTAAATACATGTTAGTAAAATATATATTTTAAATTGTTGGAATGATTGATTTTCATTGATGTGTGAATAGTGAAAGTTTGGTTTTATACAGTGATTCCTCGGTATGAGTGATGGTAATATTGGGTGATGGGGAACATGGTTTTGAGGGGGGGGGGGGGTCGAGTAGGTTATCTCCATAGATTAGTATGTTTTATTTGTTTTATGGTTTCATCAAAGTGGTGATTGAGGGAAAAGATAATAAATACACATGAACAATATATATTTATCTGTTATTAAATGAAACTCCTTGTATATATGGAGTAGTCAAACACCAAACACCAAACATTAACTACTAAAAAAATTGTCTTGAATAGTGCTAGAAATGGCCTTTATCAGTGCTAGAGATGTGTTGACAACCAAAGTGAGATTAAAAGCCCTGGAATTTTATCAACACAAAAAATAATTGATAAAGGGGTTCTTTATCAGTTCTAAAAAATCATTGATAAATGTTTCCTTTATCATCACATTTAGAAGCGTTGATAAAGGGCCACATTTATCAGCGATTTTATTTAGCACCACTTAAGGCCCCATTAATCAATGCTTATATAAGCCTTTATAATGGTACTTTTATCAGTTCTTATAAAAGAACTGATAAATGGGTCCTTTATCAGCTCTTTTAAAAGCGTTGATAAAGGGCCATACTGTAGTGTGCTGCAACAAAACAGTACATCACCAGTGAAATGTGTTGTAACAACACACTGTAGCACCAAAAACACACCATATTTTAACAAAGACAAGTACCAATAAATAATTTAAATGAAATGAAATTTTAGACACAAATAAAATAAAAAAACTATATTATAGACATTTCAAACATTAGATTATAAAATTACAAAAATACAAATTATTACATACATTCAAAAACATCAATGTTCCTTTTCCTTTTAATCATGATCCTGACTGATGATATTTCCAAAAACCCACCCCTACTCGAGTAATTGAATTCGGATGTATAAGAAAAAAATTCTTATTTTAGTAATAATATAATGAAATAAATTAACAGAAAGTGTTAATTTTACTAAAATTTATGTCTTATTTAAATAAAAAGACACACTTGGATTCATACTGATGACACTATCCATCAGATTGAGGTGTGGCTAATTCTAAAAAATCTCAAATGACTTGTGGATTGTTTTCCTAAAGTATAAAAAAACATTAATGTGTTTTCTCAATTTTGAGTACGTCAATAGTCTTTTTTACTAAAATTTCATTTTAAAATGGAAAAATGAATGTTGACTCATTCTGATCAAATCATGTATTGATTTGATGTGAAAATTATTTTGACATGTGAAAAAATACATATAAATCCTTTTCTAAAATTATCAAGAAAAACTGAGTACATCTGATTGGTTTTCAGTGAGTGACATTTTTTGAATTAAAATGTCAATTTTAAACTGATAATGGACACTTTGAGTCATACCGGGAATATAGTGTATCATATTTTGGTTCAAATTCTTTCTACACATTAAAAATGCCTTATATAATTTTTTTAAAAAGTATCAAAACAATCCAAATTTGTTTTCCTGGTTTTGATTAGGTCAGTTGTCCATTTTATTGAAATTGATGTAAATTTTAAATAAAAATTTGAACTTTAAGTCATACCAGTCAACCTTCGGTAAAATATATGTTTATATGATTCCTATGTATCTAAAAAGACATATGGATCATTTTACTAACATATCAGAAGAATCTGAATGTGTTTTATCAGTTTGGAGTACATCAGTTGTCTTTTTTACAAAAATGTCATTTTAAACAGGAAACACACACTTTGACTCATTCCAATCACATCATGTATCTGTTTTATGTGATACCAATTCATACAAATCAAAAATTACTTATGAATTTTTTTTCCTAAATTATCAAGAAAACCTAATCACGTTTGTACTATTTTCAATGAGCGGTTTTTGAACTAAAATGTTGATTTTAAACTAATATCGAAGACTTTGAGTCGTACTAGGAACATTGTTTATCAGATTGAGGTGTGCGTGATCCCTACACATAAAAAATTACTTGTGGATATTTTGATGATGTTTCAAAACAAACAGAATGTGTTTGATCGGTTTTGAGTTGGTCAGTTTTCTATTTTACAAAAATTGATGTCATTTTTAAATAAAAAGATGCACTTTGGGCCGTACTCATCACACCATGTGTCAAATAAAGGTTAAGACGATTCCTATACATCTTAAATAACCTAAGTATAATTTTATTAATGTATAAAAAATATAAATGTTTTTCATTAGTTTTTAGTATCTCACCTGTCTTTTTTACTAAAATTCCATTTTAAAATTAAAACATACTATTTGACTCATACCGATCACATCATGTGTAGGTTTCATCTGATACTCATTCATACATCTCAAAAATAACTTATGAATCAATTTCATTAATTATAAATAAAATATGAGTTGGTTTTCATGGTTTTCAGTGAGGGACACTTTTTGAACTAAAATATCGATTTTAAACTGATAACGGATACATTGAGTCACACTGGGCACATCGTGTATCGGATTGAGGTGAGGCAGATCCGAACACATAAAAATTGACTAAAGGGTCATTTTACTAATGTATTTAAACAATATTAAAGTCATTTATGATTTTTGAGTAATTCATTTGTCCTTTTTACTAAAATTGTTGTCAATTTTAAATAAAAATACACACTTGCAGTCATACCAATCCCACCATGAATCGTATTGAGGTGCATCTAATTACTACACATCTCAAATAAATTATTGGTAATTTACCTAATTTATCTAAATAATATGAATGTTTTTGTTCGGTTTTGAGTAGGTCAGTTGTTCTTTTTACTAAAATTGATGTAAATTTTTAATAAAGATGCACTTGGAGTCATATAAGTCACACCGTGAATTGGATTGAGGTACAAGTATTTCCTACATGTCACAAATGACTTATGGATTTTTTTCATGAAGTATCAAAATAATATGAATTTGTTTCCCCTTTTCTAAGTATTTCACTTTTCTTTTTTACTAAAATGTCATTTTAAACTTAAAACATGTACTTGGAATCATATGGATCACATCATGTATTAATTAGATTTGAGACTAATTCCTACACATCACAAATGATTTTTGAATTGATGAAATAAATTATCAAGAAAATATGAGCGTGTTTGTTTGGTTTTTAGTGAGTGACCCTTTTTAACGTAAATTTTAAATTTTAAACTAATAATAGACAGATTGAGTCATACCAGTGACATCGTGTATCATATTGAGGAACAACTGATCCCTTCATGTCACAAACAACATATGGATTGTTTTCTTAATGTATCAAAATAATATGAATATGTTTCCTTTATATTGAGTATGTCAGGTTTCTTGTTTACTAAAATTAATGTCAATTTTAAATAGAAAGAAGTACTTTGATCCATACCAGTCACACCGTCTGTTGAATTGAGGTGAATCTGATTCCTACACATCCCGAAGTCTCAAATAAATATTAATTGTCAATGTTACCATGATTTCCATTGAATTTATTTTTCAAACTTCCAACACTACATGAGAAGCATTGATCGAACCACATTAACTTGAAAAAAAGAATCCACCTGTATAAGAAAAAATTTATTATACATGTAATACTAAAAATAAATAAATAAAACCTAATTATGAAATAATGTATTAATTCTATAAAAATTAATATTAATATAAAAACATCATGATTAAATTTTTGATTAATCAATGGAGGGAACTTGAAGGAAAGTGATAAATCTCAACATTGTAGGGGTGAATTTTTTTGAGGGATAAGAAGTATGTGGACTTTTTTATGTAGAAAGGAATGAAATATGAATAGACAACCCAACTTGAACAAAAGAATCCAGCTATATAAGAAAACTATTATTATGTGCATAATACTAAAAAGAAATAAATTAAACATAAATATGAACCAATACATTAATTCTATGGAGAATGATTTTACTGTTCAAACATCAAAATTACTTATATGATTGAGTGTAGGTAGTGTCAGTGCCCTTATTTCAAAGGAAGTGGAGATAATATGAAAGAAAGTGAAAAATAAAACACTGTAGGGTTGGAAAGGTTTTGAGGGAGAATAATTCTATGGATGTTTTAGTGCATGAAGGCATAAAATATGGATACACTACCCCAAAATGAACAAAATAATCCACCTATATAAGAAAATATTTATTATGAGAGTAGTACTAAAAAGAAATAAATTAAACATAAATATGAAACAATACATTAATTATATATATAATGATTTTACTGTGAAAACATCATGATTTCCTTTGTGATTGAGTAGTGGTTGTGTAATTTCACTTCTAATAAAGGAATGAAATATGGAAAAAATATTCTCAAATAAATGAACTCTATAAGGAATAATGAAAATTAAATCAACATTCCACTATATAATTTTTCAGTAAAATAGAGAAAGTGTATCAAAACATCAATTATACATCTTTCCAAAGGGTTTCCTTCATTATATATTGTTCTTCTAAGGGAGTGGTAACATCATCATGTGAGGACGACACTGTCAACATGAGTAGTAAAACATTTAGTTTTGTTTATATTAATTCAATAGAGAATATATAATATTATGACTAAAAAATAATTTATTAAAAAACACATTTATCTTCTCATTTAACTCCTTTTCTTAATGTTTTCATTGATTTAGTTACCCTATCAAGAATCAAAATCACCTCTTTGTGGTCCCATCTAATGTAAAAGACGTTTTATATGTTGGGAACGTTATGATCTGATTGTGATCTCCCAATGAAAGGTTCATCCTCAATTGAATTGTCATATTTCCTGACATTTTTTTATATTCCAGTGGGACAATCAACCAATTTTTATTCATTGGATCATGGAAATAAAATATCTACACTATGTGTTATTACATTATTAATGGCCCGTGTTTTTCCCTTCTACATTGAAATTTACCTCCATGAATCCCATTTCATCTACTTTCACCACACTGATATTGTTAACCCATTTTCAATAGAAAATATTCACTTGAAATATTGTATAATCCAACTCGTATATCTATACGTTAATTCTAAAATATGACATATTTTCATAAATTGGATTTATATTCTTGGAACCAGATATGTGCATCACTTTATCCACAATCCAGACACCACTATTTTTCATTGTGTTGCAGTCATTGTGTTTTTTATAGAACATATAACCATTGATTACAAACCCAGTGTAAGATATAAAATTATTATTTGGTCCCCTGGCTAGCCAGTCATTCAGAAATGAATTTGGTTTTTAGAAAACTCCTTATAACGTTGATCTCAGAACTATGCTATAAACGGTTGTTTATGTGTATTTTATATCCACCCTTCAGCCCTTGATGGATTCAATTCACTAATAATTTATTTTTTTGGAATTCAATTTGTGTATCAACATCATCACTATTATGTTAAATGTAAAGGTGTGCTTGATCCTTCTATATCAAGGTAATTTTAACAATATCTCTTTTTGAAATAACTTCACCCATAATGAATTCACCGTGATGAGACTTTTTGAGACCGATGATGTTAATATCTGATAGGTAATCAGTACATAATTCAATAGCAACTTGAATAATATGACATTCTACAATACATACCACTATCCAACTTCGATTCCTGACACACCCTTTCAAAATCTTTATATACCGTTCAATGGGGTGAATCCATCTGTAATGTAATGGACCATATAGTTGAACCTCTTTAACCAAGTGAACTATCATGTGGATCATTATATCAAAGAATGATGGTGGGAACAACATAATTAATTCAAATAATATGACTATAACCTTTTTATCCATGATGGGACACTACACTAGTTTTAAAAATTTATTAGATATGGCTTTCGAAAAGAAGTAGAGTCTGGTTAATATATGTGATACATTTTGAGGTAGAATACCACTATAGTGACCCATCCTTTTACACATAACATTACATAATTTTAAGCATAATCAAACATCAGAGTACAATCCATGCATTGTGAATTCTAGTGTCTTTGAAGACTAGGTACATAAAACCTAAAACATGGGACTAAAAATACACTTTATTTATTCTTCATAAAGATCTCCTAACTTCATTTGATCCCTTAAATATGCCAAGGGTACCCTGGAGATCACATGAACAAATGGATGAGCTAAAAATGTTGTAAGGAAATAAACATAAGAATAAGGATTTAGCAGAGGGGTTAGAGATCATGACATCATGATATAAAAATGGCATATAGAATCATAAGATATAAACATGGAATCATTGTAATGTGGAAGCAACATAAAACAAGAATTTATTATGAGTAAAGGTAAATTGCTAAGACCATTTCACATGGTAGCATAAGTCAAGGAAAACCGCTAAGTCTATCGTACATGGATGCACAAGCCAATGCTAACCGCCAAGACCATCGCACATAATGTCTCATGAGACTCAAAATTACCCAATTAATTGGAGTGATATTTGAGAAAAACCTTATTAACATTAAATGAATATTTTTTCCACAAAATGATTCATACCTAATCAATCTTAGATAAATATAAGGGTTACCCATCGAAATAATTAGGTACCACAATCATGTCATAAATCATAACAAATAGGCGTAACATAAAAGTGTCTATGAAATAAAGGAACACAAATATACATGGAAATTAATAAGGGAAAATAGGCATGTGTCATGGTAAGTGATTTCAAGTAGAAGATTAAAAATTTAAGAAAATTATTTAATAAATTTTAGCATTAAAACATTTTTGTGTTGTTTTATGGAAAATAATATTGATCTTTTAAAATATAAAAGGGAAAAATCCTTTACATATAACAAGAAGTGAACCAAGAAAATGTTAATAATAAAAGACATATTTTATAAAGACAATCGTGGCTTAAAATTGAATATAGAGTGCACTTGAAATCAGTATGAATTCAGGAAGTTCCCTCAAAACAGGTTTTCTTATCAAAAAGTATTGAGAAGGGAATCACTTAAAAAAATTATATCCCTGAAATAGTATCATGAAATGTTCTTGATAAATGAATTTGGTACATGTACAAAGAATTTATAAGATTCACATAAAAATAAAAGATAACTTCATTTTGGTAAAAGGATGATAAGGTAACCCGAAGGAATAAAGGAGTTTCAGGTAGAATCTGTTATGGATTATCAGCATGGTATCGGGTGTACTTAAGAGGGATTAATGAGAGAGAAAGGGGTTCCTCATCACTTAAAAATCTTGAGAAAATAATGGGGGAGGTTTGAAATAATACTCAATCATTAGGGACTACATAAAAAAGGTCATAACATAAAGTAATTTCTTGAATAAAAATAAAATAGAGAGGATCCCTTACATTAAGTCTGATGGTGTTCTACACTCGATATTAATGACCTAAATAATAAAATTTGGATAATTAATTAAAACACCAGAACCAATGTTACATGTAATAGATTTAGTATATTATTTTTATGTTCATTAATGACCTTTTTGATTGGTTATGCGGTTCAATTTCATTGTTCATGTTTTTTTGTGTCATGTTCGGTTTACTTATATACATGAATGAATAATCATGTAAAATGAGGATGGATGTCCAGAATTTGAGTTATATTTTATTATTGAAAATCCATACGGATATATGTTTTTAAATTTCATTTTTTTATTTAGATTTAATATTAATCATTATGTAAAACATTAGTGATAACCTTTTGGGTTAATTGTTGGTTTTTTACAACAATGAACCCATCATGTTTTATAAATCAAAAAAATGTGTAAAAAAAAGATTCTAGAACCATAAATGAGACATAATACATATGTTATGGTTTGATTAAACCATGAAAATGTATTCATGACTAGAATTTAAGACTGTAAAAAAAATTGAAAACCCATCATCTTTGAATGTGGTAAATTAACACATCTCAGATGGTGTCCTTACTACTAGTATAAAATACAAGTAAAGGAGATATGATAAAAATTTATAGCCTTATCATAAAAAAATTACAGTACATATAAGGTACTAAAGTTCTCATAACATTTGAGATGATGAGGTTTATGGATTAAAAAGAAAACAAAGGAACTTGGACAGAAAGTGAAAGAAAAAAAAGAGGAATTTACCTCTTCATTTAATCTTCCTTGAGAGCCTCTTATGGGGAGATGATTTGGTCTTTTAAATGACTAAGGGATGTTGGAAGTGGGGGAGGATCTTGGGAAGAGATTTGGGCCAAATTTAGGAAAGGCATAAGGCTTGAGAGGAGTGAATAGAAGAGGTAAGGAGGGGTGGTATTAATAGTGGAGGATAGGAGGGTTTTCATAATATTATTTACATTAATTTATTATTTCCCCACATGATGAGAAATAGTAATGATTACATGACGAATAATAGTAATAAGTACTTGTTAGTTATATATTTGGGTTCTTAAATAACTTATGAAGTTAGGAATAGTGGATTTAAATTATAATGTATTTATACGATATATTAATGTATTTTACTATTCACCAAAAATTCAAGTATTTCATAAAAATCACAAAAATTCACCTAACCTTTTTTGATGTTTAGAATCCAAAAATGAACTCCAATTTTGGAAAATAATTTTCTAAATACTATTAATTTAATTTTTAACTAAAATCTTAATTTACATGAAAAATTTAGATTTTAAAACTATTACAGATTTTTTAATGATTTAAATAATTAAATAATATATTATAAAATTATCTTAAAACCATAAGACACAAAATTTTTAATTAATGAATATATTTTAGAAATATTTTTTTAATTAATTAATTTTAATTAATTATTTATTACTTACAAAAATACTAATACTTTTACTATGGTCCTATTATCTCTTATAAGATAGATAAATTTTATTTATACATTAAATGGAGATATTACTATTCTTTTGGATGATATAATATTAATAAGGGTCATATTACTATTAATAAGGGTAGGTTACTATTCATATGGGTAGGTTACTATTCCTCAAAAATTATGTTTTTTCCATTAGACTCAAAATATCTTACTGATCACAGCTGTGTATGTCATATTTTTGAAATTCAAATCACAGAGGTGACAATATTATGTTTAAAGGTCACATAGAACTTAGTAGTTCATTATTTTGTGATTTCATTTAATTATATGACATAATTATAAGCAATTAATTTCCATTTCTAAAACATTGGGTCATTACATTATTCCCCCCTTATGAAATTTCGCCCTAGAAACATATTTTATTACATTCTAAGCCCTAAACTAGTGTGGGTACTTTTCTTTCATTTCCCCCTCCAGTTCCCATGTTTCCTCTTCGTGCTTATGGTTCCAACACTATACTTTGACCAGGTGAGTAGTATTGTTACATATAACTTTATCTCTATGACCCAAGATCTTCAATGGATGCACCTTGTAAGAAAGATCATTCTACAATTGTACCACCTCTAAAGAGAGTACATGTGAAGGGTCTAGTACATACTTCCTTAAGAGGGATACATGGAAGAAATCATGTACATTGGTCATGGTAGGTGGAAATGATAGTCAATAGGCCACAACTCCAACAGGATCAAGAATCTTGAAGGGACCGATGTACCTGGGACTTATCTTTCCTTTCGCCCGAAACCTAATAACCTTGTTCCATATAGATATTTGTAGAAACAGTATGCATCCAAATTTGAATTCAAGGTTTTATCGCAAATTTTCTGCATAACTCTTCTATCGACTTTGGGCTACCTTGTTGTGCTACTGAAATATTTTTACATTATCCTCTATTTCCTCGACCATTTCAGGTATTGGAAGCTTACGCTCACTGACTTCATCCCAGCACATTGGTGTTCTACACTGTTTCCCATAAAGGGCTTTGTATGGTTCCATTCGGATGCTCGACTAGAAATTGTGGTTGTATGAGAATTAAACCAGTGTAAAATATTGGTCCCATCCTCCTTTGAATTACATAGAACATTCAATCAACATATCTTCTAGTGTATGAATATTTCTCTTAGATTGGCCATCAGTCTGAGGATGATAGGCTATAAAAAATTCAGTTCAGTGCTTAGAGCATGTTGAATAAATTTCTAGAACATTGAGGTGAATCTCAAAACTCTATCAGATATAATAGATAGTGGTACTTCATGTAGTCTTACTACCTCTTTTTTTTATATCCATTAAATTTTGATCCAATGAAAATTCATCTCGAATTAAAATAAAGTTAGTTGTCTTTGTAAGACGATCCACAATGACCCATATAGTATTGCTTCTTCTGGATGTCCGAGGAAGTCTAGTGACAAAGTCCATGGTGGTGTTCTCCCACTTCCATGTTGTCATGGGTAGTGGTTTCATCATCCCCTTAGACTTCAATCATTCAGCCTTCACTTGTTTACATACCAGGAACTTTGATGTATACTCATCAATATCCTTCTTCATATTGTCCCACCAAAAGTTCTCTTAAAGATCTCAATATATATTTGTTCTCCCTTGGTGTATAGAGAAGGTTGATCTATGTGCGTCATTCATAAGCTCTTTGTTTATCTTTGGATCAGATGGTATATATAATCATGACCCAAATCTTACAATTCCTTCCTCATAAATCATGAGCTCAGAGGATTTCCCATTTTTAACAACTTCCACACTTTTCTGAATTACCACATCTTTTCATTGATCATCTATTATTTTCTCCAAGAGGAATGGTTGAGTGATCATTTGTTAATATAATTTATGATGTTATTCCTATAATGATCCTCATGTCCATCCTCTAAAAAATATAAGAAGATAAGATCATTTTCAATTCTCATCGTTGATAAAGATGCAAGATCCCTTACACTTAGAGCATTTGTCACCTTTTTTTCCTTACCAGGATGGTAGTGGATTGAGAAATCATAATCCTTAATGAGTTCTATCTATCTTCACTGGGGCATATTAACCTATCAATTTTGTGAATATATATTTGAGACTCTTGTGATTATAATATATATGACACATGTCCCCATAGAGATAATGTTTCTAGATTTTTAATGCAAATATCACAACTGCTAACTCTAGATCATGCGTAGGATAGTTTTTATCATGTATTTTTAGCTTACTTGAGGGGTAGGATATCACTTAATCATTTTTCATCAGAAAACATCATATGACTTTCTTTGAAGCATCACTATACACCACAAAGTGGTCTCCACCTGTTGGGAGTGCGAGTACTGGCGTAGTGATTAAACTCTTTTCATCTCTTTAAAATAGTCTTCACATTCTTGAGTCCAGAAAAACATCACTTCCTTCTGTGTCAGCTTTTTCATTGGGTTTGAAAATCAGGAAAGAATCTTCACAAATCATCAGTAATAGCTGGCTAGACCAAGAAAGATGTGGATCTCTATTACAGATATTGACCTTGGACACTCTTTAATTTCCTTTTTCTTAGAAGGGTCCACATAAATACCTTTTCTGGCGATAACATGCACCAAGAATGATACTCCCTCCATTTATAACTCAAATTTACTATACCTTTCATACAGCTTATCCCTTCGTAATGTCTTTAGAAAATTATTTAGATACTCCTCATGTTCCTCCTTTTCCCTTGGAGTATATCAGAATATCATCGATAAAGACTACCACAAATTTTTTGAGGTAATCTCTAAAGTCTCTATTCCTTAAGTATGGGAATATTTCTGGAGAATTAGTGAGTTTGAAGGGAATCAGTATGAAGTAATAGTGTCCATACCCTATTCAAAAGTAAGTATTAGGAATATCTTCCTTCCTCACCTTTAATTTGTGATATCTTGACTGAAGGTCCACCTTTGAGAAAAAACTGGCCCCACGAAGCTGATCGAACAAGTCATCTATGCATGGTAGGGGATACCTGTTCTTTATCGTGATTTTATTGATCTTGCGATAATCAATGAAGAGGTGCATTGATTCATTCTTCTTCTTGATGTAGAGGACTGGCGCACCCCATGGTGAAGCACTCATGTGTATAAAACCCTTCTCGACATTCCCCTGTAACTACTTATTTAGATCTTCTAAATCCATGATTTCCATTTTTTAAGGTTTCTTTCATATAGGCGGAGATCCAGGAATAATTTCAATTGAGGAAAACCATATAACTCTTTGGGGAATACATCAGTGTAATCCCTCATGATGGGAATATTTTTGAGTGATATTCTCTTTTTTTTTCTCAATAATTGGAGCTTGAAATTCATGCTCATAAGTAATTAATATACACACTTTAGACACTAATTCAAAAAGTGATTCATCTTCCTCATTACACTTCTAAATAATTGGAGGATGCTTCGTGATGTTAAGAGTGATCTGCCTTTCTCAACAGTTTATTTTGTCTTTGTATAAATATAGCCAATCCATGACGAAGATAGCGTTGAACTCCACTAAAGGAAATATGATGATATTTTCAGGGAGGTTCAATCCACAAACATTAACCAGGGAAGAGTTATAAACCATGTATGAAATAATTTCCCTATTCATTGTTCTCACTGATAACATATCCTCCAAATTTTGAGGTGGATATTGAATAGTCCTACTAAACTATTGAGATAAGAAATAATGTGTAGAAATAGAGTCAAATAGCGTGTTTGCTATTCTTGAATGAATAACTAGTGTAAATGTCAACACATCATTTTCTAGATCCACCTTAGTAGAACTAATAGCATAATCCCACCCTTGTTTCCTTGGAGGTTGTTGTTGATTTCCTCCAACAACCTTCGACTTAGAACAATTGTTCTCATAATTCCCTTTCTTCTTCCTATTGTAACTCTACATTATAGGATGAGTTTTGATCTGAACCTTCCTTTCCACTTCCACATTAGCTAGATTCTTTATATCTTGTTGATAGTTTTTAGCCAGATGTCCCAACTATCTACACATTAAGAAATTCCTGGTTCCCTTTAGATAGTTCCCCGGATTCTCCTTCCAACAATGTTTACACATGGGATGATCAAGCCTCTTTCCATCATGGAATTTATTTGTGGAACCACCCAGATTAGATTCCATTTTCCTCTTCTTTTCACTAGGCCCAGGATACCAATGAGAGTGTCTAATCTCCATTTCAACCTTTAGGTCATAACAGACAATATCCTCATAAATTTTTATGTCTCGAATCTCCAACACTTTCATAAACTCATATTTATTCTGCTAAAGAAGTGATCAGCCTTGCTTTCAGTGTTCAAGACAAAGAAAGAGACATACCTTGAAATCCTTGTGAAGTTTGATTCATATCCCCCGATGGAATCATCTTCCTTCTTCTTGAGTATGAGGAACTCTCTTTCCATCTTGAGATATAGGGTTTGAGGAAAATATTTATTGAAAAACATATTCATGAATTCTTCCCAAACCATGGAATCAATGTTTTCTAGGAGATTCGTATTCTTGATCAGTGTCCACCACTGATCCACATATCCATCAAAACAATAGACCGAGAGTACAAATTTCTCTTCTAATATGAATTAGAGTATAGATAATATCTTTTCAATGGAGTTAATCCATTGTTTCACAAGGAGGGGATCAAAAGATCCGCAAAACATGTGATACCTTTTCCATAGGAAGGGTTCAATTGAAACTTCTGAAATCCATGGAGGGGGAGGGTGTTCCACATGATTCAAGTTATTAATCATAACTTGAGCCATCTGAGCAAGTACTGTCATGATATTTTTAGCATTAGTTCCCATAATATCAGGCATATCATTAGGGAAATATTCACAGTCTCTATTACATTTATTGTTGGAACTTTTTCTTCTATTTCCCTCCACTAACTATGAAAAAGAACATATTATTAAAGGGATGGAATAATTATCTATTGATCATAAAAATGAATCTTTGAACATAAGAGGATAAACATGTAAAGGATAAGTATATCCTAACTTGTTATTCCCTATGTTCAAATCTATTTTATCCTTGATCTATTTCTTAACTTATATTCTTATTATTTTTTTTCATTCCCTTTAGAGTGGTTTGTACCAAGCTTATGAATTTACCAAATCATATCCCATGGGAGTGTCAAATCAAGAGTGAAGAAAGTCTCATTGTTGTGAACTAGTTCCTTTTTGTGTCCAGATCAAAGAGTTGTTTTCAGGTTTTTCCCCTAGATACATTGTTGTCAGAGAAACCTCTACTTGTCTTTATCTAGTCAGGGATATATTTTCTTGATAAACCACTTACTCTATACTTAACAAAATTTAGGGGTGTTTTCTTATAATTAGTCACATCCATAATGTTCTTACTAAAGTTATATATTCTTAATCTTAAAAAATAAGTAGACCATCATTTGAAAAAAAACTATTGCAACCCTAGCCTTTTACATATAACATTACATGATTTTAAGCATAATTAAACATCATAGTACAAGACAATGATCGCTAAGTCTAGTGTATTTGAATACTAGGTACATAAAATATAAAACATGGGAATAAAAAAACTTCTTTATTTATTCTTCATAAAGAGCTACTAACTTCCTTTGATCCCTTACATCTTCCTATGGTACCCTGGGGATTACATGAAAAAATGGATGAGATGAAATCACAGAAAGGAAACAAACCTTAGAATATGTAGTTAGAAAAATGGTTAGTGATCATGATATAATGATATAAAATTACTTATATAATCATAAGATATAAACATGGGATCTTATGAACATGGAATCATAGTAATGTGGTGGAAACATAAAACAATACTTTAGAATGAGTCAGGGATAACTGCCAACACTGTTTCACATGATTTCACAAGTCAAAGCTAACCTCCAAGACCATCTCACATGGTGGCACAATCCAAGGCTAACCACCAAGACCATAATACATATCAACTCATGAGACTCAACATTACCCAATTCATTGGAGCACTATCAGGGCTCAACCATCTTAACTTCTCATGAATTTGTTTTCCACATAAATAATCATACATAGTAAATGTTACATAAATATAAGGGTTACCCATGGAAAGAATTGGGTACCACAATAATGTCATAAAGCATACGAAATGGGTGTATCATAAAAGTATACATATAATAAAGGAAAAAAAATATAAATGTAAATTCATAAGGTATAATAGAAATTTATCATGGTACTTTATGTCAAGTAGAAGTGAAAACATGTAATAAAATTATTTAATAAATTTTAGAATTAATTTTTTTTTGTGTGGTTTTAAGGAGAGTACTATAGATACTCTAAAAAGAAAAACTGAACAGTACATTACATAAAACCAAAAGAAAACCAAGAATTAATTAAATGTAAATATAATGATTTTATAAAGATAATGGTTGCCTACAATATAAGATATTGTTAACATTAAATTGAGTAAGAATTTGGTAAGCTCCCTTAAAATAGTTTTTCTTATCATGAAGTATGGAGGAGGGAATCCCATAAAAACATGCATATCCTCGAAAGATAATGGTGATCGGGTCTTGATAAATTAATTTGGTACTTTTACACATCATTTATAAAATTCACACTAAAAGATAAGATAACATCATTTTGGTAAAAGGAAGATAAGGTAACCCAAAGGAACAATGGAGGATCGGGTAGAATCCCTTACAGATTATCGGTATCGTATCAGGTGTACTTAAGAGGGCTTAATGAGAGAGAATGGTGTTTCTCATCACATATATATTATAGAGGAATTATTGGGGAGGATCAAAATTATACCCCATCATTAGGGATTACACAAAAAAGGGCATAACATGTATAACATTCTTGAATAAAAGTTAAATGGAGAGGATCACTTACCTTAAGTGTGATGGTATTTTCCACTTCATATTAATGACCTTAATAATAAAATAAGGTTAATTAATTAATTATTACATATCCTATTTTACATATAATTGATTTATTATAATATTTTTAAGTTCATTCGTGTCATTTTTGATTTTTTATGAGGTTTAATTTCATTGTTTGGGTTTGTTTGTGTCATGTTTGGTTTAGTTATATACATGAATGGATAATCATGTAAAATGAGGATGGTTTTCCAAAATTGGAGTAATATTTTATTATTGAAAATACATAAGGTTACAAGGTTGTAAATTTCATTTGGTTACTTAGAGTGAAGATTAATCATTAAGTAAAACTATATTGATAAAATTTTGGGTTAATTGACTGTTTTTCACCACAATGAACATGTCGTGTTTTATAAATCAAAACCATGTGTACAGAAAGATTAAAAAACCATAAATGAGACCTAATAAATGTTTTAAATTCTGGATCAATCATGAAAATGGTTTCATGACCACAATTGAAGACAGTAACGGAAATTGAAAACTCATTGACCATGAATGGGGTAAAATAACACATCTCAGATGATGTCTTTACTACTAGTATAAAAGTAGAGTAAAGGAGAGATTATAAAAAATTATCCCCTTATCATAACAAAATTCTAGTACATATAATTTACTGGAGTTTACATATAATTTGGGATGAGGAGTGGTAAAAATAGAAAATAAAACAAAGGAACTTGAAAGGAATTTGAAATAAAAGAAAAAAGGAATTTATATCTTGATTTAATCTTCCTTGAGAGCCTCTTAAGGAGAGATGATTTGGGATTTTGAAAAGACTAAGGGATGTTGGACATATGGGAGGTTGTTGTGGAGTGATTAGGGCATAATTTAGGCAAGTCAAAAGGTTTGAGAGGCATGAATAGAAGACATAAGGAGGGGTAGTATTTATAGTGGAGGAGAGGAGGGTTTTCGTAATATTATATTCATTAATTTATAATTTCTCCACAAGACAAGAAATAGTAATTATTACATGACCAAGAATAGTAATAAGTGAATTTGAGATCTATAATTGTGTTCTTTCATCACTTATTATGTTGGGAATAGTGGATTTAAATTATAATGTATTTATATGGTAAATTAATGTATCTTATTATTCACAAAAAATACAAGTATTTCAGAAAAATCCTAAAAATTCACTCTAACTATTTTTTTTATGTTTAGAATCAAAAAATGAACCCCATTTTTCAAAAATAATTTTCTCACTATGTTTAATTTAATTTTTAATTAAAATCATAATTTACTTGAAAAATACATATTTTAATATTATTGCTGATTTTATAATGGTTTCAAAAATTATAGAAGGTCTTATAAAATTATATTAAAACCAGAAGAAAAAAATTAATACTTATCATAACCATTTAGGAATATTTATTTTCTTTTGAATTAATTAATTAATTTCAATTATTTATTTTTGACTTACAAAAATACCAATATTTTTACTATGGTCATATTATCACTTATAAGATGCCTAAATTTTATTTATACATTAAAGAGTGAGGTTAATATTATTTTAGCTGATTTACTATTAATAAGGATCATATTACTATTCATAAGGGTATGTTACTATTCATAAGGGTATGTTACTATTCACCAAAAATTAAGTTTGTTCCATTAGACTCCAAAAATCTTATTGATCGCAACCATGTATGTCATATTATCAAAATTAATATCCTATAGGTGAAAATATTATGTTTAAAGGTCTAATAGAACTTAGTAGTTCATCGTGTTGTGATTTCATGTGATTATATGACATAATTATAAGAAAGGAATTTCCATTGATTAAACATTGGGTCATTATAGCAACTGAAATATACAGACATTAAATATTGCATCAAAACATGATAGTCATGTGATTTTAGTCCCTGTAACTTCAAGTTAGTCATTAACACGACATTCATGATATTTTATGAATACCCCTGTGAAAATTTTACACTATTAAGGAAAATGAAAATTTTCAATTTTTCCTATCAAGATATAGTGTAGTATTATGGAGGAATAAAACTCCACCTTTTACCCTTCACTAGTGCCCTATCTTCCGATATCCCCATTTCAATCAAGTCTTACCTATCTTTGATTCCATTTTTTTCAGGATAATTTTGTAACATTCTAATAAAAATATCGAATACATTTTTTTCTACATTCACGAAATCAATAAAATTCCTTACATAAAAAAAATTCTAATATAATAATTCAAAGAAAATTTATCTCTTCTTCCAACATGATTTTGATGGTTTATCAGTAATGGTTTACCAAAAAAATGTCAATATATTTTATAGAATTATACAGTTGATCATCTATTATTGGAGATTCTGTTGTACCATATTAGATATTCCCATAAAATGTTGTCATCCATGATCGTTATTTATTTCATAGAGGTAAATATTTCCAATGTCCTAAAAACAAATTCTTCAAGGAATTTTTCAACCGAACTGAGTATGTGTGTTTTTAAAAAATGGGACACCCCAAAATTCCATTAATGTTATATCCTAATAAATTTCTATTAGTGGGATGTAATTTATCATCTTGTAAAACATGCAACTCAATGTGAATTTTCACTTCTATTAGAATCATACATTGTTACACATGTATCCCAAATAAATTTTAGAATTTTGATCATTGTATCCAAATAGACATCAATATCATTACTAGGTTACTTTGGTCTATGTAACACCCCAAGCGTCCACGATATGTTTCCCTTTGAATAATGCAATGACGTGTGTTGTATGCAACTTCGAGATTCTAACACACCACATCCAATCAAACTAGCCGTTATGAATAGTAATACCTACTTTTTGAAATTTTATAATTTTATCTTTCGAAATGGACTTCAGTTTTGGATTCTTAATATTGATATTAGCTTAGGGTGAAATTTTGGTACTTTTCGGATAACTTTCATATTTTGATGAATAGTGAAAATTACTAAATTTTAATTAAAAACAACTTTTTTAATCGAAATAATTAGTAGTGATAAATTATTAATTTCAGTGGTTTTAAAGTATATTTAGAATATATTTTTACCATTTAATACAATGTTAGTCATTGGATGAGATTTCACATTTAAACCAGACATAAACAAGTGTCAATCTTTTGATAGTTATTATCTCTTAAAAACACGCTATTTGTTTTGACGACGGGAATTAATTTTTAAATTAATTAATGCAACTGATATGTTTGGAATTTGGTAAAATAGACATCATTATTTAATTCATAATATCAAATATATCTTAGGCCTAATTTTTGGTATTTTTCTGGAAACTTTCATTTTTTGATGAATAGTGAAACCACTAAGGGGTAGTTAAAAAACTGAATTTTTCATAAAACTTAATTTTACCACTTCTGTGAGTGGAATTTCAAAAATCCAAGAGACACAGTTAATATCAAGGATTAAAATTTGGTTCATTGAGATGAAAATAATTTTTGGTGAATAGTAACTTTTTACTTTTATTTACCACAATTAAAAGTATATAGGGCAATTAAGGGTAAAAATGATATTAATATTACCCTAACACATGTCCTAATTCTATTGGACAAGTGTATCTCGACCAAAAACAACCCTAGGAATAAAATATTATCATTTAGGTCCACTTGGATTAGATTAGGACATTTATTATTATTTAATTCAAAGAAGAGTTAAAAGAGTTAAAATCAAGGTTTATTTACTAAAAAAACATTAATATAGGGTTACACATAAGATAAATTCGATTATAAATATTAATTAGAAAGATAATAAAATTTCCTACATAATGATATTTTATTTGTAATTTCTAGACATTAAATAATTTAATTTATTTATGACACAATGATGAGACAGTAATTACCATAATAGAGAAAAATTAATATAATTGATATTATAAATACCAAAATAAATATAATTGGAGACTTTTATTGAATTAAACTAATTTTATATTTTAATATGACATATAATGATTTATTTAATTTACTTTTTTTGAAGTAATAATTCTGATATGAGTTTCAAAAAAATCAATTATTGAATAGTGTCAAAATTGACATAAAAGAGTTTGTAAAACAAATATTATATTATTAATTGATATTAAATTTATAAAAATATAAGGTTCGGACAAGAGTCTTATATCATGATAGGTGTATCATTAATGGACCACTTTGGGGTCTCTTGGATGTATATAGTATGTTTATTAACCATATAATATAAAAATACAAAGAGACATTGTAAAAGTGAAACTAATTAACAAATAGATAATACTTAAAGATAAGGTTAATACAACCAAACCTGTCTAAATTATATTGGTTGAGTGGTTTTAGACCTATCCCAACCTTAAACTTTACATAATACACTTTGGATCCATTAGAAACCGAATATGAATTTATTATAAAATAATATTTCTAGCTTTTCCAAAGGTGCCCCTCACCCCTCTTGTAAAAGGGCACTCTCCCTTATCATTGACTCACACCTTAAAAGCCTTTTGGTTTGGCCAAACTCTGCCCAAATACTCTCTCAACTTCCCTCACTACAACCTAGAGGCCTTAGTTTGATCATAAAGCCAACCTAAGGATCCATTTTGATCAAATCAAAAGGAAGAACCCGAAAAAGAGGTAATGTTTTCACCACCCTTTTTCAAATTCATTTAATCTTCAACTTCTTCTTTAATTTTTATTCCCATTATAAAATAATGAATCCAGTATCTCATATATACTGTAATATTATTATAAATATTGTACAACCATATTCCGTATTCTATCCATCCTTTGAATGACATGTCACCATACGTGTGTACGTACGACTTACCGTCTCCACGTCGTGGTGTAATTGTTATTATTCAATATATTATTATTTGGATGGGTATAATAATGATTTATAATTCATGTAAATAATAAATATAACATGATAATGATTCTATATATATGATATACCATCCAATTATATATTATTTTAATATCAAAATAATGATATTGTCGCTCGTACGTACATACGGACTACCTTCTCCACGAACGCGATGAGATTCATTCTCCATCATATCCATTCAAGTATAATTATCATTTGATGATTTAAAAATAATTTTTTAGGACTTGATATCATTATGGATATAAATAATACACAACATATCCATGACAAACATGGCTTACGTAACAAAACATACAAAAGATAATGAGTAAGTTAACACCCGAAACAACGATAATACTAATATATTATTAACAAATCAATGTTAAAATATCATATATGATATCATATTAATGTATATAATTCTTGTATAATATAATAAAAATTATTTCACCATTATACAGGAGGTTAACCTACCGTCGACCAAGGAAAAAGTACAAAGTAAGGGGTTTCTTATCTCACTCTTAATTCTGTGAGAATTCCATTGTTCACCTCTTATTTATTGCATTAGGTGTGTGTACTGCCCATGATTGTATTAATTGTGTCATATACTTTAATTTATGGATATTTAAATCATCATTTTATTATCCTTCTTTCATGGGTCTATGTTTCTTAAGTTACCAAATCGATAAGGGAATTTGAAATTTAAATTTCCATTTATTCGGCTTTACGCAAACTTCATTGATTATTTTACTCTGAGATTATGTGTGGAATCACTATTAATTTGATTATGTCATAATTTCCACTCCCCTTTTCTGTGGATATACTTTGGATACACATAATCACTCCATTGATAATTTCTCAAGTCATCGATATAAATTTGATAAGAGTAATTTTAACTCATTCTCCATTTGTTGAGTTAAACATCCAATTCATTGGTGTTGTTTTTATAAGATTATGTGTGAATGTCATTTGATTGTTTTACACTGAATATAAAATCATATTTAGTGTATTTATATTTGTCACACATAACTATGTCGTTGATTTATCCTTAACCTAAGGATACGACCTTTATGTGAGATTTTATCGCAATTTACATTCCATTGAGACTTCTTTATTGTTATACACCAAATCACTTTTATTTGGTGTATATAATGTAATTTGACATAGTATATCATGAATCCCTTTATTCTCATGATATTACAATGTTTTGATTACCTCAATTATTCGTATACAAGTGTCTATCTTTTGGTTAGAAACTCTAACTAAAATACCATTTTTAAATGTTTTAAAGGCTTATTCTTCTAAATCTTTCTCATTAATGTCCATGTTTTAAAAAATGGTTTTAAGGATTTATTTATATGGATATTAAAGTTTTAAAATTAAAACTCCTTTTAAAATTTTCAAGGTGGTATGAAATACTTTGATTCAAAAATCTATTTTTAAACGGCTTCTTGACAAATAGTGTGACTTTTAAATGATTTCAAGAAATGGGGGATATTTCTCTCAAATAGTTTTGATGGTTATTTTCATCTATGTCAATATCTTTCAGTATTATCAATTGAGGTTATTATGATACAATAAAATATTCCATATTGTATCGAATGAGTTATGTTTGACTGTATATGTTCTATTATTATAACATTCATGGTTTGTGAATAAAGTATTGACATTTCGTATGCTATTTTTAATACAAATGTTTATATTATTTTTACAACTTTTCATATGAGGAATTCATTGGACTTAGTAAGTGATGGGTGGAGCCCGCTATATCTCCTCGATGAATCGGTAGGTCACATGAGTTAAACTAGTGTCTTGGCACAAGGCCTTGGAAAAATCTTATTTTTAGTCTTGGCACGAGGCCTTGGATATGTGGTTATGATAGTCTGGAATTATGCATTCCATCATTATGAAAGTGGTTATTGATATTTCATGTGATTGTTTGACTAGTAGAATATCCATGTGAATAAGTAAATGGGATTATTTCATATTATCTTTTCCATATTATGCTTAAGTTCAAGTTTAAAAGGCTTTTATTTTAGTTATAAATTGCTTTAAGTGTTTATGCTTATCTATGAAAGCTTCTTCTATATTTTTATCCTTACTGAGCATCTGAGCTCACTCCTTTCAATGTTTTATTTTTCCCAGGATGTGAAGAAGTAATTTATGAATTACCTACAGGGATAGTATGAGGGGATATGAATACAAGATGTTGTTGTAGTTTTTTTACCTTATAATGTAATGTAAGACTTATGAATATATCTAGTGTTTCCAAGACTACTAAACTAATCGGTCTTTCGAGACTTTATCCTTTGTGATCATGCCATTGTTATGTAATAATGCACCGACTCTGGGTATCTAGGGTCGGGGTGTTACAGTTGGTATCAGAGCAAGTTTATTACAAAGCTTGGAAGCTAGATTTAGATAAACTCTGATTAGAGCACGTAGACCTAAGATGATCTTGGAGTATTAGTAAAGAAGAACTTCCTAGAATTTTGGTATTGTGAAGATTTGGTGAGTTTTCTGAGCAATACATCCCTATCTGGATACGAGCAGGTAGAGGTGGCTCTGGAACAGATATACCTAGGGGTACAACCTGAAAACACTGCTTTGAGCTGGACTCGAATGGGAACTGGTGCACGACAATGGGCCTTGTTGCACTCTTGGTTACGACACTCCCGGGGGATATGCTTAGGATAATTTACATTTTCTTTACTAACTGATTTGAAGTATTAAATATATAAGATGATATTAAATGACCTTGGTTAATCCTAATGTGTTTCAAATTGAGAATATGGTGACATGTTAATCTCTAAAATATTTTTTTTGGCTACTATTACTCACACAATGCTTTCTGGTTTTAGTCAATGGATGGATTCCAAGGAAGTCATAGTGACTTTGAGAATGATGTATAAGGTGGAAACGACGGTGGAAATGAGAAAAAAATGGAATGTTGATAGGCGTAAAAGATATCGTCTTTATGCCAAATCAATTTTCCAAAAATATGATCAAAAATATATATATTAACCAATTCCCGGACTCAACAAATAAGTGAAAGGTGATGAATGATAAGAGCTCCAGCAGTAGAGACCATGGAGAATGGAATCCTCAATTTTTATCATGAAGGAAATGTGGAAGGAGACACCCAAGAAAGTGTCTCAATGGGACAAAGAAATGCTTTACGTGCGGTAAGGAAGGACATAAAGTGAAGAATTTCCGAAGAAAAATGAAGAGTACTATGGAAGAAGATAAAAATGGTCCCAAGAGTCCATTTACAGTCATTTGCCGTAAATGTAGGGGACCTGGCCATTACCCGAGTGAATTCCCTATTCTATAAGATATTTTCTTGGTCAAAGAAGAATAATCTATGTGGAAATAAATGGTTGGAGGAATGTTTAAAAAGTATTAGTGCTCCTTGTTGATGGGTTTACTTTGAAATAATTTTCTCTTGTATTTTTAACCTTGCAGTTTTCCATGTGAGAATGATATTTGAGGAAGAATTATCTTTTATATTGTGAATATAGTTATAAATGACCATTTGGTTTTATATGATCGTTGGGTTTGAGGCAATTATAAGTTATTATAATTTGGGATGAAAATGCAAGGTATGAATAGTGAAAATTACTAAATTTTAATTAAAAACAACTTTTTTAATCGAAAAAATTAATAGTGACAAATTATTAATTTGAGTGGTTTTAAAGTATATTTAGAATATATTTTTACCATTTAATACAATTTGGGTCATTGGATGAGATTTCACATTTAAACCAGACATAAACAAGTGTCAATCTTTTGATAGTTATTAAATCTTAAAAACACGCTATTTGTTTTGACGACGAGAATTAATTTTTAAATTAATTAATGCAACTGATATGTTTTGAATTTGGTAAAATAGACATCATTTTTGAATTCATAATATCAAATATAGCTTCGGCCTAATTTTTTGTATTTCTCTGGAAACTTTCATTTTTTGATGAATAGTGAAACCACTAAGTGGTTGTTAAAAAACTGAATTTTTCATAAAACTTAATTTTACCACTTCTGTGAGTGGAATTTAAAAAATACTAGAGATACGGTTAATATCAAGGAGTAAAATTTTGGTTCATTGAGATGAAAATAATTTTTGGTGAATAGTAACTTTTTACTTTTATTTACCACAGTTAAAAGTAAATAGGGAAATTAAGGGTAAAAATGATATTAATATTACCCTAACACATGTCCTAATTCTATTGGACAAGTGTATCTCAACCACAAACAACCTTAGGAATAAAATATTATCATTTAGGTCCACTTGGATTATATTAGTACATTTATTATTATTTAATTCAAAGAAGAGTTAAAAGAGTTGAAATCAATGTTTATTTACTAAAACATTTTTAATATAGGGATACACATAAGATAAATTGTATTATAAATATTCATTAGAAAGATAAATAAAATTTCCTACATAATGGTATTTTATTTATAATTTTTAGACATTAAATAGTTTAATTTATTTATGACACAATGATGATGCAGTAATTACCATAATAGTGAAAAATTAAAATAATTGATATTATAAATACCAAAATAAATATAATAGGATAATTTTATTGAATTAAACTAATTTTATAGGTTAATATGACATATTAGGATTGATTTAATTGACTTTTTTTGGAAGTAATCATTCTGATATGAGTTTCACAAAAATCAATTATTGAATAGTGTCAAAATTGGCATAAAAGAGTTTTAAAAACAAATATTATATTATTAATTGATAATAAATTCCTAAAAAATATAAGGTTCGGCCAAGAGACTTATATCATAATAGGTGTATCATTAATGGACCACTTGGGGGTCTATTGGATGAATATAGTAAGTTTATTAACCATATAATTTAAAAATACAAAGAGACATTATAAAAGTGAAACTAATTAACTAAGAGTTAATACTTAAAGATATGGTTAATATAATAACCCAAACCTATCTAAATTATATTTGTTGAGTGGTTTTAGACATATCCCCACCTTAACCTTTAAATAATCCACTTTGGAGCCATTAGAAACCGAATATAAATTTATTATAAAATAATATTTCTAGCTTTTCCAATGGTGCCCCTCACCCCTCTTATAAAAGGGCACTTTCCCTTCTCATTAACTCACACATTCAAAGCCTTTTGGTTCGACCAAACCCCACCCAAATAATCTATCAACTTCCCCCACTACAACCTAGAGGCCTTAGTTTGATCATAAAGCCAACCTATGGAGCCCTTTTGATCAAATCAAAAGGAAGAACCCGAAGAAGAGGTAATGTTTTCACCAACCCTTTTCAAATTCATTTCTTCTTCAACTTATTATTTCATTGTAATTCCCATTATAAAATAATGAATCCAGTATCTCCTATATACTTTAATATTACTATAAATATGGTACAACCATATTCATTATTCTATCCATCCTTTGAATGACATGTCACCATACGTGCGTACGTACGGCTTACCATCTCCAAGTCATGGTGTAATTGTTATTATTCAATATATTATTATTTGGATGGGTATAATAATGATTTATAATTCATGTAAATAATAAATATAACATGATAATGATTCTGTATATATGATATACCATCCAATTATATATTATTTTAATATCAAAAGAATGATATTGTCACTCGTGCGTACGTACGGAATACCGTCTCCACGAACGTGATGAGATTCATTCTCCATTGTATCCATACAAGTATAATTATCATTTGATGATTTAAAAATAATTTTTAAGGACTTGATATCATTATGTATATGAATAAGATACAACCTATCCATGACAAACATGGCTTACATAACAAAACATATAAAATAAAACGAGTAAGTTAACACCCGAAACAACGATAATACTAAGATATTATTAACAAATCAATGTTAAAAGATCATATATGATATCATATTAATGTATATAATTCTTGTATAATTTAATAACAATTATTTCACCATTATCAGGAGGTTAACCTACCGTCGACCAAGGAAAAAGTACAAAGTAAGGGGTTTCTTATCTCACTCTTAATTCTGTGAGAATTCCATTGTTCACCACTTATTTATTGCACGTGGTGTGTGTACTTCCCATGATTGTATTCATTGTGTTATATACTTTAATTTATGGATATTTACATCATCATTGTATTATCCTTCTTTCATGGGTGTATGTTTCATAAGTTACCAAATCGATAAGGGAATTTAAAATTTCAATTTCCATTTATTCGGCTTTACGCAAACTTAATTGATTATTTTACTCCGAGATTATGTGTGGAATAACTATTAATTTTCTTATGTCACAATTTCCACTCCCCTTTTCTGTGGATATACTTTGGATACACATAATCACTCCATTGATAATTTCTCAAGTCATCGATATGAATTTGATAAGACTAATTTTAACTCATTATCCATTTGTTGAGTTAAACATCCAATTCATTGGTGTTGTTTTTATAAGATTATGTGTGAATGTCATTTGATTGTTTTAAACTGAATAACCAATCATATTTAGTGTATTTATATTTGTCACACATAACTATGTCGTTGATTTATCCTTAACCTAAGGATACTGCCTTTATGAGAGATTTCATCTCAATTTACATTCCATTGAGACTTCTTTATTGTTATACACCAAATCACTTTTATGTAGTGTATATAATGTAATTTGACATAGTATATTATGAATCCCTTTATTATCATGATATTACAATTTTTTTATTACCTCAATTATTTTTATTCAATTGTCTCTCTTTTGGTTAGAAACTCTAACTAAAATACCATTTTTAAATGTTTTAATGACTTATTCTTCTAAATCTTGCTCATTAATGTCCATGTTTTAAAAAATGGTTTAAAGGATTTATTTATATAGACATTAAAGTTTTAAAATTAAAACTTCTTTTAAAAGTTTCAAAGTGGCATGGGATACTTTTATTCAAAAATCTATTTTTAAATGGCTTCTTGACAAATAGTGTGACTTTTAAATGTTTTCAAGAAAAGGGGGATATTTCTCTCAAATAGTTTTGATGGTTATTTTCATCTATGTCAATATCATTCATTATTATCGATTGAGGTTATTATGATACAATACAATCTTCAATATTGTATCGAATGAGTTATGTTTGATTGTGGATGTGGTATTTTTATACCATTCATGGTTTGTGGATAAAGTATTGACATTTCGTATGCTAGTTTTAATATGAATGTTTATATTATGTTTAAAACATTTCATATGAGGAATGCATTGGACTTAGTAAGTGATGGGTGGAGCCCGCTATAGCTCCTCGATGCATTGGTAGGTCTCATGATACAAACTAGTGTCTTGGAACAAGGCCTTGGTAGAATCTTATTTGTAGTCTTGGCACGAGGCCTTGTCTATGTGGTTATGATAGTCTAGAATTATGAATTCCATCATAATGAAAGTGGTTATTGATATTGCATGTGATTTTTCAACTATTATAATATCCATGTGAATAAGTAAATGTCATTATTTCATTTTATCTTGGCCATATTATGCTGATGTTCAAGTTTAAAAGTCTTTTGTTTTAGTTATAAATTGCATTAAGTGTTTATGATTATCTATGAATGCTTGTGCTATATTGTTATCCTTACTGAGAATCTGAGATCACCCCTTTCAATGTTTTATTTTTCCTAGGATGTGAAGAAGTAATTTATGAATGGCCTACAGGGATAATATGAGGGGATATGAAGACAAGATGTTGTTGTAGTTTTTTTTACCTTATGATGTAATGTAAGACTGATGAATATATCTAGTGTTTCCAAGACTACTAAACTAATCGGTATTTCGAGACTTGATCCTTTGTTATCCTGCCAATGTTATGTAATAATACACCAACTCTGGGTATCTTGGGTCAAGGTGTTACAGTCCAGATATAAATAGAGACAACATAATGTATTTGTGATTCATACATAACCACGATAATAAGTTATAATTTACCAACATGGTGGGCCATGTGCTATGCCTACTAATATATACACCAAAAGGATTTATTCCATCTGTAGATAATGCATGAAAAATGGTTCTTAGCTCATTTCCAAATTCAGGATACTCATAATGAATTTTATTCCACCTAGGAGAATCTGCTGAATGATTTAGATTCCTATATTTAATTCTTGAATCTACATTCCTTCACAATTGTATCAGGGTTTCCTAAAATCCATATATTCTTCTAAAACATTTAATTATAGGAAAGTACCATGCCAATTTCTATGGACTTGATTTATTTTTCGTCTATTGATCTATGCCACAATAAGAGAATTTTATGATTTATTCTTTTTCCTTGAGAAAACATGTAAAATTATTTGTAAAATCGTGTATTTTTTACATATCGAACCCATTAAACGCAAAATTCCTTTATCTTTATATGTTCAGCATTCTTGTTCATTTTATTTTGGTAGCATACCATTTAGGAGACTAAGTAGTTATGTAAAGCTGGTGTCACTCCATCCACTGCCATATTTAAAATTATATAACTTTAATAAAGGTGAAAATATTGTGGATTTAGTACAAATGGTATACAATGGGGTATTTTTATATCTATTTAACTACATAAACAACTTTTTACAATCATGAAGTTCATCTTCAGTTTCCATTATCATTTCTTCCATGCAATATCTATCATCATTTACACTAGTATTCATATAAAATTTTCCATAAACCGAAGTATCATCTCAATTTGTTTCCACATTTAGTTTTCCCCAATTTTAACCCAACATTTATAGCTCTGATATATTCAATAACAAATAAAATGTTCTTCCAACTCTTCCAGACTAATTTTTCTTCAATAACAACAATGTCAACATGGATAGAGGATTTGAGAAGGAATGTATACATTCTCCCTTTAAAACATGATGAAATTATTAAATCCATCATTATAATATTTTATCAAAAAATCAGTGTGCATCCATTTTTATTCATATCCATCATATTTTGTTAATAAAACATTAATTTTTTACAAAAAATAAATTAATATACATAAGATATTCCTTATAAAAGGTGAAAATTATAGACCATTCTAATATAGGAAACTCATAATTTGATTGTTTCAAAGAATTTCAATATGTTAAAGAAAATGGGTAATTGAATAAAGAAAAGAATTAATCCATTATCGCAGGTGTTATCCTATGAATCCATTAAAATGTGAAAGTTATAGACAAATTTAATCCACATCAACTCATCTCATAGACATTTATGATTGCATTTTTTTTGTTTGACACACATCCTGTATCTCTTGTAGACATGCACCAATGTCACTTGAAATAATCTGAGCAGTAGTAATCCATGATATGAGTAATTCTCATATTAGTAGAAGAAATATAATAG